>CM060671.1:20296262-20456262 GCA_030686955.1 Odontamblyopus rebecca | reverse complement strand
TGTGGATGATTAAAACTGGCAATCAAACTAAATTGCATATTGATGTTGTTGATGATATGATGTTCCTTAGTGTAAACTATATAACTATATAAAACTATAGTATATATATATAGATATATATATATATATAGATATACATATAGATATAGATATTTATTTATTTATTTATTTATTTATTTATTTATTTATAAGGGACAGTGCATATTCATGAACACATGAGACATATGTAAATATGCCAGAATTTAGCCGCATGCTAGTTTCCATCTGCAGTCCCTGGACAGGTTGTTCGTACCTTTAAGGCCACATGTAACATAACATAAAGTGCAATAAAAAACAAATACAAATAAATACACACAGAGCAAAACGGAAGCCAAGTCAGAAACATAAACTCAGAAGGGTTTCAACAATATTATAGATTTTATATAAAGTGCAATGAATAAAATGCGCATATTGATACATTTATTCTAAAGTGCAGTGTGTATTTGCACAAGTTTTAAAGTGCAGAGTGTATTGCACAAGTTCTAAAGTGCAAAGTGTATTGCACAAGTTCTAAAGTGCAGTGTGTATTGCACATTGTGGAGTGGTCTGAAGCAAACCATCTGCTCCTGAACGTTTACAAGACCAAGGACCTGGTGATTGATTCCAGGAAAAATAGGACACCAGTCACCATCCAGGGCTGTGACATGGAAATAGTGGACTGCTACCTGGGAGTTCATGTAAACAGCAGGCTGGACTGGAGACAACAATAATGCTGTGTGCAAGAAGACCATGAGTAGACTCTACTTCCTGGGAAAGCTCAGGTCTTTCGATGTGTGCAGCAAGTTATAGTGGACATCTTCTACAAGTCTGTTGTGGCCAGCGCCCTGTACTTCGCTGTGGTCTGCTGGGGGAGCAGCACCAGTAAAAGGGACACTGGGCAGATTGACAAACTGATCCATAAAGCTGGTCATGTGATCGGCTGTGAGCTGGAGACATTTGTTACAGTGAGGGACAGGAGGACACTAGACATACTGCTCGCCATCACAGACACTCCTGCTCATCCACTGCTCTACACTATAGAGGGACAGAGGAGCTCATTCTCCAACAGGCTCCTACAGCTCCGCTCAAACAGGGAGAGATACAGGACTACATTCATACCATACTCCCTACAACTGTACAAACACTCACCATTATGTAACAGATAAGCCTGTGTTTAGAACCTCTTGTATAACTGTGATATATTGTATTTATATTAAGATATTTGTTTTTTTACTTACTGTACATACATTTATATAATGTATGTTTTATTGATACCAATCTCTTGCTATTTTTTATTGCTACTTATTTAGAAGTGTATTACCATTTTATAAATAATTTTATTCTGTGTTATTGTAATACAATGCGTTGTGTGCGCTCCTGTGTCCAAGTAATTTCCCTTGTGGATCAATAAAGTCTGTCTAAGTGTAAGTCTAGGTCTAACTATGTATGTGACATTTTAAAAACTTTTAATAGTGAGTCTATGTTTGCCCAGTTTTGTTCTTCTTTGTAGTAAGGAACTGTAGAACTATATAGTGGTAATACAATATAAAAGGGAAATATAAGTAAGAAGTGAGCACTGATAATAAGATAAGACATGGTGGCATTACAGTGGTTATGGTGTCTCTGATGTTTACCTGGTGATGCAGCAAAACATATCCTCCTGAGACCCGAGCTTTTGTCTGGTGTCCATTTTTCATTTCTTCTTGCTATTTGGGATAAGTAGGACCTACTAAGTAAGTCTTCTGTATGACACCATTGGTTAAAAAATGTAAAAACTTTAAAATGTATAAATAAATTACAAAAAAAACAGCAATTAGCTGTTTATTTCGAGTCCTAAACCTCCCAAATGTGACGTAGGTCGACCGTGAGCGGGTTGGGGTTCAGTGAGTGAGGTTAAAAACACACAAAAAGGCCTGAAAATGTGGTCCACAGTTTTAATTTTTTATGGTTTTCAATCGTTACAAAAAAAAGTAGAGGTGCAAAAAGTGGAGACAGGCAGCAGTTTCCCTATAGCAGCAGAAACGTCCAGCAACTGTAAACTCATCTAAATATTCCCAAGTTTACCGAACAACATGTACAATCAATAATATAACATAGTCCCAATGTCTTCAAACGAGGACATGACATTTCCTGATGCTCTCGTCTGCTGTGGTCAAGAAAATGTGTCAAATTTTAATGCCAAATGAAGATACATTGAGATACATGAAGAGACATTATTGTACATAAATACATTGGTTTTATTCATAAATTTTGCATCTAAACTTTACCATGCAGTTTTTTTTTACTTTCGGGAGCTGCTGTAGAGGTTTTTAGTTGATTACAGGTGAAAGTTTAAAATAATTGAAAATCATGGTGCTAAGAGGCAAAATTGTAATGTCCTCGTATGAGGCCACAGGGTCTCAGGAGGATATAGAGTAATATATGGAATAATCAACGAAAACTGAAAGCTGCATCAGATCATTTATTTACATGTTTTCCAAAGCCTTTTCTTGCCGTTTTCACAATGTCAGTACTCATTACTTCACACCTATGTACATATGTATTGTATAGAAGGCCAGTCCTCCAGCTAGTAACCAGGGACGTGGCTCAGACCTGTAGACCCTCCAAACAGGTGCCACACAGTCAAGGATGGGTTTAGTGCAGATCAGCATTGTATTGTTTTGCTTGTATGATTAAATTAAATTTGACATTGAGTCACTACCACCTTATTTATTTTGCTCTATTTATAGGTAAAGATTTTGCCCACAACACAATTACAGAACAATTGTTGGCTTATAGCTTAGGGTTTGCAGAAAAGTCACAGTTGGCTGTCATCTACTGATGTGGATGGGAAGTACACAGTAGCGAATTTGGCAATGAATGATAGTTGCAAAAATGTTCTGATATACTAGCCACTCATCGCAGGGAATATTATATTGTACTTTTGGCAATGAGCTTTTAGATAACTTTGCCTGCAATCCGGAAATACAGAGAGAAGTCATTCTGGGCTTGACAGTCAAGAGATTCCTTAAATAGGCAAGCTAAATGCCAAATCTAAACAACAATTTTATTTAAAAATAAAAAGTAAAACACTCCTCGCCAAGAGTTTGACCAACGTCTCCACATAAGATGGACTGAATTGGACGTATTTTATCTAGCTTTTAAAAAAACTTACTGTTTTGGTGGCGACACCCAGTGATGATAGTGTGCAGTGAAGGTTTAGGTGGTACTAGCCTCAATACTGGAACTCATTTCATTTCAGAGCCACGGGGCGGCGCACTCCCACGTTTGAGTGACGCTGCGTCCTCACAGACCCCACGAAGAACTCCTCAGCACAACAAACATCTGAAGCTCGTGTTAGCACATGATGTTAGCATAGCAGCGCTGTGCAAGGGGCGTCACAGTTTGTGCCACCGGAGAGATAAAAGCCTGCAAGACGGCAAGATAAAGACAGAACTTCAACGGCGAAGTGGAGCATCGTCTCCTACACAAATAATCCAGGTACGCGTTATGATGTAACATGACCGCGATGCACGTAATGCTCCGCAGTAGCATCTATACATTTGGTTGCTAATTATATCCATTGTGCCTCGTACTGGGCCGAATGTACACTATGTTCCGACCGAAGTGGCCCGTGCTGCTACTGTTAATCATGTAATAACATCTTTGCAAACACTATGAAAAAGCTGTAAACCAACTTGTTGGTGCAAATATAAGGCGTTTTAACATATGCGTGAAACATACTGCTGTTGTGTTTACTGTTGTGTTATTGATTATTATTTATTGTATTTTCCAGAAATGCAGTCTGTGGTGAAGCAAAACTTTCATGTGGAGACGGAGGCAGACATCAACAAACTGATCAATCTGAAGCTCACTGCGTCCTACACGTATCTGGCTCTGGTAAGTCACTTAAATCATTATCATCAAATTACAAATGCATGATCACTATTATGACTCTTTATTATTATTTTCTAGGGGATGTATTTTGACAGGGATGATGTTGCCCTGCCAAATTTTTCCAGCTTTTTCCTTGAGCAGTCCGTAAAGGAGAGGGACCAGGCTGAGAAACTGCTGGAATATCAAAACATGAGAGGTGGACGCATTTTACTCCAGACCATATCTGTAAGTGTACATATTAATGTCTTTTTAATATGTCTTTTTTTCAATTTGTGTCATTAAATTGTATGTTGTGTCTTAGAAACCAACTAGAGAAGACTGGAGAGGTGGACTCGATGCAGTGTCCTTCTCTTTGGATTATCAGAAGTCCCTCAACGCCTGCGTTCTGGACATCCACCGCCGAGCTGGAAACAATGGTGATCCTCATGTAAGTCCACCATGCATGACTTTTAATTTTTATATCCAAAGTATACATCAAATCCATAATAGTATTTATTGTTTCCATATTTTTCAGCTATGTGATTTTCTGGAAGAACATTTTCTTCAAAACAGCCATGAAACCATCAAGAAACTGGGTGACTATGTGGGCAGTCTGGGCCGTATTGCCACAAATGAAACCTCTGGTGCAATGGGAGAATACCTTTTTGATAAACACACTCTTTAAGGCAATGTAGCAATACAATCTCCCTGAAAAAAGCTAATTAGAAATACCTCATTTTTTACAGCAATAAAAACGATGGTGCTACAAGTACAACTCATTTCAAAAGTTACAATAAGCTTTCATTGCTGTTTGATTGAAATTAGAATGATTTATCATGTTAACATTCCGTTACTTTGGAAAATTGTGAATCAGCTTTATTCAAATGCAAAGATGTTAAATTTGGATAAAATAAAACTTGAACTAAGATAACCTTATGTATCTGTTATTTTAAAGACATGTATACTCAAGATATGCTGAGCTTTCAAAGAGGCACTTTCTGTTCTCCTATAGATGCAGTAAAGATTGTTGCTGTACATTGCTTACTCATTGTTTGGTGGGAGCTTAATCTTTAACTACATGTTCCCAGACAGAGGTTTTCTAAAGGACATGCTACTTTGTAAATTGTAGGTTTCAGCAAATCCTTGGTCACTTCCCGTCTGTCAACAGAATCATAGTTCAATGCTAAGCTACTGAAACAACATACTAACCTATATGATACAACCCTGGGGGAAAAAAAAGCATGAGCAAGGAGTGACACAGCAAATTTATTTGAATAACTATGAAGTTTGTAAAAATCATTTGTTAACTTAATTGGAGGTTCTAAATAACAAAAAAATATTCTTGTGAGCTTTGGAGTTGTGTTTTGTTTCATTCACACATTTGAGTAATCCTTTATTATAACTCTGCATCCCCAAAGCTAAAAATGCTCTGTTCTACTTGGTAATGTGGTAGTTTTAACAGCTACATTTTACCTTAAATTCAGTAGAAATTGCAATTCCACGGCTGAAATCATTCAAACAAAGGTGAAGTTGTATGCAGTTTAAAAACACAATGGAGCACTTCCTGTATTACCACATGATATCACAAGATGGAAGAGTGTTTTCTGTCTGAGAGAAGAACTCATAAATGTATAAATATGCAGAGTTTGTGTGTTAAATGTGTGTTAAAACTCCAGGCATGTTTTTGATGAGGATACAATATAGAAAATAGTCATACAACCCCTTTAATTGAGTATTTTACCAAACTTACAACTTATCTAAATATCTTATTGTGTTCTGGAGTTTGTTCCCATGTCTTATACAAAAACTATATAATTTAAAATGACTATCACCTAATATCTGCTGATGAAACTGGACGAGCACGTGTTCACCTGCCTGAGGATTACCATTCACAAGACTACTGTACGTGGCTTCTACAGTGAAATGGTAAGCTGTGCTATTAAGGAGGGACATTTCACATTGGTAGTCAGTAGCTGGACGATGGACTCCCTGGTCTGCTATGACAAGGGGATTAACCAGGGAGCACGAAATCTCCTATTGCATCAACTAACCACAGCTGCCAAGCCTTATCAATCTAATGAACAACACTTTGACATCATATAATGGCTTTCCAACATTAGAAGAAAATTTATTTGCGATATAAATGTAAGAAAGTAGTTGTCTGTCAGTGAGAGTTAGAAGCAACAGATGTGATAACGGTAGCATAGGGAGGAGGAGGAGGGGTATGGGGATTAAACCACAACACAGCACTCCAATGCTTTGGATTTGATAGTAAGGGTTCCAGGGTGATCCAGTGAGTCTGAGTTTGTCCCGTCGACCATGGGACTGTGAAGGCTCAGAGGGGTTGAAAGAAGAAACCTCAAATATACCAGGATTGTTATAATGAAGCTACTGGATAGAGGACAATACAGATCAACAGGTATGATTAACATATTTGCAGAATTGTTACATCACAGTATTTGATGCATTAATGTAAGGTTTGTTTTCATTGATGGGCAAATTAAGAACTTTCACTGTGATCAATAATACTACATAATATAAAAAAGGATAACAGGTGACCCATGTCTACATTATAACTCAAAATTAAAGCCTCAGTTGAAAAGTAATTGAATTCAACTGGTTATTCTTAAAAATAAACTAACTGATTCAGAAAAGTCAAAATGTTATACTTTTACATTCAGTGATAGCTGTAATTTGAATAATTGGAATGTATTAGAAACACAATCTAGTGATGTGGTTATGCTGTGGTAAAAATGGAGGGGTTTGTGTACGTGTGAGGCGGAGATGCCAAGGAGAGTAACAGGGGGATTAAGGTCAGCCATGTTGAGCATCTGGCTTAGAGCTGTTCCCCTGTGCTGCATGGACATGGGATTACACTGCCCATACAGACCTGTAATATCTAACATTCCTTCATCACACATAACTTTATCAACTGCCTTGTTTTGACAGTGAACATGAGGCTGGTGAGTGCTGGGGTCCGGGCCAGGCGGGCTGTGGAGACATCTGAGGAATCTGAAGAAACAACTGAGACAGTCCACCATGAGCACCACCCAGAGCACCACACAGAGCACCATGAAGGCCATGAGCACATCCACCCAGAACATCACCATCCCGGCCACGGACATGACTATACACACATGAAGAACAAGTTCATGAACGAAATCACCCATCTGCCGAGTAAGAGAACAAAATCACCAACACATTTTTACTTATTAACTTTTTAACTACTTTTCTGCTCAATACAACATTTTGAGGACATTTCCCCATTCAAAAGATAAAATATTTAGTTTTAAATTGTTAATTACTATGGCAACTGTCCTGGATGATGTTATACTCTCAGTTTTTCATATTGATTACGTTGCATTTTGGCATGAAATATCCAAATGTTGAAGCTGATCTTTTTTATTACTGACCAGAAGAAGTCACTATATTACAACAGAATCTGCATTACAGTAGTAATGTTAGCTGCCCCTAATTGGTATTCAGTATTATTGGGCTATAGTATGTTGTGATGTAATCACAACATACTATAGCCCCCCCCATGAACCCCTCTGCAGGTGGTGAGCCCACAGGAGTGGTGGACATTATGGTCCTTGATGTTAGTTCATAGGGATGCGGGCATGTATTTTGGTCGTCTCCAGCTATAATGAGACTGATCTTATAATGGCAGGCCTGAAGGGGGCAGTGGTTAGAACAGTCTGCTCTGTCGAGACCACTGTCATTATCTGATCTTACAAGTGGGTTTGTCAACTCATGCAAGCTCACCCAACTGCCAATTGTCTCCAGACGTCAGGAGATCTGTTTCACAATAATTTTAGAATAAACTCATTAGTAAAAGAGCAGTTTTGGTAAATAAACCAATACATGTTCTACGCCCACATTTTCTGTAAAAAATTTCTTTATGATTAATTAATATGCATACCACTTCAAAAAACAGAGCAATAAAGGAAAGGAAATAAAGGATAAAGGAAATTGGCAACTGTCAATTGTACTTTTATGTGTTTTAGGTATGTTACTTATAATTATTATTAATGTTTTCTAGTTCCCATGTGGGCTGTGGGGGCCATTGTGGTGGTGGTGCTGTTGCTGGTGGCCGCCTGCCTCTTCTGTATTTTTAAGAAATGTTTTGGAAAAAAGAAAAAGCCAAAGAAAGCCAGAGAGAGGAAAGCAGGGCGTCGCAGGAAGGCTAAAGAAGGTGAAGAGGAGGGGAAAGAGAATAAGGTGTGCCCTAGTTTTGTCACTGTAGTGTTTTGAAAGTCGGGCATTTATTAAAATATGTCAATTAAATATGTGTTTTTGTAGGAGGGAGAAGTGAAGAAAGGAGAAGAGGAGGATAAGGAGCATGAAAAGTTGGGAAAATTGGAGTATTCTTTGGACTACAACTTCACAGACGCACAGGTACATTTCAGCCATAGACTGTATATATAAGATGTAGCCCCAAAATAGTATATGAACTTTAAAGTAACTATTTGTCTTTTTAGCTCATTGTGGGAATCCTTCAAGCTCAAGATCTTGCTGCCATGGACATGGGGGGCACGTCAGACCCATACGTCAAGGTCTTTTTATTACCAGATAAAAAGAAGAAATATGAGACCAAAGTTCAACGCAAAAATCTTTGTCCCGTCTTCAATGAAACCTTTATTTTCAAGGTTATTATAAGATATTAATGATCGTTTAACTTAATATTCTTCTCATTGTTTTAAGTTATGTGTTTTCTAATTGTTTCTTATATGTATGTTTCCTTCACACATTTCTTTAGATTCCTTATGCAGAGCTCGGTGGTAAGACCCTGGTATTGCAGGTTTATGACTTTGATAGGTTTTCAAAGCATGACATGATCGGTGAGATAAAGATCCCCATGAACAGTGTTGATCTGGGCCAGCCAATGCAAATGTGGAGAGACTTAGAAAGTGGAGAAAAAGAAGAGGTGGGTTTATGAAGATATCTCAATTATCAATGCTCATTGCTGAACCAAATTTACAGGATTAAAGTTATGTTTTTTTTGTTTTTTATTGCAGCAAGAAAAGCTTGGTGATATTTGTATTTCTTTACGGTATGTGCCCACTGCTGGGAAGCTCACCGTAAATATTATGGAGGCAAAAAATCTGAAAAAAATGGATGTTGGTGGATTATCAGGTAAAACTGGAAATATTTTTTTAAGAGAGGCAATTCTACAATCTATGTATTTGTAAATTTGTAAACTGAGGCTCTTTTTGTCCCTAAGATCCTTATGTGAAGATTGTTCTGCAGCAAAATGGAAAAAGAATCAAGAAAAAGAAGACAACTGTGAAGAAAAACACACTCAACCCTTATTTCAATGAGAGTTTCAGTTTTGAAATCCCATTTGAGCAGATTCAGGTGAGTTACATCCTTGACAACTGACCAGTGCTCATGACGGACACTTAATGTGGACAAGTGTTAAATACATGTTTTTCTTTCCAGAAAGTGCAAGTGGTCATTATGGTCTTTGACTATGATAAACTTGGAAGCAATGACCCGATTGGTGGGACCTTCATGGGGTATGGAGCCACTGGAGTGGGCCTGCGTCACTGGTCTGATATGCTGGCCAATCCTAGGCGTCCTGTGGCCCAATGGCACACCCTGATGCCAGAGGAGGAGGTGGAGGCGGCGCTCAAGGCCAAACCCCGCTAGAATTATGTTCATTTCACATATGACCATCCATTTGTTTATGTGTGCAATTTTCTTTGTGTTCATATTTTATTCATGTAAATGAATATTTTATTTTTTTGTTTTGTATTTCACCATCATTCCTTACATCCACATGTGAAACTAAATATACTGTGTGTTTGAATCTATGGCAAACTAATAGGATCTCTTGACAAAGGTATGTTTCATATTAATTTGTCATGACTTTTTCCAGAGCATGTTGTTTTTACTGTTGTAAATGTATTAATGGCACATGTCCAAATAAATCTTCCATGATGTCCACACAAGTTTACTAAACATCAGTTTCCAGTAATGCCTTACATAAAGTGGTCCTTAGTACAGTATTCAGCATAGTAGCTGCTACAGTTCGATTATGCATTGGGATCTAAAATAGCAGCCAACGTGTGCTGTAAACTTCTCACATGTCAAGAAGGACCAGAAGATGGCGCTGTCTCCCAGCATTCAGTGGAGGAACTGTTACCCATAGCAACAGAGTAAACTTAGCCTCTGGGGTTTGGTTTACTGACCATAGTCTGTGTCACGGACTGGCTGGTTTTGTTTTGCTGAGGTGAGCGTCAACAATATATATTTTTATACGCCCGTTGTGTAAGACGGGACCTATTATGGTATGGTGCTGTCCGTCCGTCCGTCCGTCTGTCCGTCTGTGGACACTTCAAAGCTTTGAAGTCTTTGAAGCTTTGTCTTCATGAAAGATCTGAACTCTCTTCTCAAATGTTCTGCTGCTGAAAGCGAGAACAACCCACATTCTCTGCTTCTTTGAGCTTTGACACATTAAAGCTTTGTAATGTCTTTAAGTTCTGTTGCTGCGATCTGATTGGTGGAATTCCGATTCTAGAATTCTATATACAATAATTCAAAGTACGGGCGTATTTTGCCCCGCTGGCGGAGCTCTTGTTTTTTCTGGAGAAATGCATACCGTTTTTGATGAGTTTATAAAGTTAACTTCGTCTTCCAAAAATATTACAAAATCATAATATGCGTAGTTAGGCTACATTCTCGTGGCGTTGATCTAATTAGCTAACGTCAACTAGCTTGCAGTCTAATTCATTTAAATTGCAAACGCTACTTTAAATGGTTTATATATATTCACACGAGTCTGTATTTCAGTCTAGCGGCGTCTGAAAGGTTTTGAAGGATGAGTGCGGGGCGAGCGTCTGAAGGGCCAGGCTGTATTTCTCTGTGGGGGTTCAGTCCGTCCCGTAACCTGCTTTCCACAGGTGGGAAACCATGCACTTTCTTACAAAACCGTTTATTTATAACCATTTTATTCTTATTCTTATATTTTTTACGCATTCTCGCATCTATTTGGCCAGGCCCTGAACAAAATGCAAAAGAAGCCAATATTCTCCTGGTGGGCAGTGGAGATCTTCGCCATATTCTCAAAACTATAGCTGGATTGCCAGACAAACACAATCTTCATGTAAGTAAATAACAGTATTCACTTCATCCTTTTACAGAATGTGTTTAAACATTAAAAAAATCTTTAAAATCTTGTCTTTATATGGTAGTTGTGGGTGATTGAAAACCACATGGAGGTAATAGCCAGACAGATGCTGATGCTGTATCTTGCTCTGATGCCCCAGGGCAGCATGGGACTTAGTGGTAAATCCAGTAAAAAACAACGGCAAAAAAAAAAAAAATCTAAACAACTCTTAACTATATTATTTTCCTCCTGTTTTAGAGAAGACTGAAGTTTTCCTTGAGATTTTTGGAAACAGTGAAATCCGCTGCTACACAGCAGAGACGCTCAGACATGCAGCATCACATCTTATAGTGTCAGTTACAGAAACAATGGAAGAAGCCACACATCCCTGTTTGGATACTTCACTTCTCAAGGTAACACACAATATCTTTGACTTTTTGTTTTTGTTTTGAAAATTAGAAACTTTTTTTTTTGCTTCTGTAGTTCAGAGAGAGAGATGAGCTGGTGAGAATATTTAAACAGTGGACACAGCAGGAATATTCTGTACCAGGACGTCCTAACCCTATTGTGATGTCTAAAGCCTGGGATTATCGAGTTCGCCAGCACCTTGGGACCCGCTACGACTCCAGGACAGGCTGCTTTGACTGGGACCTCACCATGAAGCTACACGAAAAAGGGGTACAGAAATCATCTAGACAACTATAATCTATCAATTCCTGTATAAACATGTATTTTTTTCAGGGTCGTCTAATCCATAAAGATCAGTATTCTCAATGGCGTGCAGGAGGCGTAGCGTTTGAACTGAGAGAAGGTGTCTACCAAACTTTAAATCCAACTTTTCTATCCTCAAGGGTTTTCAGTCAGGTTAGTTTCTCATTTTAGGTGTGATAAAAAGCATGAATACTTTACATAGGCCTGTCATAATAACACATTTGAACACATGAAGTGCGATATATTGCTCAAGTAAATATAGACAATAAAGGATAATATCAAAACTAATATTATAACCAATATAAACCAACTGTTCAGCAGAATTGTCCCTAAAATATATTCTGCATGTAGAAAAATATGAACTGCAATAAATAAATAAATGGCTATAATGAGTTATAGCAGTTCATAATTCAACCCTCTTTAGCTCAAAATTCATCATAGTATAGAAAAAGAACCAAACATTTCCCATTAGTACACAAAAAAGTCCCCACGGTAAATATTGACCCCCAAAAATTATTGTTCCGTCTAGTCAAGTTGATATTGTATTTAACATGACAGGCCTAAATGTACATATTTTGATTATTGTACCGTTGACAGAAAGGATCAAAAGTTGCTGTGACAGGCTACTGGGGTGACATCGTATCCAGTCCTTACCTCTCATTTGGCATTGAGACCGAAGATAAAAGTCTATTGAAGACACAGAATGGGCATCATATCAAAGTAATAGCAATAATTTAAATGATCATGATTTGTGTTTTGTTGTAATCTAATCTTAGTGAACTCCTCTCATATACAGACAGCACAAGACATCTCTGTTGCTAATGTCCAGGCATTGTTCCAGTCCCTGTATAATAGACAGGGCAGCCCCACTACTCCAGATGAACAAAAACAAATGCCATCCCCTGACAATGACGCAAAATGTGTTTCTGTTAATGGTAAATCTTGAAATGATCCTTAAAAGTACATATTTGAAAATCGAATCATCTTTTTTTTTTTTTTTCTAGATTTGCTGCATCTTGATGGCATCTCTGTGACCTTCCTGCCCATGGATGCACTGACAAAAATGCCACAAAAAGAGAAATATTCAAACCTTTTTAATGTCATTTTCTTTTCTGTTGGGTGCGTTTTAAGATTGATCTGACTAGCCCATTATATATTATACACTATTACATATATAGTATTTCACTGTAGTTTTTCTCTGCCTTAAAGCTGTGTACACCAGTTGGGCCCAGCAGTGAGACAGATTGCAGCACCAGACGCTGTGCTTGTCGTGGAGTTGGCCAAGTGAAGACTTTTTTATAGTAACACTGCCTGTTTCCATGGAGACAGTACAGTCACCATGAAGTTTAGTTATAAGTAAAGGTATAATTTTCTTATTTTTTTCCTAGGTTTATCCTGGATCTAAACAAAGAACAAGAATACGGTTTTACAAGTAAAGTGAAGGATATTGCACAAGAATCTGGATTTGAGCCTTCACAAGAAGAGACGACTAATGATGTTTTTGCAATTTTTACTCCACAGAAGTGACATGACTTCTCATTATGTTAGTTTACAAATGATATGTTGTAACCAGTACCATTTGGAGCATCATACAAAGTATTACAGAGACAAAACAGGCCATCTGAATAATTAAAATGTTATTATTTGAATTAAAAAAATAAACCCAACACGACACAAGTAAATCTATTATGTTAGGTAATACAGATTAACACTGCAACATGCCTACAAAAGGTCTCTCAACAGAGTATCCTCTTGCTTTTACTTCCATCGTCCTCCAACCTTCCCCTTCCCATGGCATTTTTTGCTGTAGCATAAAAAGATGAGAACAGTGTTGTGTCTGATAAAATGCTGGCATTTAAAGACAGTGTGCATAGACTCACAATTTCTGAGCATGCTGGATTCGGTTCAGAAGGACGTTTATCTGAAAGAATAAGGAATAGAATATATTATCCCTTTAGCATGTCACTTGTAATGAAAAAGCAAACCTCATATTTCTGTCTCTTCATCTTCTCTGTCAACTCAAACTTCTCTGACTCCAGTTGGTAGATCCTCTCCCACATTTCTTTGGCTCTGGCTCTGAAAGGCCAAAGAGTTAAACACTACAGATACAGACGGGGCTAAAGTTAATCAAAAGTTTTACATGTTAACAAATATTGCTAAAATTAACAGCAAAAATTGTGTAGTAAAGAACACATAAATATTATGTTTGTTTTATGGCATAATTTGTCACAAAACAATGCTAATAATGTTATGATCCACAGAATTGTGATTGTTAAGTTTTCATAATGGAGTCACCTCAGTCCATCCTCTCTCAGATGCTCGATGGCCAGTGGGGTGCATCTTTCAGCCAGTGTCTTCTTCTTGATCTCTCTTGCTGTTTGCCTTTTGCCTCGCCTCTGCTCAGCCTAGCAGACATTAAACATTAGTTTTAGTTTAATACAATATTATCTCAAAAAGAAGTTGTTTTCTATCACTGACTTTTGCCAGGAAGCCACCAAAATGTGCGCCCATGTTAGAGAGCACTTTTTTCTTCTTGGCTTCATCATCTGCTCTCTTCTTTGCCTCTTCTTCCTCCTTCCTCTGCCTCTCCTCCTGAAAGTACAACAGTATGTGTATTGTTTATATGTATACACTTGAAAATACACTTTTAGATTACCGCAATTTTTGTTTGTCGGTATTTTTCTTTTTCGGCTCTGACTCGCTGCTGCTCAGCTCTCTCTGCTCTGCGAGTTTCCTAAACACAGAATTATGACTGCTATTTTTGTTTTAAACATAAAAAAGTGCATACACTAAATCTAATACTCATAAACTACTCATTCACCATCATGTGTAACCATTTACAATTCTCTCTTTAAGTCCAATCAGCTCCTCTTCCTCCCTCTTCCTCTGCTCAAAATGAACATCAATCAAAGTCTGCAGCTCAAGGAGGTCCTTTTCCATCCTTTTGCGCTGAATATCCTGCAGAACCAGCAGAAATAAGATGTGATACTCTTCTGTGTGTATTAAATCATTAGATAGTGTGATCATTTTCTACTTACATCAAAATCCACCCGCTCTCCTTCAGGTATTTTGGGGGCAGCGAGTTGAGTGACATGTGCCCTGTGAAAAAGCAACACCCAAAACTAAAATAGACTTTTACAAGTCCAATATTTTACATGTTTTATGTTACCTGTATCTCGGACGTTCTTTGTGAATTCAAATTTGAAAAAGGAAAGAGAAAGAGGTTACAGTTTATCCCCTTCACAGTTGGTTTTACATTCACAGTGTGCATAGCAAATTATGAAAACATTATGCAGGAATTTGCATGTGTCAAAATCACTTAGTTCTCAGCAACATCTCACCTCCCTCTTCATCATAATCTGAAAAAAAAAAAAAAAAAATCACACAATGACAGGGCACATAGTCAAGAATAGGTAGAAATGAATGATTATGTGAACATGCATGTACCTTCATGGTGAACACTGAATTGAAAATAATGAGGAAAATGTAACAGACTTTTAACAGTATGAAAATATCTGTGTATTGCAAATATATTAAGATCGTGACATTCAGTGGACTCACCCATGTTCTTCAACTTCAGACATTATGACACTAAACATAAATAAAAACCTTAATAACAGAACAGTATCACAGAATCATTCCAATAACACATTTTTGGCACATTTTCTGAAACTTTTTCTAAATCTGAAAATAACACAAAACTCAAAACATAATGCTATTCCCAATTTTGTGCTTTTTAGCTTTTCATTCAGGACATTGGACTTTCTTCATAGCGACTAAAAGAAAATATGTTGTAACTTGTAACAGAAAAACATTACATTGAAAACAAATGCTTTAATGATTTGCATATTTTCCACTGTTAACAGTTGGTGATGTTAGCAGTGTGAACATAGCTTAAAAAAAACAGATAGGCCACTGTTTTTGTTGTAAATACGTTCCTACGCCATGGTCATTTGTAAACAATGATCTAGGAATAGAAAAGGTGAAATGTCAAAGAGTCTGCAACCCTGGATAAGAGGGAAAGATCAGCCGAACAATGTCACGTTTAATTTGATTTACTAGAAAGAATGTAGTTTGATTAGAAGGATTACACTGCTTTGTTCTCCATTATCACCAGCCAAGTCCTCCATTATGAGTTTACCAAGTTTAGTTTTTGTGCTTATTTTGTGCTTACTTGTAACATTGAAGCAGAGGTGATGTGCCCATCACCAATCTTATTAGTAGGTAAATTCAGTATTTATGGGTTTCAGCATCCTGCCATCGGAAACATTTTGAGGATATTTTAATATTAAAAAGATAAAATATTTTGTTTTAAATTGTTATAATTAAGAATATTAGATGTTAGTGTTATAGTCACAGTTTTTTGGTGTAAATATACATACCACTTTACATAATCTGCGTGATAGTGAAAATTTTAAGTCAACTTTTACTCAGTAACATTTTTTTTTTTTACTGGTCCTTCATGTCATGCTGAGCAGTACCAGTGAATATGACAGGTTTCATATTTTTCTAATTATTACTTGGTTTGATGGGATAGTATCAGTGGTAAATATTTATCATAGTTAAGTGGCAGTTTGTGGAAAAAAGGTTAAGAAATAAAATTAAGTTGTTTTGGCAATTGTTAACGTTAGACTTGCTAAGTAATAAATATGGAATTACCTCTGTGTTTGTCATATCTGCTGCCTACCAGAAGTAAAATGATAAACTTCACTCAAATTAAAAACTTTAAAAAAAAAAATCTAGTCATGATTTATAGTGAAATCTTATATATAATGATGTTAACTATGTTTTAGTGAAATAAGCAGTCTAACCTGACATGTGAATGCAAAGTTTGAAATAAGATCAAAAGAAATTATGATGAATAATGGATTTTGCCAAAGCTGGCGATGTGTGTCTGAAAAGTACCTACCTGATGCAGAGTGAAGACAGACAGGAGACTTGTGAGGGCCAAGATGGGACCGCCTTTATATGGGGGTCATGTGGGGTGAGCTGGGGGGCTGAATCTGAAAAGATGAGAGACTGTATGGGATTAGCCGGAGCTTTGGAGAGGGTGAGCTAAAGTCTGACAGACAAGATAATGACTGAAGTGTTCTCGCATGACCTCACTGCTCAAGTAGAGGCAACAGATGCATAAACAGTCACAGAGCCAACCACTGTCCACACTTCCACTTAATTTATTGAAGTTCATCCATCAATCCACCAGTCAGCTATATCATTACATCTATTTTCATCATGTGATGTGCCTAAATCTGATGTGTTACAGTTATTTATACATACATAACTTAAATAAACATTCATTTGTAGCCTCCAGCATCTCTCCCTGTATGTGTCCCATGTGAGCATCGTTTCACACATCTGTATTCACTCACATACACACCCACCTATGCTTATGTGAACCCTGCCCCACTCCACCCTGTCTTTACAGTAGCCATTCCTATAGATACAAAGCCATAAGCATAAGGAGACTGTTCATCTGATGACTGCAGACAAACATGGGGTGAGTGACATTAGGTGTTAACATATTGGATATTTGATTCAAATAGTAATGAATCTTTTGTTTTCCATCAGATCAAACACTGTTATAAATGTACAGCTAGCTTTAGGTACGTATTTACAGTTTAAATAGACTTGCATAATGCTGCACACACCAATTGCTAATTTTAAATAAATGCATTTGCAAGGTTAGTGGTCTTTTTACACATTTTCTCTGCAAGCATATTTCTTTATAAGAGAAAAAAAGGACAATACACAGAAATACTAAAGGAAAAACTCCATCACGCACCACGCCATGCCCAGGGAAGTGTCTGGGCCAAGGACACAACAACAGTATGCTCTTGTGCAGTGGAGATCTGTATGAATACAGTGAGAAAGTAAGTATATGATGTGTACTGTGGATAGTGGGTGTACTTTTTCCAGTCAGAGATTTCGGGGCCAAACAAAAACTTTCATTCATCCTCAACTAGAGATTTAAACCAGCTGCACAGGGGACATTTACTTATTACTGTATCATGCAGCCCAATTATGCTTTTGCACATAGAATGTTGTATTGTAAAATATTTTCTTCTTTAGGATCTGAGTTTCATTTTGTGGCGGACTGTTATTTGGAACCAGCCTAAACTGTCTGTTGTCAGAACCATTAGGATTTGGCCAGTGCAAGCAGGCAGCATGAGTGAAAATCGGAAGATAAAAGGCATTATAAATGCAAATGTAATCTCAGTAGCGTGGCTTGGTTTGGTTTATTCAAACTGAATATGGTCAGATAAGACTAGCCAGTTCTTTCTGAAACAGGCTTCCTGCCCAGCAATGATGGTGACTGACTTGTTTTTTAGCTAGAATTATTCATGAGCTAACAGACCCTTTCACCAGGAGGCCTATTTCTTCTGCTATTCAGGTAGAGTACTATACATTAAACCATCTGTGCTAAAGTTATAGCTAAAATAATGGTTCTAAATATTTTTTTTCAGATTTCTTTTAATTAGATGGATCCAACATGTCCAAGTGGAAATCATGGGTGCCAGTGATCCAACTGTAGTCCAGAAGATGTTAGAACAAGTATCTAACAAAATATATAAGTTATTTAATCAAAAATAATCAATCAAATAATAATATTATTGTGTTCCTAACAGATTCAAGAATCAACACCTGGAGTAAAGGTTGAGTGGCTCATCCAGCCGGATGGAAAGATTTTCCACAAAAAAGGAAAGAAAAATACTGAAGATAAGAACTATAGGAATCTTTAGATGTTCTGTAGTTTATCAACACAAGAAGCGAAAACTCAGTGGACAAAAGGATTATTAAATCTTCAGTTGAAGAATAACAAGCATTGAAATACTTTTGTTTTTATTTGGGTGTAATAGCATTTCCAATGCAGTAAAATAAAGTAACAAATAAAGACATGTCAGAATTCGTGCATTTACACTTGTGTCCTGTTGCTTTAATATTAACAGTATCATCCCATTTTCCTTACAAAGATATGGCAAATACTCATATTCCTAGGAATTTTATATATATTATACTGTATTTCTACAGAAAACCAAAGGCAAAAAATACAGAAAAAGTACTATGAAGGAATTTGTCCATTTACATGTAGTTTATGTTTACTGTTAATACAAATAAAAGTCCAATGGTTATGGTAATGTGGCAAAAGCTAGACTGATATGTGTAGCAATCCTGACTACACATAACCAGGAGCGGCTCTCTTTAAATGCAAGGTTAAATACAAAGCATAACATTTAGACAAATACTCCCAGCTGATTGGGGAAGTGTCTCATCGGTGGAGTGAACTGATAAATTAAACTTTGCTAAATCCAGCTGACAAAAAAAAAGCATCTTTCCCATCCATAAATGTCCAAAGTCCTTCCCTCACAGTAGTCTGTAGAAATCTGTCATTTAGTGTAAATATCTATGTTTCTGTTAAAATTGGCTCAGTCAGTGCTGCCATGTTTGTTTTGGTTTGCTTGGGTGCTTCACCTTTGTCGTCACCCAAACCACAGTCTGCCCTGTGATGGGCTTGAGCTACTGTGGACCTGGCCAAACTCGACAGTGGGCTTTTTAAAAATGATTTTCAAACTAAAAAGCAGCCAGTCTATACTGCTGCATTCAGTCTCTGCACAGCTTATGTGGTATATAGACTTGTGGTGCAAATTGTATGCATATTTAATGCTATGTAACTAAGAAAATACAAAAATCCCTTTACAATGCATTTCCAAATATTTTCCAAAGACAAGCTAGACCTACACTATGTTCATTATACAATCTATATGACTGTAAATAGGTAAAAATAATGGCCCCCACTTAAGTAACCTACAAACAAATATAAATATATTTATTAAAATGTTCTGTTTAGCACTGCAGTTTTTCACATTGAGTATATATTCTCGAAATGTGTAAGGCTCTTTCCCGCAATACCAATATCCCCACATCAGGTGTGCACGTTTGACCTGGAGGTCCCTCGGTCTCAGTTACTGGTCTTTCTTGATATTGGGGTGACTTGCTTCCGTCTTCTTGGGCTCTGGTTGGGCACCGCTGAGCAGATGAAGTATATCGTGCAGTGCCTTTTTAATCTGAGAACCAAATTTATGGGCATCCTGGTAGAAAACCAGAAGAAAAGCAATGTCAGAAAAGATGCCCTTGTACTGATTAGTACAAAGGTATTTTAAAAACTCACAGTTTGGGGACACGAGTGCTTGCAGGAGATGTGGAAGTTGATCATGTTCTCTCCAACAAGGCTGTAGGACACTCCATAACCATCATCAGCAACCTAAGAAAGAGATGCAGTCTTAATAAGTGTACTTTGTTCATTACCGACTACAGCTCTTAAGTTGTTAATGGAGCAACTCACTGGGCCAAAGCCTCCTCCACAAGAGATGTATTCTGGGTAGTTGACCAGGTCAAACAGCTCCACCTGCTGGACAGCAGTCTGACTGGTTGACAGCCTCCAGGGCTCTGACAGCACCTGAGGTGTATATACGTGTAAATAAGAAACCACAGACAAGATAGGCCTAGATGAGATTTGACCCTTCAAACTTTGTATTTGTATATGGAAAGAGCCCTCCAGCAGCACAACTTAGGTCCACAATATTGGTGCATTACTGTTATTTTTTAACCTCTTTCAAGAAAGGCGACTCTACTCCCAGATATTTGGAGACCACATAGAGGCAGAAGAGGTGTCTATCAATGCCAGCTCCTGTCATGGCCATGCGGTAGAGAAGCTGGTGCTTTTCGGAGGCTGCTCGAAACAGACGTCTGCACACCTCTGGAGCCTGTGGCACACACATTATCACTGGAGCTCAGCGGGAATATAAGGTTTGGGGAAATAACAGGATCCTGGCCTGAGCTTTGACTGACCTCTCCTCCTTCGAACGCTCGGACAAAGGCACTGCTCTCATTGGAGCAGGAGCGCACCGTCTCAGTTCTGCCCTCCCTGAACAGACGCGTCATGGAGGCCTCATACGTCAAGCAGAAATTACCTTGCTCCTGAAATTAATATGGATAAGGAATGAGATTCTTAGAATCAACAAATCTATAGAATGTTACTACAAAATATTCTCACCCTGAAGTAGGCCAACTGAAGAGTCATCTGTATAAAGGCATCTGGGCTGACTCTGCACTTTTTAACCTTTCCTTTTCCAAACTCTTGGAATGAGAAAACATGAAAATCGATATCGTTTGCCAGTTTCTGGGCCACTTCCAAAGACTTTGAGATCTGCTCCTCACACTAAAAAAGACACAATACACTTAAATAAAGTCCTTGCACAATGAACACTTTCTGCAAAACCAAGTTATAATTATACATTAAGGTGCATATAAAGTCTTACCTCCGGGGGGATTTCCCAGTTCAGCTTCTGTGGTTTTGGAAGCGAGGAATCCACTTCTCCCTTGCAGTGACCTTCTGTATTGTAACCAAGCTGGAAACTGTCAGTAGCCAGGGCATACTGAAAAAGAACAATTAACTCATTGCAAAGAATTCACAGCCAATATGTGTACTCATCTTCACACCTACCTCCCATACATGGGCCAGAATGGGTGCATCTGCCCAAGAATGTTCTGCATTTATGCCACATTTTCCATTTTTGTAGAAAACCACAGAAAATGACTTGTCAAACCACCTATTGACACAGCATTCAGAAATGAACACAGTGAACATGTATATACAGATAACTAATCATATCTGAAAAGGAAATAGTCAAACCTGTCATAACATTTTCCATGTAACAGGGATTTAGCATATTTATCTAGACTTGCAGCAGGGTCATCACCCATCATGCCTTGCTCATCATCATCCAGTGTGACAAAAAAGGCAGCTTTTTCTATACAGTCCAGAGATCGTTTGTTAAGCCCTGTGCTAAAGAATTTTGTCCTGACCTTGGCCCATGGAATTCTGTGGAAATGTTCAAAAATATTATTTATAATACTAATAACATTGTTTTATGTGTTCTATAAGACTAACCTGTCACCAGCTGTCAGGGCCCCAAGGTGAGCTTCTCCTTTTGAAGGAGGAGAGGGGTCATCCAGAATCCTTTGGATTTGAAACTCGATCTCCCTGGGTGACAGGAGGCGGCCAGCCTGGTATACCCTGAGCCTGAAGTAGCGCCCCCTGTGGTATACCGCTATGTAATCACTGTCTTGCCAGTGCTGAACCATGTCTTCAAGAGAGAGAAGTACAGTGGACCAAATATAATTCAGGTTTTACATAGTTTTACAGTACAAACCCAAAATAATATTGCAACAATGATCTGGAGGCTAAACACAAATGCCTGAAATTCTAATGAACTGAAGCCCATGTAAACAAGGCAGGACGCAATGAAGCATAGGCCTTTATGAGTCAACCCCAAATGAAAGACACACAACAAAACCTTTTAAGCAAACAATAAAAAAAACTTCTGTGGCCCGGACTTCTGAGGAATGAAGACATGGGGGTTTTGACTCATAAATGCAAGTGAAGGAGAGGGCGGGCCCAGTCGTGTAGAAACATGAACACTACCTGTTAGCTCTCCAGGGATTCGACAAGTGTCAAACATCCTCTCAAACTGATAGGAACAGCATGGGACTGCAGACCTCAACAACCACTGAATAAGATAAACAGAGAGGGCCAGTCCAAAGAGGAAAGGATGTAAAGAAGAGAAGAGACGTGAGAGTCAAAGAAATTAAAGAAAACTAAATGAGTGGGCAGAAGAAAAGAGTCAGTATTAGTCAGAAACAGGCCTTTTTAACATCCCATAGTAGAGAGAAATGGAAAGAGGAGGATGGGAAGATGGGCTTACAGTGGAGCAGCAAATCACAGATACTATACTTGGGCACATCACCACACATAACTAATGTGAATTTATCAGCCGCCTCGATCAACCCTAACATTTGAAAGTGGTCTTCTTTTGGGGTCTGAAGTTTGTTATGACTGTAACTTTAATGTTGCAAACGAGTGTCTCTTTACCGGTCTCCTCTCCTGGAGTACGTGTAGTGTTGAATATCCTCTCACACTGAGCTGCACACAGGGGAATGACAGTGCCGGGGATACGACTCTGGGAGATGGAGGGAAGGGGTGGGGAGGACAGGACAAAGAAATGCAGCAGAAAGAAATGAAAGAATGAAAACAAAAAGGGGACAATGGAGTATGGTATGATGATTCAATTACACCCTTTTTAACAGAAAATGGTCACAGCCATAAGATGGCTGTGGAAAGACTGTTAAATTTGAAATTCATGTCTTGATGAGAAGATTTCACAAACACAACAAAAATATAAAATAGTATGAACTGCATAAGCTAAATCTTCTGTGTGTGCAGCATACACTATATATGGGATGCATGATTGCAAGCTTGAAGATGACCATATAAGATCACCAAATATAATCAAATGACTCTCAACCAAGGCATTGGTCTAGAAGAGCTATTAAATGTAAATTGTGTATCTAAGTTGTCCTTATTTTTCACTATGACCAAAAAATAAAGAAATCCTTATTTTACTTTCATTCACAGTGTCTTAGATCACAATTTCTCTAGTATGTAACCACCAGTTTTATAAAATACAACTTTCTGAATGAAAATATTAAAAGTTCAAGTTCAAATGCCATAAACTGCCAGATAAAAAGCACTTTGCATTTAGGTTTACTTTTTGGGAGTAAAGAATGAATTGAAATGACTTATTTTAGCTTCTAAAATAGTTTAGTACTAAACTAAAAAATAGTTTAGTACTTATATTTTGATCTGTATAATCACGGTTATCGATTAATTGATAAATCTTGACATGTCCACGTGGCATCTTTACTAATGGGTTGGGTATACTAGAATACAGGTATTTGCAGGTTAAATGCTACAAATACAAAACTCTGTACTGTGCAGGGGTGAACAACTAAGTGTGTGAAGCTAAACAACTCACTGGCTTAATCTCTTCTTTGTTCAGTTTGCGACGATAAAGGAAGAATGCGTGAATGGAGTTGCCGGCTCTCGCTGCTTGGATCGGTGTGGGCGTCACAAACAAAAAATCCTACACAAAAAATGAAGAACTGTCAATAAAGAAGACATGCTATGTTTTCTGTTGGTATTTAGTATTAAACTATAGCACACACTGATCATTATTACATATTTTATTCATTCTAAACCACATTACTGATCTAAAACCTGGCCTAAACTGCAGAACTGTGTGGGCTCACATTTCACCAGATTAGCTGATTTTTATTTACCTGATTTTATTGGTTACACGGAGTCAGATTTTTATAAAGAAAGTAGAGAGCAGTGTACAGAGATCCTAACCATGCACTACAAGATGGATTGTTGTAAGGTTTGAGATTTTAGACTTTATCTTGTATGGCTCCTGTTGATCCATCTACACATCTGGTACAAAACGTTTGGTGCAGAACAGACTTTTTTTTTTTTTTTTAACTCCAGAGTCCCTCCAAGACTCCCAGACTGATAATGGTAAGAACTCAGTTCAGATTGCTACACATATTAGTCTGGATTTAGCCAGGTTACGGAGACAGATTAGATGTTTTATTTAAATATATAGGTTAATAGATAGAAAACATTCCTACCATGCCATAGTAGTTGCTGTTGACCATTATAGGGCTTCTTCCACGAAGGTAAACATATTCTTCCCACCAGTCACTGACCTAGACAGGAAAATAATGCTCCAGTCAACCTCACTCTCTGCCATTTTCAGACATGTATAATTTAGGACACTTGCTAGTGCTTTTGTTAATGCAGAGTGAATGTGCTTATAGAATAGTATAACACAGTGTGCAACATTACTTACATAGTTAGCAGCCCATAGTGATTTCAGTTTGAGGTACCACTGCACGCGGTTCCCCAGGCTGCCCTGAAACTCTTCTGCCAGTTTGGTCGTGTCTTCATATTTACTGTCATCCATAAGAGGACGCACAGACTCCAAGTACTGATCAAAGAAAAAAGATACACTCTAAGAAAAATTTGCACTCACTGCAATTGTTACCTGGCCAGCCAGAACCACATGCTTTAACAAAGCTTTACAAAGATAAGTGGATCTGGAGCTGATTGACAGGTGGATTAACCAATCAGAGAGACGCATGGTCTGGTCGTGTCAAAAACAAACATGGTGGAAAAAAATATTATGCAGTGAGAATTTTTGCTGAATCAACAAATGGACACACCAGAGTGCTTTTAGGCACTGAATGGGATTTTTACATCAAGGAACCAATCATGCATTCACATATGAACTCACTCCTGCATATTGTACTCAAGTACCACTTAGAAACGGCTGTCTTTTTGGATTTTTTGGACTCCTTATCTGATTTATTCAGGTTAAGTTTATGTAGCAAGGGAATAGTAATACGCAGCCAAGATATTGGAATACTGACTCTAATGTTAATTAATTTAAAATAATGAAATGTTTTATATCTAAAGGGCCTCATTCATAAAGCCTTATAGAATATCTCACCCTTTTTACAGTGTCTTTAATGGTGGGCACAGGCAGGTTTGGCAGTGAACCCTGGTAGCTGTAGAGAAGAGGCTTCCTGCCAGAAAAGATGTGCACCAGGGCCTGGCAAGGATACAAATGCTTATTTCACACACACAATATACAATATCTGCTTTATGCACCACAAATAACTTCCCAGACTTTATCCTATATCTAAAAAAATATAAGAAAAGGCTTTAAAGAGGTGACTAGAGCTTGGTGTGTTAAGTGTGAAGGGTGACACTAACCACCCAAACTTTGGTGGTGTTGGACATCTTTCCATGCTGCTCAAACATCCAGCGGTGATAGGACAGGAGCTGTTTAAGGCAGAGTCTCATGGTGAAAATGAGCAGTAGCCACAGCAGAGTACTGAAGAGCACCGCAGACACCACAGCCTGACACTGGGAACTCATCGACTGACTGAAAAAGGAGACAATACAAAATCCATATTGCGCAACTATTCGTTAATGTGCACAAGGACAACGTAGGACTGAAATAATTTGTGTTAAGTTAAGCATTCCAACACAAGAACATTAGCTGTAACCATTTGAAACAGTCATGTGATACCTGACTGGTAGGTGCTCTTGTATTTTGGCTATGAGTCCCATGGATGGATCAGAGCGGGTGTACATTGTAGCCAAAATTGCAATGACCACAAATAACCATGAAGATGGACTGGCTGGGTAAACCCCTGTTATCACATTGTTCTGTAAATGAAAAGAAGAAGAGTGCGTTGTGAAAACAAAAAGCAGCTTTTCCCGTAATTAGAGGAGAGTACGATTCTTTTTAGTGCACACTGTAAACAACTTCAGGAGCATTAGTAGAGAGAACACTGAGATATGACCTGATACAAGAATGCCATCAATGTCAGTAGGTTTACAGAGGTCTAAGCTAGTGGTGTCACGATACTAACATTTACAACTCAATTTCAATTCTAAGGAATAGACTTGATACTCAGTACTGATTCCAATCATGATAATGATAAAAAAAAAATCTTTGGGCAATAGAATGCATTTTTTCATCACCATCATGTGGCCTTATATCTGTGTCCTTCAAGTAGTATCATAGTGGTCCATGGACGTCTATGTGGTCTTATACTTGTTCTGATACAGCTCAAAAACTCTAAAGGTATTCAGGACAAGTTAACTTCTCTCCAGTGAATGTGACTCTTTAGTAGTGATGTCTACTCAAATGAGTATCTAATTTTTGTATTAATTAGTAACTTATTTTTCTTATTTTCTTTTTTTGACAATCCTAAACTAGAGGTACAGTGAGATTTTTCTCTAAAAAGATATTTTTGCTGATCACAGATGACATTGTATCAAAATAATTGTAATCTTTGTGATTAGACAATTGTACCAAATCAAATTGCGACATATTATGCAGCCACATTTTAAATGACACTAGGTTTGCCAAGTTGCACATTCCTAAGGAAGAGGCAGGTCAAATCTGCTGTAATGGCGGTACCTTGAGTCTAATGATGCGCTTCTTCCAGGACCGTACTCCGGACAGGTAGATTTCGGAGAGTGCCTGGTGGGACAGCTGCAGGTCGATGCCCTCAGGAGTGACTGTAAACTGGAATGCCACAGCCTGGTGCGCCTCCGCCATTCTATCTACAACCACACAGAGACACAAGTCAGGTCAAGGATCACAATTATTGCTGGGTTTGATACCACGCTATATGCCAATAATTTTACATACAAGATGCAGTTTTTTCTTGTAATACAAGAATGTAATGGGACTAGTCATGAATAGAAAAAATCAATCAGGTTAAACATTTGTGAATTCACCTTTTAGATATTTCATAGCAAAGTACTATGCACACTGTAGGTGTGAAAGTTGTGTGAGTGAGTGTTGGTGATGGTCGGAGGGACCGTTGGCGCCGATTGGCTTGGCAGCCGCGCCTCAGTCAGTCTGTCCCAGGGCAGCTGTGGCTACAATAGTAGTTTACCACCACCGGGTATGGAGTGAATGAAGAATAATCTGTAAAATAATCCTCTGTAAAGCGTCTTTGTGACATCTGTCTGTGAAAAAGCGCTATATAAATAAACACTTACTTATGCAATCAATAGGGAAATCTAGCACTGCCCTCACTGCCCCCATTGCCCCCGCTCCTCCCCCTCTGGAACAAATTGAGGAGGCACGGCAGCAGTAACGTCAGCATGTTAGTAAATGTATAGTAGAACCACGATATGTGGTTTATGAAAATTGCAAATTGGTCATTGATGTCAATATATCTTATTTAGTTTCATGTGTTGCAAATTGCAATGGAAGAGTTAAGCCTACTCAATAACAGAAAAATACTAATGATCATTCAAGTGATTATTTGCAGAGAAGAGATGAAGACTGAACAGATGCAGGAGCGAAAAATATACTGTAAAATTGGATTTTTTCATTCATGGAATTTATGTAATTGTAGATTATGATATAACCATAACCATAGTCAATTAATAGCACAGCCCTATTAACATGCACTGCTTCAGTCAAGTATG
Organism: Odontamblyopus rebecca; assembly: GCA_030686955.1. Lineage (NCBI taxonomy): Eukaryota > Metazoa > Chordata > Actinopteri > Gobiiformes > Gobiidae > Odontamblyopus > Odontamblyopus rebecca. Next base: position 20,428,651 of record CM060671.1, on the reverse strand, counting down.
CAACAAAAAGCTGTACAATCAACCTATTTCCAAGTTAATAAGTTGACGGCCCTAGGTCAAGTCACAGGTAAGATGTGGTGAAACGTGGAAAACTTATATTCTAGACTAGTTTAGCAAAAATAATTAAAACAGAGCATTGCAGAATTCCTTTGCACCCAAGGGCAAATATGTTGCATATTTGTGATATTAAACATGTTTGACCCACTTACAAAAACAAGATGCATGCAGGCTGGGTGATGAAAATTTGGACTTAGAGTTTCTATTGCAAGAACTGAAGGGAAAGCAACAAATAGTGCTCTGAAATAAAATGGCTGCAAATTCATCAAATAATGAAGAAAGGTATGTGTGAGCAAGTCCCACGCATTTTAAATCAAAACTCCTGGACACAACTGAGATTGATGGAGGTTGATGGCAGTGTGTAGACTGGCTGATGTGTGACTGTTAGGGTTATTACTGGCTCTTGTCACAAAATGAATGGATTTTTCTCCTCAAATAGGTTATGGATAATGCCCTTAGGTCAGATTCCTCTACACTAGACAGTGGCCCAGAGGAGAGCCCATGAGCCCATGTACTCATTATATTCCGCTATCCTGGTGGAGCACATAATCATGGATCATATCAATGGTCCAGGTCAGAGAGGAGCATTTCTAGACACAACAGGATTTTAAACAAGCCATTGTTCTTGCACACAGGTTTACATACACACAGTTTGTTAATCGTTAACATGGATTAGTCTAGTTAAAATAGACCTGTATGAAACTCTGGAGTAAAAAATGATTGGTGAATAAGTGAGACAATGTTGTAATAGTTTGATATGCTTTAAAAATGCATTATCATTTATAAATAGAGATACAGGACATACCACCTCCCTGCAGCCCACTGTCATCTTATGGTAATAAGAAAACCTGTTTTTCTAAACCCGTTTTTCTTTACATTTCAGCTTAGGCAGGATCTAGAGGAATAATTGGTTACCTGCTTATTGTAATTTACAATAAAGATAGGGTTTTACGGTTGCTGTCTGAACAGGACAGAGTTGCGTGCTTAGGGAGTTGTGTCAACATAAAACCATTATGTTGAAGTTCAGTCGGAAAACGACAGAAAAGAAAAAAAAAAGAAAAGGGAAGTTAGAGTTGAGCTGATGGTGAAGTTATGAGAACCCGCCAACTGTGGCTACGGGAATCTCAATGTAACTGTACAGTTCAGTACAATTCTTTCCACATGGTGTTCACATATAATAAGTCACTGCAGTACAGTCTATTTTCTATGCATTATAGTACTGATTTGGATCCCCGTGAATGGATTAACGCTGACAGTTATTTGGAAATTGCTTGACAAAAGCCATAGGTCTGAGTGTGAAATACATTAGCCCGGCTAACCCAGACCCTACGCAAGCTAACGTCAATAGTCAACATAAAGCTACAGATGTCCAACAGAGGAAAGACAATGTTGTACCAGAATGTGTGCAAAACCACGGCGCGTTAATAGGCCTACCTTCTCTTCTAAAGCGATTTAGGATTAAAAAAAAACAGCGTAGCAAAAACCGCACATTAACTTCCGACGTCGACCAAGCCCCCGCGGCCGTGTGGCTGCACTGTGCCCTCCTCCCGTGGTGCACTGTGGATGTCTGATCTGAGGACAGATCATCGAAGGAGCGGAGGCCGAAGGGAGGGACTGAGGACCCGCCTCTCCATCCGCGCGGACATGCGCACAGCAAACCACTTCAACCACTGCGCGCATCCTTATAAGCGCCTTCAACAGAATGAATATACTGTGGTGGTAATCGTGTGAAATATTTACCCGACCAGTGTCATTTTCATCACACTATACACATGATTCAATTAGAAAGCAGTCAGCTCTTTAAAAAACTAAAGAAATCAATTCACAATAAATTTGATTCATACGGTGGTTCTCTCTTTATTTCACCATCAATTCAATCATAATTTTTATTTTAATCACAGGCAATAGTTATAGTGCACTTTTTATATTTAAATTATATATATTTATATATATTACAGACATTTCTTTTTAAACACCTTATTCTACTGACCCTTATGAATGGAGAATAGTTTACAATCTTAGCCAGAGTTGGGTGAATGAAAGTGAAATAGTGAAACTAATGACTGTGAGTAGATTAATTATAAAGTGGTAATAAGTGCAACAGAAGTCAAAAAATGTTCTCCTGTACTCAAAATGGATACAGAAATAGTGAAGGTGGGATTGGGGGATGGAATTAAGCATACAATCTGTCTAACAGTATGTGTCTGAAAGCGTTATATTTTGGGTCTCTTCTTGCTGTGAAAAATGTCACAATTAATCAGTATTCTCCAAGTCTTCAACCCCATGTCACAAGACAAAATTCTAATAAGAACTTAACAGAAAACACCAACATGATGATCTAAAAAGACACATTTTCCAAAAGTTATAAGGGAATGGTGCTTTTAGATATGTCAAATAACAAAGGGAATGGTGTTTTTAGATATGTCAAGTGACAAACAGTACAATTATAGTGGCTTCAGGGAGTAACTTGAAATAATACATGAATGAAAAATTAACACGAAAGTGAGCTGTAGCACTGTGCATCTCTCTGTAATCCTTGGGTACTCTTCTTGCATAATTGTGCAGCATGGAAGACTGGTGATGAGCAAGTCAGACAGACAGTGGCATGAAAATAGGTTCAGGGCGTTGTAGCTTTAAGCACAATGCGGCTCTGGAGCGCGATGAGTGGGCTGCCTGTGATGGGGGGGCTACTTGGCTTGTAGGTGATGGTGGATTTCGGAGATTCAATCCTTGCTTTCTATTTGGAGAGTCTCATACACAAGGAACAATGCAAGTATTAGTCTGAGACTGAACATTTCATCTGATGGATGTTGGGAGAAAGGTTTTTGTATGTAATTCCTTTTCTTCTCTTTTAACAGGAAAGTTTGATGAGAAATGTCTTTCCTTCATCTTTCTGGTCAAACCACTATTCACAAATAGTGTAATCTTCCATGTCATAACTGTCAATATACTTGTTCAAATAAAAAATATTTAATCTTCAGAATAAGAAGGGTCCACTTTAAAATGGAAGCATTGCTTCAAGTTGTTTTTGATGAAATCAAAAACAAAAGTCCCTTTTACAACGCTGGAGATTTTGTTGTAGACATCTTCATCATGATAAATAAATAAATACAAAAAATGAATAAATAAACATTCACAGAGGTTACTTTGACAAGAGAGAACTATTGGAAAAGGTCTATTCCTACACCTAGGACCACTCATGGATTAGCTCCACATGGACCGCTTATTGTTTCTGATTGCAGCAGGGTAATTGTTCCTTTGATGTAAATTTGTTGAACTCTTAATTCTTTTTGGCATCAAATACTTTAGAAGTGTGACTGTTAGCAGGCTGGTTTGTTAACTGGCATGCACATTTGCACTTCAGAATTGCTAGGTGATCTATGAAGCTGAATTTATGTTATTAAACTGTTTATTTGAGAGTAATTACTGAATACAGTGATGACTACACTGTTTCCAGTAAAAGGAATTTTGGTGATTCCAAGAAGATGAACTGGAAAAAAGCGCACTGTGAAAATGGCTCCGTCCTAGCTATAGACAAGCACTTTCTATAGCTTATTTAAGGAAGGATAGGAGTTACTGATGAGTGGAAGGGACACAAAGTAGAGGTTATACTGTCTTCATTCTGCCGAGGTCCAGACACCTCTTGGTCCACTTCCCTAGGGCTGGGACTGGGTTCCATTAGAGGATAGCAGTCGGGTCCTCTCTTTGGCTGAGCCTCTGCGCTGCAGGACTCCTCCACTGCCTCCGATTCCACTGCCATCTGCACGGTCTCCCCAGTCACACCGGTCACCCCCACCCTCAGAGCGCCTGGAATTTTGGCGGGTGGGGGTCCCGTGAGGCCGGCCGTTCTTCTCATCTGGGAAGGGATCAACAGCAGAAAACAGGAAAATAAGTAATACAATATATTTTGTTTGTATGAATAAATGTTATACACCTAGAAATATTATAAACCATATTGTGTTAACTGTTTGATTTCCTTTAAGTCAGTCAATTATTGTTAACATTTGAGATAAAGAGCCTCATTCTTTGCTCATTTCTCCTAGTGTCAGTAATAGAACAGAGCACTGTACAACACTGTACAGTGACCTTTATAGCTTCATGCTAAAGTGATAAAAATGGTTCAACTAGTCCACAAAGAGCAAAGGGTGAGGTTTATACTTGTATACACGCCACATTTACACACATCACAACAAAATTGGGACTAGACTAAGATAAAAACCCAGAAGTGATCCTGAAATAGACCAGGAATAGAACAGGGTCACACAAAGTCTACTTCAGAAATAAAGTGAACTCAAACCAGGGCCAGATTAAACATGTATTACAAAGCTGAATAGAGCGGTTATTACCACATAGGGCTTGCATCAATGGCTGATCATGGGAACTGAGAAGTTGAGCTTGAATAGTTTCCACCACTCGTCTGAACCTGCGACTCGGACCTTCAATAAACAAAGTCAAAGAGTTTAGTTCAGAGTTTACTGAATTTATTGAATAATTCATTTGATAATTATTAAGAATATTGAAAAACGTTTTTGAATATAGTTGAACCATCTCTTATTTGGCTGATATTTACTAAGAATTTAATATAAATTTCTATGATAGGAAGATGAATATAATTATTAATAATTCTGCACAGTTCTTTAAGCAGAACTAAGCAACTGTCAGCAATAGAGCTCCCCCTGCAGCTTTGTTTTTTCCTCTTTTTTATTGAAATAAAGAAGTATCACATAAAAACATATAATGTTGCCAAATATTTAAAAAATAGCCATGGTTTCCCAGGAGTACTCTCTTTGGGTGGTGTCGGGCATATTGTAAGGCTCAGAGACAGCAGGTGGAGGCAACAGACACGTGTCTGTAAATAAATATTTAACCATTACAGGGACTTACAAAGATGTTTAAAACTTAGTTCTGCTTTAAATATCTGTTTCATGATTTCCCTGATATGACCTCACAATTTCTTAAACATGCTTCATCTAGATTTGCCTGATATGAGGGTGAACGTCACGCTGTAGATCCCCGTCTCCCTCCTGCTCTCCCTGTCCCCGCGTTCTCTCTCGCTCTCGGAGAAGGCGATGTCCACCTGGAACTTGACGGGCTTCTGGAAGACGGAGGGGCCGGCGGAGGACTTGTACTCGGCTCTGAAGCTGGTCTGTGAAAGGACGCTGTGGCTGAGGGACGGGATCTGCGCGGTGGGGAGACAGAGAAGCAGAGAGACCAACAGACTTACGAGGCAGGAGAGGTACGGGGTTTGACGCGAGTGTGGGGAGACAAAGGGTGGAGGGTGAGGAGAGGAGAGAGAGAGTGAGCCATGTGATTCAAACGTGCAGCAAGCCAGAAAAACACAAATAGAGAGAAAAAACTGAAACAATGGCAAATATGAAGTGAGCATAATATTGGATCCACCCCGCAGCTGTGCCAGTAAGCCATGCCTTTTCAAACAAGTGCAGAAGATAATAACAGAAATGAGAGACAGAAAATATGAAATACTTACAGACAGAAAGGCATGGACTATGTCGGCTTTGACAGAGCTCAAGGGTTTATCTCGGATCACCACAAAGATCTGCTCCTCTTTTTCCAAGCCAATGAAATTCCCAAACCAGGACTTCTTAGCCAGTCTGCAATTGTGGTTGTAATTAAAATTATGCAACAAATAATAAATAAGCAAAACTCTCAGAAGGTGACTTACTCTGGGCTTGATTCTGGTGTTAAACTGGACATGTCCTCCGATGTTGGAACTATGACACAGTGAGGTATCTTTGTTATTCCATTCCATTTCCTATTTAATTTTTTTTAAATGAAATTTAAAAAACGCTATCTATATTGATGTACAGAGTCAAAAAGGCCCTGGACACAAATGTCTGAAATACATGGTGTTGTGACTTACATTATAGATTAAGTATTGCAAAAAAAATAAAGCAGGTATGGCAGCTCCTAATACACAAAAAGTGACACTTTTGCCCTGAGGTCTGTTACTCTTCTCAAGCTGCCCAGACACTTATTTGGCCAACCTGCTTCAATTGTGTCAAAAACAAACATGTCGATTTTTACAGAATCAACAATTGAAGCACCAAACTATTACTTATTTCAGGTAAAAGGGGGGACAAAGGTGGTACAAATTAGCGGCTGTGGTTGGATCATCAAAAATTTTCACACTCAGAGACAACACTTTAGAAGTTTTGTAATATGTTGTGCACTCACCTTGCAATTTGCGACGATGAAAGCGCGGAGACCCAAGCAGGTTGTTCTTAAAGGAGTTAAGGCGGGTTCTCCAGTGGGCGGAGCTACTGGCCGCCATGCCGCTCCCTCCCCCAGGACTGGAGGGAGGGGTGAGTGACAGTGAACCCACGCCTCCCCCTCCGTCGGCCCGCGAAGAGGATGAGGACGAGGAAGAGGAGGGCGGGGTGGAGGAAGGGTGGTGAGGGTGATGGACAGGAGTGCCCAGCGGTGTGGGTAGTGGCGAGCCCTGAGGCGTCACCTGCGGCACAGAGTGGGCACAGTTTGGGTAGAAGCTCTTTGTCACAGACTTTAGGACAGAGGACGACGGGAAGAAGAAGCGAGGAATGGGTGAGAGGAGGGGAGATGGGGAGGGCGAGGATGGGTTGTGGAGTGGCAGGGATTTGATGGCCTGCAGATGTGGGCGCTCAGTGGGTCCTTTGGTAGGTAGGGTTTGTGTCTTTGGAGTCTGTGGAGCTTTAGGCTTTTCATGAGCGCGTGCCAGGCGTGGAGTGGTGGTGCTCCCCTGTTTGGCCTCCTTTTTGTGAGGGGTGGTAGAGGCTGAAGTGACATCTGATTGGCTGAAAGTGAACACAGGGCTCTGATAGGACTGGGATGGGTTTGGAGGGTGGGGTGATTGAAGAAATGAAAAGTAAAAGAGTAAATAGAAGATGGAGAAAGAAAGAGAAGGATGGAAATGAATATCATGCTCCATGAAAAGAGTGCAAAGTGTGTAACATTTGTGTGTGGCATTTGTGTGGAAGCACGGAGATGTTTACATGAAGTGAAACAGAACAGTGGCTGTGATTGTGATACAGTGATGGTGAATTATGTTGAATATATGTTATTTTGCATACAGTAATATAGTTAGAGGATGTGTGTACTGTACAGTACTAGCAAATACAGATTTATATTCATAGTAAAAGAAATAAATATATATGGGTATTTACCATGCTGTAAAATAAAACATATACAAGACAAATAAAATACACAATACACATATTTTTAAATGGTAGGTGGAGGCCTTACCCGAGGGCTGCTCAGAGGACTTGAGGAGAGACCAGTCGACGCTCCACTGACTGAACGAGACCTAAAGAATGTGAAAAGGAAACAAATATTGTCCTAATAGTGTCTGCATGATCTGTGCATATAGTGTGTATACAGTACCTCTGGCTGTGGGCAGCTGTGTCTAAAGCCCTGCGAGGAGGGGTGGGAGATCCTTGCTCAGTCACACTCAGGACCTCCAGACTTTTCCTCTCAGGGCGACAGCGCCCATGGCGTGTCAGCATCGGAGAGTCAACACGCTTCCGTGGGGGATCTGCTGAGAGTCATCAGCACACCAACTTCACATTAACATGTGCAGCTATTTTTGTACAACCAATGGAGACATGAACACGATAGGTTGTAATAACTATAAGACGAAATACCCCCTCAGATTCCTTTCATCACTTTGCCACTTTGAGTTTATGTTTTACTTTGTAACTTTCTTATGCCTTGTCATGTTTTTTCACTGTGCGATCTGTCATATGATGTAGCATAAGCTACAAAGGCAAAAGGTGTCCACCTCTGGCCCCATCGATGTGCTATTCTCTGGGATCTACTTTGAAAGTTTGAAGTTTAACAAATATTGACTTAAAAATAGATTCAGCTATCTATCTGATCTGAAATGAAGAAATAAGCATTTTGCATAATGCAATAAATAAATAAATAAAATTAAACTAATATATATATAAATTTTATTTACCTCCCTATTTACAACACTGTACTGTTATCAAGATTATGTCATGTATTCCTCCTGTCCCCTACAGACTGACCTATGTCATTGCGTGGGGGCAAATCCTCATCCTCATAGCTAGGGTAACGCTCCTTTCTGTCCAGCAGTAGGTAGTAAATAAGTTTCTCCTGGTTTTCTCTGAAAGTAAAAACATGTATAGACACATAAACAAACACTCTTTACACATGAATATTGAAAAGTTCCCACATTGTATGACAAGTAAAGATTCTTTTAATTGAATTACTGCAGATAATATTAAGTGTCATTTAGTACTGAATAAATCTACCTTTAAGTAAAACATAAGGGTTTGTGAAATGAATGAGACACTGAATGACTTACTCTTCACATTGTAGGTCCCGTGTGAGCTTAACTCTATCTCTGAAGCATCCCAGTGAGTGCATACTGTCCAACACATCTGGGTCCAGCTCAGTCAGGGACAGGATTCGTCTTACACACACTCGTCTGGGAGGGGGCTGCTCTGGACATGGCTCACTTCGGCTACCCCTGTGCAAATGCATGGAGAGTACAATGTAAAACACATTTAAAAACACATTTACAATTAAAACAATTACAACAAAATAATACTTACTGATACCATGGGTGCTTTTGAATGCATTCAAGCTGTAACAGGGCAAAATATTACAAAAAAACAGTTTTTAATCCAAAACCATTAATTTAAGAGATAATTTATCATTTAATCCCCACTAATAGTACCGAATAGCACTGTCTAATTTGTGGTTATATTGTATGTTTGCCTGGATAAGCCATGTTGAAGACACATTTCTGTTTATCTGGCAACAGACAAATAAAGTTCTAGGCTACTCAATTCTAGTGAAATGATTCACCTTCATTGAGTAAAGGCATATCCTCAAAAAACTTTTAATTTTAAATAAAATCGGTCTCCAAGAGCTTTGTAGCCCGTACCGACTCAAAACACAGGAGAGTCCTACCGTGAGCCTTTTTTCCGGGTTGACCTCAATCATGCCCTTGAGCAGCGACTGGCAGTCTGGAGGAATAAAGTGTGGCATATGGAACACACCGCTCTTCACTTTCTCCAGCAGTTGACGTAAATTGTCATGGTCAAACGGCAAAGCGCCCTGCAAAAGTGAAAGTAAAATGAAATAAACTGACAAATCATCAAACTAAATGCGCTGAATTATTGACTAATAAAAGTGTCTCTTACCACTAGAAGAGCAAAAAGGATAACTCCGCAGCTCCACACATCTGCTCTTCGACCGTCGTATTTTTCACCCTATGAAACAGTTGACAACAAATTCAAATTGCGTTAGAGATATAGAAGACAGTAATTTTATAACATACAATATTAATTTTTAAACATTGAGTTTTTATATTACAACTACATAAATACTACAATATTTCAATATTTCAATGATAGGTTACCCGTATTACTTCAGGGCAGGCATAATGAGGTGATCTGAAAGGAAAACAAGAAGTGCATTCATATTCAAGGAAGATGTGGCTCCACCACAATAACAAAATAATTCTTTATGATTTTATGCAACTCACCCACAACTAGTTTCTAGCAGACTGTCTCCCACCTGCAGGGAGGCCATGCCAAAGTCTGCAATCCTGATGTTGTTTTTCTCATCTAAGAGTAGGTTTTCAGGCTTTAAATCTCTGTGACTGGACACATATAATAAAAAATATTGAGTATAAAGAGTATCATGTATATTTTTGTATCTTTACAAAACCAACCAAATGGAGTGACTGTGGCAGAAATCCAAAGCAGAAATTATCTGCCTGAAGAACTTCCGTGCCTCTTTTGGAGTCAGCCTGCCCTTTTTAACCAGATAGTCAAACAACTCTCCACCAGACACATGCTCCAATACCAAGTACCTAAAAAAAAGACAATTTTATAGTATTTATCCTTTCGACAACCAGCATCAGGTATTTTAATCCTCATGTATGTGTACAGTTTGAGGCAGTAAGAGGTAAGTAAAAAAAGGCGAGAGCGGGATGTAACATTGTTATGAAAAGAAAAGAAAGGGAACTCACAGATATTTGTTATTTTCATAGACATCATGCAGCTTTAACACATGCGGATGCTCAATCAGTTTTAGAATGGCAATCTCTCGCTCCACCTAATCAAAGAAGACAGAGGCAAGATGCAAAGCAGAGAAATTAGGGTTGTTACCAAGCAGCAAAGTGAAGAAGAATCCCACAGACTTATCGTAATTATAGTGTTATTATTGTTGGAAATGACAAGTTGCTTCATACCTTCATAAGTACCGACTCCGAGAGTTTTTCTCTGTTGACTATTTTAATGGCTACTTTCTGACCCGTAATACAATGGACCCCCAGCTTGACCAGGCCTAAGAAGAAAAGCACTTGCTTCATATGGCATTTGTACTTGTAATAAGTTAACAAAACACAAAACACGGTCCCCTTACCTGTCTGCCCCTTTCCCAACGTTTTCTCCAGTCGATAGGGCCCAACATATTGAGCAGACTGACTTAGTGACAGTTCCTTACTCATAATGCTTACAAGAATGCTGATGGACGGCTACCAGGACTGATACAGCACTGTAGCTATTGCAACTGCAAATTTGATCATGGAGGGCTAGAAAATTTCTGTGAAATTTAAGCTATACCACGAATAATTTCATTGACACTACCACTCTGACATTCTCTTTTTACATAATGGTTGATCGAGTGTACCACAGAATTCCTGCATGAGGCCTAAACTTAGCCAGTAAACATTCTGAAACACTGCTCTAAATGTCGAACAAGTAGTTTAACCAATTAACAAAACGACTAAATTTGATTAAGGTCTAGAAGCTTGTTTATATTGTGCCTACCTACCACATATTTACACAGGCCTTATGACATCACAATGCCACCAAACAAGCTTTTATTCACATATGAAGAGAGAATGATTTCCCTTTCAAGCACATAAACGTAAATGCGTTAGTTAAACAGTCTAACAGCGCCGTATTTTAGGTTTAAAACATGCTATATTAGCCTCAGCTCACCTAGAACTGTGAGGCTAGCTTTAGCTTCGACGCCTTGGCCAACACCGCCTGTCAAAATAACTCACAATTCCACAAGTTTCTGGACATCGACCAACGATACGTTTTGAAGCCCTGTCGCCACATTGTCACATTATTTATAGTTGAACTGCTTATTCTTTGCCAAACAAGCATCTTTAGCGTAGCCTAGCGCCCCCCCCCTCCCTGACTCTCCCCGTCTCTCCCTCAAGTAGCGGATCACAGCATCTTCTGCGCTCTCCTCTGGACTGTCCTCCCCATCACCGCTCTACACACACGCACACAACGCAAATATCCACAGATTATGGCGGGCTACTCTCAAACTCTTTTGGTCCTTTGTAATTATTTGACTTCACGCAGTGTCAAGGCCCGCTGCATGACGCTCCCCTTCTGAATCTTTGCCGTAAATCGATATTTTCTCTCCGCTCTTCCTTCGCCTCTCTCGCATCAGCATCCGGGTCCCTCTCCATCCTCTCGCCTCCCTCCCCCGCCCTCGCCCGCTTCCTCCTGGCTGTGGTTCTCAAAATACGCCTGTCTCTGCATTCACCTCCACTGGCCGCACTCTGGGGCCCACGTGCCATTGCATGTGCGTCTGCTACACCTCCCTCCTGGGGAGCTCCATCCCGGCAGGCGCAGGCATGTGTAAATATGGCTTGAAGGAGTGAGGGCAGCAGGGCAGAACTGCCTCTCCCTCGGCCTTTCGCGGTCACGAAGTCCGGTTAGTAGACCTCCGGCTACTAGACCTATGCATTCAAGCCATCAAATTTAAGCGTGAGAAAATTTAGGACAGGTTAGTTCAAATCTCTTTCACTAAAGACAGATAAGCAATTTGGTTAAGCTTAGCCTATAGGCTTTTTATGGTGTGGATCAGTTGTAATAATTGAGAAAGCAGAAATCCTATCAATTCTCGCAAAACCATCATTGCACTGAGTAAATTTAAGCAATAGGTCGAGATTCAAGAGTGGCAGATGGCAGAAAGGAGTATTACTAGTAACATACTATATAATATATAATACCATAGTATTAGTACTAGTGGAATTGCAATCTGCAAAGTCTCTTAAAACCTCTGAAGTATGAGTTTCAATTGTGTTTTGTGTGGATAATTCCCCAAAGTCTATATTTATCTGTGCCAAGATGGGTGATTTGCTTTTAGCCAGAAAGACTGTCTTCATGCACAGAAATAGAATTGAACAGATTTAAGATCCTTCATCCAAACAAATAGGCAAGCTATGGAACAATGGAGGGCGCAAATAAACTGCACATACATAAATGTCAATTTATTTCTGTTGTAAACCTTTTCAAAAGATCTGCTTGTAGCTGATGGTTTGTGATTGTCCCGCTCATTGCAGGCTGAAAGTGACCAATAGGCTAATGCACAGATTAGGTAAAGATTAACAAGATTTGCTTAACTCCATTAAGAGTGTCCTCTGCAAACCTATCTAGGTTGAAGAGACAGGGACAGGTTGAACTTATTGGTGAAAAACTTTATGATACACTGCAGTTCAAATATGCTAAAATCAATGGCATTTAAAATTGATTATAAAACATATTTTACACAGTTTGAAAAAAATACATTACCATACAACCTAAATAACCAGGTAATTTGGGATCTGTGAAAAAAACAAACAAAAAACAAAAACATAAGCAGGCTATTAATAGAACAATATGAATGGAATGTTAAATATGGATACTACATAACCTACATTATACCACAAACATGCTGCGATAGGCTAGTGTGATATCAACACGAAATATAAATGTCATTAGTTATTATGTAGGCTTCTTACATTGTCTGATTTATATCATGATCCTTCAGACAGGGTCTTGATACAAGCCTGGAAAGCATCTATGAGGTCTTTACAAGGCAGCTCTCCCTTCTCTGTGACACTGGAAAACAACAGTCTATTAGTGCGACTTTGTGACAATAGACTTCAAATCAAAATATTGTCTTTGTGGCATGCCGGAAGGATTACACTGCACTCAGAATTGTGATGGCTTTTAGCGATGTTGGGAAAATCTGTTGCAGATCCACGTTTAATCTCCATGTGCACATAATGTGCACATACACCAAATATGCTGCTTGCTGCAAGCACGTAACATGAGCCATGGCGAGTCTCACGTGTTACTATTTAAAACACAGCTATATATGAACACATATTTGTGATTGTTTTGTCACATGGTATTTACAGTATACAAACGTAAAGAAGAATTGTTGATAAGATGACAACTTTTTACATCACTCATATGTTCAGGAGCCTATACAAAGTATAATTTGGCTAAAATATAATGACAACTGTGAAGTATGATCCAATCTATAGAGGAACTTTTGTTTGACTCACCATTTGTCAACATTCTCCTTAATGACCTGGCATGATGCTGGCACAGCTTCCACCGAGTCTGGCATTTTGGCAGAAGAGCTGGAGTTCCTGGAGGTGCAAAACCTTTATGTTGCAGTGCTCAAACCGACCAACACTGTGAAAGAGGGAGGGAGGGGGATGCCTGACCACGAATGATTGGCGTCAAAGTTTAAAAGGATTCAGATTTCATCAATTTAAGATTAATTGTAAAATGGCACCTTTGTCCTAATCCTTGTTGTGTCTTTGGTCACTTTGTGATCACTCCATTGACCTTATGTTGATGAACTACACTTGCTTAGTTATTTCTTTGTTTTTAATTGTGTGATTATGCAGAGCCTCTCAGTGAACCTTTTACATGACAAAAGCCTGTAATGAAACTTTAAATGCCCTCCACAGGGGAACTGGTAGAGTGTATTTTCCTGAAGACACTAATTGGGGAAATCCAAGCTTAAGTGAATCTTTGCAGTAGTGTAACCAATGTTTGGTTGTGATCATGCAACATTATTTTAGAATGTTTAAACTTAGTTGGACAGCGGGTCCAAAAATTATTTTTATCTGATTTATGCTTAATATCTCAGTAATTGATGAGTGTCTATAGCCACATGAAACAAAACCATATAAACTTCAAGGTCTTCTCTTACAACAAAAAATAATACAGTGAAATATTTTTCAGTATTAAAAAATATCAACATTTGATAGTTTTCAGAATTTATCTCAAAAACAGTGAATATCCCATAGTCACCTTCAAATCGACTAAATATTTTAGAATTTTGTTTTTGAAATACATAATTTATAAGATAAATAAAATAAAAACAAATGTAACTCACTGATATGAAGAAAAGTTAGTGGCCCATTTAGAGTTTTAAACTTTACCACTAGGGGGTGTCCTTGCCTACAAATTTTAAACATCAATTAGACATCAATAGATGAATAATTAAGCACAGGTCATTGTTTTGAATGACCTAATCATTTATGCAGGCTACAAGGCAGAATATGAAAATGATATTTGCCTCCATAGACAACTAAAAATAGACTATAATAAAAGTAGGCTTTTCAAGGCTATATTGCTATCCAAAACGATCTGATTTTAATAACCATCATGACACTGTGCCATCTGCTGGTGTCAAAATATACTACAGGAAATTTAAAGTTTAAAAATATAATAGTAGTTTCAGAATACCTAAAAGGTAATGCTGTAGATATTCTTAAGACATTGAGGTGTCCATATAGGGCATTATAGATACATGTAGTAGGGCCTCCTCAGGTTTTGTGGTACTCCAAGATATTGTGTGCTTGTAAGCTACTTTTATTTACAGTTTCAGGGTTAAATTATTATTACTGATTTAACATTTACAACATTCCTAATTTAATTCCTAACAAAATAAAATGTACAGCCTATGTGTAGCCTATATACTGCTCCATCTGTGCCAACCGCACATGGGCACTGCAGCTGCATCTGGTCGTTTTTGCGTAAATGGCCGTGTATGAGCGCTTTTAGACAAACAATAAGGTTAAAATGTGGATAGGCGTGCTGGGCTGGTTCAAACTGAGGCCCGGTGAATGGAGGTCAGCGCAGACAGTGTGTGAGTCTCTGCGGTGAGACAGAAAGGGGGAGAGGGAGGACGGACAGCGGCCAGCCGCCTTCAAAAATGGCGTCTCCGGAGGAAAATGAGTAAAAAATATTAAAACGCGGCCTACTTTCTTGGCAATTCTTTTGTCGGTTTTTAAGGCTTTTTTGCACCTAGTTTGTATTTTCTCCGGTGTGCGTAAACTTGCTTCGTCTTTGAATGGATTAGCAAAAGAAACCCAAAAGGAGAGCGGTCAGTTGGGAAAATAAAGGCAGCCCTGTGTTATTCGGATGCGTCGTTCCTGACAGCTAGCATCTGCTGCTAAGGCTAACTACTGCTCTGCTACCGGAGGAGGGGGTGGGAACCATTTGCACGCGAAGAAAAAAGATTTTAGAAACTGGGGATTTCTTTGCTCCTCTGTGGTGAATGTTTAATATCAACGTGGACGGTCTATTCTAGTTCTTTTAGGCGCTAGCAGTGTAGCAAAAACTAGCCTTAAGAAAGGGGAGGAGAAACGGAGAAAGAGGACGCATTCAAATCAAATGTTTGTCATCGCCTCGTCTATCACCGGTGTAATCGGCGGCATCTTCATCATGAACATAACCCATTTTGGAGTATATCTGCGCTGGAGGAAATGATAAACGTGAACGACGAAGGATACGGAGAGGGTTTTTTGGAGGTGGTTGGATTATAACCCCGTAGACCCCCCTCTTTTCATCTAGCTTTCTCCTCCTCCCCACCATTTCTCTTTCAATATGCTGTTTTCCACTCCTGACGACTTGCTTATGAAACCGGGGAAAATAGCCTGAAACAGAACGGGAAAGACTACATTTTTCCGTAATAATCTGTTCTGCGACGTTGCATTCGTCCTCGCGCTCACATTGATTGTTCAACACATAAATGGATAGGAATTACCCGGGAACAGGATTTGGCGATTTGGGCGCAGGAGCAGGATGGAGTTACGAGAGATCGGCAAAAGCAAGGTATGCATTGGATTCAGACAATGTGCACGCATCACTAGTGCTTTGCAGTGCACGATGTGACCTATGTAAACAAATTGTCGCCTCTGGCTTTTCAAGGAGGCATGGGCAGCCATAATGTGCAGTGCATTGTCATCTAAACACTTGCATAGTAATAATATTCTAAACAGCAATGGAGCAGGGGTGGGCGGGGTGGAGAAACGAAAGGTTGGGGATAGAATTGAATGTGATTGACAGGCGTGGGTTAGGTAGACCTGGCGGGGTGGAGGAGGTGGTGATGGTGGAGGTGGGGGGATGTCTGGAGCATCCATAGGAATTATTGTTCCCTGTGTGCAGGCCTGGACACATAACCCCATAGATAAATTCATAGGAGTGATAGGAACTATGAAGAGTGCAGACGCATCACAGTATTCATGTTCGAAATACGCGCACATGTTCTGTAAAACCTACCCATTTGCTCTATCATTTCTCAGTGGTGACAAACTAACATTTCAAAATTGTGCTTGACAATTCCGCAACACAAAGTGGCTATTTCTTATGCCTGTTTGATACAGCGTCATTTGGGCATTTAGGAGCTTGGGGGACATTGTGCGGTTGATGAAGAAAATATAACATATTGATGTGAAAGACATTATAATGCATGTAGTCATGAACTCCACCGTCATAAGAATATGAAGACATTTTATGGACTGTACATGGTGGCTCTTGTGGTTTAGCTTCACGTTATGTTAGCCTAAATGCTAGCGTCATGATTTGAGGCCTGTCCAGGCATCACTGCGTCTATGTAGTTACAATACAGGATCCTTTGACTTCTACTGACGACGTGGTAAAATTTACAATGTAATAACAACGTAAACGCCATTTGCGTCTACAATCTCCACGGGCTGCTTGTGTTTGTTTGCAGCTTAGTTTGCATTTGCGTCGACTCACATCCAGCTGTTAGCCGCATCAACATATTGATTGGTCGCGGAAACATAGACTGAAATTAAAATAAGGCAGTTTGCATAAACAAACAGAGATAATAAAAATCAAGTCTTAATGTTCATGAGATATCATAATTTTACTTAATTGCCCGATCATGCATTTTGGGCCTACGCTGTGCACCTTTTTTCCATTTTGGGGCTAGGTGGTGCTACAAGCAGAATAAATGCTAACATGAACAGCCTGGCATTTTATCTAAGAGCAATGGCATGCACGTGCACAATGTAGCACTGTGATAAATCGCATGGAAATAAATTAAGTCTAAAATGATTACAATTATTATGGTAAATTGAATTAATTGTTTTGCATCATGGCGTGCAATTATATACGGTGGTACTTTGGGGGTTAAACAATTTTAGCTGGTAACAAGTCAATTAGTATTCAAAATAGAGAATTCATACTATAACTAGTTATAAAGACTAATGTGCCAAATCATGGAATTTCCTCATACCCATCATGTTTTACATGTTGACAATAAACATTAATAAATTTTGTATAATATTTAAGAAGTAATTCATTCATTCATTTAGCAATTAATATTTTTTTAATTCTCGTAAAAAAAAATAATAATAATGTATCTACTCCTCAAATTTCTCTTTTTTCATAGTCTTGTATATGGGAGTTCAAGATCATCCCATCCTGAGTCGGAGCTTCTTCACAGACAAGCCTATGCCACCCCACACCCTCTGCAGGGCTATGCCACCAATCACCACCCAGGGAGCTCTGGACAAGGCGGGGCTTGGGGAGCAGCTGGACGGAGTTTGGGTAAGATAAATGTCATACCTTCTATTGTGTCTGTCCATATGAACCTCATTTCATTACTAAACAAATTCTGTTGTTAAGGCATGTATTTTTGTATTTGTTGTATTTAACATGTTTTGTTAACACAGCACATTGCTGTAAACATGAAATGAGCAAATGTATAAATTAATAATGTTTTCTTTATATCGACAAAGGTCTGTCCGGACTCTTTGACACTGGCCTGCACCATGCAAGCCCTGCAGCACCTGATGCCTCTGTCATGAACCTGATTTCAGCATTAGAGTCACGGGGTCCCCAGCCTCCACCTTCTGCTTCTTCCCTCCTTTCTCAATTTCGCACACCATCCTGGCAGACTGGTGAGACCTTCCCTGACAATTAAGACTATTAGAAATCTATTAAATTAAAATAATAAATTCACTGCATTTTTTGTTATTAAACTGCGTGCTTCATAGATTTCAAGTAATTTGTTATTTGTCTTCCCTTTTCAAACAGCAATGCACACGCCTGCTCCTCCTGAACTATTCATCTCTGGAGCCCTTCCTGGCTCTGGGTCATTCCCCTCCTCCTCAGCTCTGTCAGCCTATCAGCACCCTGCATCATTCTCCAGTCGTTCCTTCCCTGCTGCATCTCTTTCCCTTCAAGACACGCCCACATTTAGCCCCACATCCAATGGTCTGCTCTCTCCTCATGATCCTCTCCTTCACATCAAGGCCCCTTCACAGTCCAGCTTGGGTTTTGACAGACTCCTATCGTCCCAGGGTGCTGCTGCAGCTGCCTATAGAGGCAGCCAAGATCCCACGGGAGCTACATCTGCCCAGGCATCTTCTGCCAGACACCTGCAGTCACACCAATTCAACTTGCTGTCATCTCAGCTTCAAGACCAGTCCTCACAGCTATACAATGCATCAGTATTCTCATCAGCCCAGACTCAACCACAATCCCAGTCTCAGTCCAACTCTGCTCAGGAGCGGGCCGTACCACGCCAGGACAGCGTCATTAAGCACTACCAGAGGCCTACACCCTCACAGTCCCAGCTTTCCTCTTCTGCTGCTCATTCCCTGCAGCACTACCTCAGCTGTGGAGGGGCAGGATACCAGCAGATAGCCACCCACCACAGACATGCAGGACTTTCTTGCAGCCCGCTGGGCGATCAGAGCCCCTCATCAGACCATAAAAGCTCTTCTCGCACTGAGCAGTATCGGCCAATTATACAGCCTCCATACTCCTCCTCTTCCTCATCTTCATCATCAGCAGGGAAAGGTTCAAAAAGCAGTTCCAGCAGTGGCTACTCCTCTGCCAGTTCAGCATCATCCTCACGGACTCCGCACACCCCTCCTTCTGCTTCCTCCACCTCCTCCTCTTCATCATCCTCCTCTGCCACCTCTGGGGCTCATCCTTCAAACTCAATCCCCACCTCCAGCTCCAGCGCTGCTCCATCCAGACAGCAACCCCCGCCTCAACCTGCTCCACCACCCCCAGCTCCTCAACAACCACAACCGCAAGCATCCTCTACTTCCACTTCAGCCCCTCAGTCTCTTCCTAAATCTTGCCTGTCAGGCTACGGTTCCCCTGTGCCACCTGTGAAGACCCCCACCTCTGCACTAACGGGCCAGACTCCGCCGCAACAACAGGCTCAGTCCTACTCCCCCAGTCAACCGCCCACTTCACATTTGACTCAGTCGTATGGAGGCTTTAGTTCCCCACAAGCCCAAGACCTGAGCTCAGGTACTGCGGGGAAGGGCTATGGCAGTCTAGGTGGGCGAAGCCAGTCATACTCTGCTGACATTTATGGCACAGATTCGGCTTATGGTTCACTCCCATCCTCTCTGGGTGGAGCTGGAAGCCCATCACTAGGTTATGGCGCAACAGGCCACTCACCTGCCCTTTTACGGTCAAGCGGCTCATCAGGGAGTGGCGCATCAGGTGGTGGAAGCAGTGGAACAGGAAATGGTAATTCTGGTTCTGGAGCTGCTGGAAGCAATCTGACAAATGACAGAGGAGGGACAGGTAGTGGCACTGGTTCTTACCATATTCCTGATTCAAGCCCCTCTCCCTCAGGCAACTCTAGTATTATACGACCTGGTTTGCACTCTCCGGTGCCTGCCTGTCCCACTCAATCTCCTGGAGGCCCTGGGTCTAATAAATATATATCATCAGTTCTATCTCCCACCTTTTTGTCTTCCCCTCAAGGATACCCTGACACCAGAGGCCCCAGCTCCCAATCTCAGTCCTATCACAACACCTCAAAGACCAAAACTGATACTTCCATGCTTGGTGTGGGGACTCAGAGATCCCAAGAAGAAGTTGATGATGATGAGGAGTTTTTGATTCAGCATTTGCTGCAAGCCGAAGCTAGTCCAGCCCCCCAGACAGCCCACCACCATTCTCAGCAACCTCAGCAGCCATCCCAACAAACCCAGCCCCCGCCCCAGGCAGTTCCCTCGACCACAGAATCGGGCAAAGGCCTGAGCTATGACATGAGTAAGAGCTCAGAAGAGAGGTACCACACTCAGAGCGTCATCCGCACACACAGTGCTACATCCAGCAGTGGGGCAGGGTCTGGAGCCATCTCAGGCCTGGACACACAGTTAGAGATGTCACTCAAGAAGCAGCAGCATCATCACCAACAGCAGGCACCGCAGAGGAGCGAGAGGTCCGTGGGCAGCAGCCGGAGCAGTGGAGGCAGAGGCAGTAATGAGCAGGTGCACTCCCACCTCCATCATCATGAGAGTCTAAGCTCTGTAGTCCACTATGGCCGTGGTGACCCCTACTCCCAGCACTCCCTCACTCCCCAGCACACCTCACACAATCAGCACGTCTCCTCACACTCTCAGCTTCCTCACACTCAAATGGATCTACAGAAGAAATCACAGGAGCGTGCTGAAATTCCTTATCCCAGAAAAACACCTGAAGTCCAGCAGCAGCATTCTCAGTCTCAAGGGTCTCTCATTGACTCCCCCACTGATCAGTCACGGCAGCCGCCCCACCTTCTTCAGTCAGTGTTGTCTCACACAACTCGTAATAAGCTTGAACCCCATCAGCAGCATCATAAAATGGACTCCCACAGACAGCACCCACAGCACCATAAAATGGACACCCATCAGTCGCATCAGCAGCATGCAAAGTTGGAGTCTCATACTCAGCACCAATCACACTCCAAGATGGAGCCACATCAACATCAGCATCACAAGATGGACTCTCACTCCCAGCAGCAGCACTCTATTAGCCAGGCTGTATTGGAGAGCGCTGCTGGGAGACTGGGCTCTTCCAAACACCAGACGCCATCCCAGTCCCAGACCACTCAACTCCAGCTTCAGCTCCAGTCCCAGGCTTTGGAGGTGGCAGCTGCTCACTACAACCACGGTCCGCCTCCTCATCAGCACGAGCAGAGCCAAGTGAAGCAGAGCTCTGTTGTTTCGTCTTTAGACATGCTGGAACGCTCGCTGTCTCAGACATCCAGTACAGATGTGGAGGACAGACGAGGAGGAGGGAGTGGGGGGCGGAGCAGTGGTAATAGTGAGCGACACAGACAACAGGAGCAGCAACAGAGGCAGCATCCACCTCACCATCACTCCACCTCTGAGTTGCACTCGTTTTTGTCTGAGCCAGACATTGGCCTGTCCACCCCTTCTCACATGCACCACTTATCGCAGCATCATCCACAAACACAGCAGCACCCTAGCTCTCAGCACCAACACCCCCATCACTCCCACCCTCAGCCCCCACATCCCCATCACATTCCCCCCTCTGCCTCAGGCCACTCTCAACCAGAGCAGCCACCTCTCTCCACCCAGCTCACCCCTCAGCAGGGCCAGTTAGACCAACAACGTTCGGAGCAGCATCAGTTTGACACAGTGAGCCCCGTGGAAAAGGCCGACCAAAATCAACAAAGTAACCGTTTTGTACCGCTGACATCCATCTGCTTCCCTGACTCACTACTTCAGGACGAGGACCGCTCCTTTTTCCCTGCGATGGAGGATATGTTTTGTGCTGAAGACTACAAGTCAAGCTGTGCTGGAGGAGCAGGACCAGGGCAGGGAGAGATGAATGAAAGCCATGCGGGTCCAGAGACTATTGAATCTATGAAAGCGGCTCAAAGTTCAGCAACACCAGGAGCAGGAAGTACTGGCAGCTATGACATGATGGGTCACCATGGAAACCAGGGATATGAACCTTACTGTCATGGCCTAGAGGAACCCAGCAACAACACTATGACCCTTGACTTGGACTCCCTGAAAACCCACGAGCTCCCCTCTACTGTGAACACTGAGCAGCTTGGATTAATTCAGTCTCAGCCTCCTGCTATGGGTATGGGGACTAATAGTGCCGGACCCAATAACACCGGTGCAAAGCTGACCACAGGACCAGGAGGCACTAGTTCTGGTACTGGCTCTGGCGGGCTCCAATCTCCTATTTTCTGCTCCTCTCGTCCCAAAAAGCTTCTTAAGTCTAGCTCTTTCCACCTGTTAAAGGAACGGCGTGACCCTAATACACTACCTAAAAAGAGTTATGCGCAGGAATATGAGTTTGAGGATGATGAGGACAAGGCTGACCAACCAGCTGACATCCGGTTGAATAGCAGAAGACTTCCAGACCTACTGCCTGACTTGGTATCGAGCTGCAGAAAGGCAGGTGCAGGTGGCTCTCTTAGTCCTTTGATGGGGGATATTGACTTCTATCACTCTTCTGGCTACTCGTCTATAGGTTCACATTCTCTCATGCCTCAAGAGGGCCCTAAGAAAAGAGGTCGAAAGCCCACCAGGCCCAAGAGAGAAGGCCCCCCTCGACCAAGAGGCAGGCCACGTATACGACCAATGCCTGAACCGTACACACCGCGTGGTATGCTCAGTGAGATGGGTGGGTCAGTGGGCACTGGAGGAGGTTTCAATGTAGAAGGACGAGGAAGGGGCCGTGGGCGCGGGAGCAGAGGGCGTGGAGGACGACGAGAAGACATGTACATCGAAATGAGCTCAAAGCAGGAGCACTTGCACCACCATCCCCTTCATCCACAACAGTCACAGCAACAGCTGCACCAACAGCCACCACAGCATGAGCCAATCCCACCTCTGAAGGTCAGTCACACTTTACAGATTTTTTGTGAGATTTTTTACAAATTCTTGAATACATAAATTTTACTTCTGTCTTGTCCTTTCTCTTTTTTTATTGTGTATTATAGCAGGTGAATTTAAAAAAGTTATATATTAATTCCAATCTTTGCTTATACCATTTACATATGCATTTTCTTTTTTCCCTTTCTGAATTCTCCAGATTAAATTACCAATTGGTACAATGTCCTCGTCGGATGCACTGCTAAGGACAGACTCTTTGTCTGGTACTGATCCTGGTATGTCTGATGGCTCGGTGGGCTCGGC
This sequence comes from Odontamblyopus rebecca, assembly GCA_030686955.1. NCBI lineage: Eukaryota > Metazoa > Chordata > Actinopteri > Gobiiformes > Gobiidae > Odontamblyopus > Odontamblyopus rebecca. The sequence continues at coordinate 20,405,583 of CM060671.1, read as the reverse complement.
TCCCTCTCTGGGTCTAAGCCCAGGACCACAGTGCAGCGGTGACGGCTCCAGAAACCACGAGAAGAACAAACATAAAGGCCACATGATGAGTGAAACTGTCGATGAGGAAGGCATGGGAGACAGGGTAAGATGATTTTATTTTGATAACTGTGTCTATTGATACTTTGCAGTTGATGACATCAACATTGCCTGGGGATGTAAAGCTAATTAAAGGCACTGCTCTGTCTGAAGATCTGACTTTTGTTTTAACACAATCTGACCATAAATAACTTACTTAGTTAGAGCTACAACAGGAGAGCTCATTTGTACCTTTAAAAAAGTCCATCTTAAATAACATTACAGTCACACACAAGCTAGCATTAGACATTTTTTCACTCGCCTTTTATTGAAAATCAAATAGGATCATGAATGCTTGTATTGATCACAGGTTCCTGAAAATGTGTTGTTTAAATCCATTTTGTATTTTTTTTATTCTCTCTCTTGATTTAGTAGTTATTGCTAATGTGTGCATTGTCACCATGGTAACTTCTGAACATTCTGCCATAGGCATACAGGCAGAACACCCCCAGTGTGATGTCATTGCATCAGTTGTGTTGCCTGATGGCACTTTTTTTTTTTACCAATTTTCAGGGTGACGACAAGGATTCCAAGGCAGGCTTTGTTGCTTCCTTTTTGGACTTTCTTAAAACTGGGAAGAGACCTCCAGGCCTGGATATTTCTCCTGGAATGGAACATGACAATGGTGAAAGTTCCCCATGTAAACCTGGTGGTCTGCGCCCTCTCTCCCCTGCTCCTCCCCCACCACCTCCCCCTCCACCTTTTGGAGACAGTGAGGGCAATGGAGGCCTGGCTCTGGGCAGCTGCCCCAGCCCAAAGCGTCTGGAGGACGAGTTGAAGAGGAACCTGGAGACACTTCCATCCTTCTCCTCTGATGAAGAAGATTCTGTCGGCAAGAACCAGGACCTGCAGAAGAGCATCTCCTCAGCTATTTCTGCTCTGTACGACACTCCACAGCTGACCGCCAGCCTGCAGCCACCATTGCCGCCTCCTCCACCTCCTCAACCACAGCCCACACAGGCTCCTCTGACCCCCACTTTGCCCCCACCTGCCCTGAGCCCACAGCCACTACATACTCCTCACACACAACCACAGTCAGAAGAACAAGATGTCATGCGAGCTGAGGAGCAGGACACATTGGAGAGTAGAGAGGAGAATGAGCAGAGGAGCACAGGAAGGGAAGAAGAGAGTGACCTGACAGAGGAGAGGGAACCTCAGCTACAAACTCTGGGTGCTCCAAAGAATGAAGGTACAGTACGTTTGCATTATAGATGACGCTCAGCTCAGTTGCACCATACTCTTGTTTTTGTATATAACGCATATTTATTTGTTACTTTTGGAATGGTTACAAAAATGAGACTGCTCTTCACTAGGGCTGTGCATTGCCTTGAGTTTGACAATATGATGTATATCATGATATGCATGTCACAATTTGATATATCATGATATATCCTAATACTAAAAGACATGATGATATATTGCAATTTATCAATTATTACTTCTAATAATATTGTCAACTACACCTTCACGAGAACCAAATTGTATGGAATATAATTTATTACACTCATGAGAACAGTGAATGCAACCAATGAATTTTAGAGAAAAATATTTAAAAAATGGATTCAGATGAATTTTGAATCGATTCAAGAATGTAGTGAAGTATCATGATATATCACTGAATTGTTTTTTTTCTTACACCCGTACTCTACTACTACTATACACATACACAACTTGAACTCAAAGTACAGTGACTGTTCACAACTGCTTTAAATGTTTGTAAACTGATTAGTTATCACATTTTTTGTATATTGCAGAATCTCTTCCTGAAGTCTCTGCAGCAACAGCAAGTCCTGAGGATCCCTCTGCCCCTCCCTCGCCCGCGTCATCCTCCTCCGCCTCTCACTCCCCACTGCCTCCCCTGTCTCTGCCCTCACCTCCTGCTGTTACAGAAGTTCCACAGCAGAGCTCTGAGCCTCCCACTTCAGCTCCTCCATCACCACCAGCCTCCCTACCTCAGCCTCCCTCTACCCCTCCACCACCCCCTGCCCCCTCTGCTCCTCCTGCTCCTTCTGTTCCTTCTGCTCCTCCTACACAGACTCCCCCACCTGCACCCACTGCTCACAAGGAGTCTCGCACACCCTCTCCAGAGTCACCGGTCTCCCCCGAAGAGCGCCCCCCACCTAAGATCACTTCCCTGCACCTGGCACAGAAGCAGGAAGATGCTGCCATTGCCGGAGAGAGCGAAGAGGATGAGAGCGAAAGTGGAGGAGAGGGCATCTTTAGGGAACGAGATGAATTTGTGGTGCGAGTGGAAGACATTCGCACACTCAAGGTAAATATTTAGTTTAGGAGCTGCTTTAGCAAGTAGCTGGCAACATTTTCTTAAACAATGGTCTGTCTTTAGCTGGCCCTGCAGACTGGCCGTGAGCCCCCGCCTATATGGAGAGTGCAGAAAGCGCTGTTACAAAAGTTCAGCCCAGAGATCAAAGATGGACAAAGGCAGTTCTGTGCCACAAGTAATGTGAGTTATTCATTTTTCATTATATCAGATCCACTACAACATCTGGAAATGGCTTAGATACGCTAAAAATCACAGAATTTATGACAAGCTAGTCCATGTAGTATAACAGGAAGAATGAAATACACTAGTCTTTTGAACTTGTTAATCAACAGTTTTCTTTTTTAACCTTTCAGTACCTTGGCTATTTTGGTGATGCAAAGAGACGGTACCAGCGAATTTATGTCAAGTTTTTGGAGAATGTTAATAAGAAGGACTATGTCAGAGTCTGCTCCCGCAGACCTTGGCGCAGGACTACACCACTCAGGTACAAAAATCTTCTTTGCTCATATTTTAGTATGTGTCATGTTCAGAAGAGTACCATAATTGTAGACTGTCGGCCCTTTGGTATCAAGCTTGAAAAGCTATCAAAACTTTCTTGTACAGACGGCAGAGCCTCCCCAGGATGGCGTCCCCTCCTACAATACAGCCACCATCTAGAGCCCCCGAGAAAGAGGAGAGAGTAGCTCCACCTGTCCAACGCGAAGCACCGGAAAAGACCAAAACACCCACCCTTCCCACGTCAGCCCCCCCAACAACTGTTACAACCACCACCACAACAAAAGAACCCAGGGAAAGAAAAGAAGCCCCTGTTCAAGCTGTGCCCAAAGCCAAGGAGAAAGACAAAGTGAGAGAGCCTGAGCGAGAGCGTGAGAAGGATAGGGAGAAGAGAGTACAAGTACAGCAGGAGAAGGTTGAAAAACGTGCTGTGGACCGCGGAAGAGTAAAGGAAGAGCGGAAAACAGTGGAACGAAAGGAAAAGGCTGAGCGTCCATCTAAGACCAAGATGGCCAAAGTGAAAGCGGAGCCACCGCCCAAGAAGAGGAAGAAGTGGCTGAAAGAAGTGGCTTCATCATCGGACTCGGACTCCTCCGACGATGTACCCAGTGAAAATGAAAGTAAGATTGCACTTTGAGATTGCCATCTTTTTGGGGAATATCAGTATATACTGTTAAAGTGCACAGTGTAAGACTTGTAATATTTTTTTCCTCCTAGTGCCTGTTAAGGGTGGTGTCAATAACCGTGCCATGAGGGAAATGTTTAGAAGCTATGTGGAGATGCTGGTGAGCACAGCCCTGGACCCAGACATGATCCAAGCTCTGGAGGACACAGATGGTGAGGACCACAGTCGACACTATTTCATATAGAACAAAACGTAATATAAACAGTCAGGATTGACTACAACAATACGCTTCTTTTCTGAACAACAATGTTGTAAAAAAAATTCTCATTCATATATTTCTTAACCATCACTCTTTTTCTGTTTGGCTACCAGATGAGCTGTACCTTCCCCCAATGAGGAAGATTGACAGCATCCTCAGTGAACAGAAGCGGAGGTTATTGAGGAGAGTCAACATGAGTTCCCAGCACCAGGTAATCACTAATTCTTCATTCTGGTTCTAAAATAACCTATATATTGGTTCTAATTGGGCTTAAATGTTCCAATAGTTGCAACACATCTCCACATTTTTCTACATCAGTGTAGAGAAAATACACTGTACATACATGCATACATATAATGTTTTCTTTGAATCCCTGTTTTTTCATTGGCAGAAAATGCTTGGGAAGGTGTAGAATAGAACATGGTAAATTGTAGCTCTTATATCATGATAAAAACCAGGTAATACTTTGTTGAAGGAAATTTCAGGTCTAAAAATATTGAAATAATGGTAGTATTTTTTTCCATTGTCTTGGTTTTTTAAGTTTTGTAAGTGCAGCTAAAACCATGTTAACATAATCACTGCAAATGTTAGTTGCCAAGTCTAAATTTCAAAAATGTAAATGTTGAGATTAGCCAACAGGACATGTGAAATATTTGCACATTATTTAGTGTGATGATTTATGTTAAATACTTTTGTAAACTAGAACTGTGGTTTTTTTGTGATGAGGTTACGAACAATGACAGAATAAATGATTGAGTGCACACTCTGACGTAACATCCATCCATCTTCTCCCGCTTAATCCGGCTGGGTCGCGGGGGCAGTTTGCTGCCCAATACTCATAGCACCTGACCCCCCCTATGAACCCCTCCTATGAACCCCTCTGCAGGTGGTGAGCCCACAGGAGGGTGGACATTATGGTCCTTGATGTTAGTTCATAGGGGTGTGGGCATGTTTTTGGGTTGATGGGGGAAACCGGAGTACCCGGAGGCCTGAGTGTTGCCACTCAGCCACCGTGCCGCCCTGACGTAACATTTTCATGGCCATTGTAACACTGTTGCAGAGGAAATGCTTCTTTTATTTACCTTATTTACAGTGGCTTTTGCTGAACCTTAATTTAAGGTCAATAAACATTTGCATTGAGTAACATGACTTCAAGTCTGTTCAATTCAGAGTTCGAGGTAGGAGATGTTTACAAAGATGGAAAATATTGCATTTACTGCAATATATTATTATGTCAACATTGCAAATGTCAAGTTTTCCATTTTTGCTGATAGTTTATCATAAAGACTCTTTAATTAAAATGTATATTAAGTTAACCTATATTCAAGTCATTGGGCTAATGCTAGAAAATATTTAGATATTGTTTTATTGTCACCATCCTCCTCCTATAGAGTTATTCATGAAACCATTGCCTGTTCTGCTTTTGATGTGCAAACAGAATTTTACTGTTTATTTAGAATAAAGTGTTGTTTATAAGTAAATAAAGTTTATTATCTGTGTGTGCACTTGCACAGGAGGTCCTGCACGCCTACCCACAGATTATTGTGGATCCTCTGGATACTGGCGTAGTAAGGGTACGGCTCAGTGGAGACTCGTACAACCGCAAAACTCTCAACAGAGTGAAGAAGACCCTGCCTAAACCACAGGTAGGTGCCAGTGCAGAGTAAAGATGGGGCAATAAACGATGATAATCATAATAAAAAAGGGGGACTCTAATTGTTTGTGTTGGTATAATCCCCATTATACCGACACTTTGTACTGAAGCTACTTATCCATCATGTTCTTTTCTAGATTGTTTTGATTTCTAACAAAGTAATGGTATTCTAGAATAGTTGTTTTAAACATTGAACTTGGTCATTATAATGTACATGACACATAATAATTATTTTGAACTCATCAACAATTTTAATTATTATTCATCACAGTTAATGTTAATCGTCACATACCTGTGGAGAGGCACTGTAGTGATCACTTATTACAGGAGGCACTGTAGTGATCACTTATTACAGGAGGCACTGTAGTGATCACTTACTACAGGAGGCACTGTAGTGATCACTTATTACAGGAGGCACTGTAGTGATCACTTACTACAGGAGGCACTGTAGTGATCACTTACTACAGGAGGCACTGTAGTGATCACTTACTACAGGAGGCACTGTAGTGATCACTTATTACAGGAGGCACTGTAGTGATCACTTACTACAGGAGGCACTGTAGTGATCACTTACTACAGGAGGCACTGTAGTGATCACTTACTACAGGAGGCACTGTAGTGATCACTTATTACAGGAGGCACTGTAGTGATCACTTATTACAGGAGGCACTGTAGTGATCACTTACTACAAGAGGCACTGTAGTGATCACTTATTACAGGAGGCACTGTAGTGATCACTTACTACAGGAGGCACTGTAGTGATCACTTACTACAGGAGGCACTGTAGTGATCACTTACTACAGGAGTGCTTGTAATGGAGTAGTACCATTGACAATACCACAGATTTAACTAATTTGCACACATAACCAGATCTCTTTTATGTCTTGTTTGTAACAATTGGCTCACTCACTAATGCCTTAAAACTCACAAAACTGTAATATTCATAATAGTTTATATTAAGTTTCATGGTTTTAATGTGTTGTAAAACTCAGGTGTGTTGTTTAAAAAAAAATAATCTTCATTTTCTTTTTTTAGGACCTTAAACTCTCATCTGAGTCATATAGGATCTACAGTCTCTACCACTCCCTTCACCATTATAAATACCACACCTTCTTACAATGCAAGAAGGAGGTAAGCATGCATACTGTACATATTTTTGCATATTTTGTTACACAGCAAGTAGTTAAACTTGAAGTGGTATTATTCATCTGCTTGCACAGGAGGGGCATTGCAATTATGTGTTTATCTGAATATTGTCAAATAATATCCACACATTGGGTCTATTGATGTAATTTCAAATTCAAATTTCAGCCTCTTCAAAAAAAAAAAAATTTACATTGGAGAAGCTAAAATTGCTAATAGGAATAGTCATTTTCTTTGCTCCCGTGTAAAATCACCACTAAAGACCTGCACAATGTTGTCATGCCATCTGAAAGCCAGTAACAGTCCCACCTTATGAATGGACCTTTTCTGAGCTGGTGTTTTCTCTTGCAGACGCACACCATTGAGCAGGCGGCTGAGGACCCCGGCCAAGAGGAGGTGGTGCAGCAGTGCATGGCCAACCAAAGCTGGCTGGATACACTCTTCACCTCCTTCATTGAGCTGCTCACACTTAGCACCAAAGCCTGAGTCTGCAGCAGACACAAGGGAGGAGTATTCAAGTATTAAAAAGAAAAGGACAAGTTCCACTGTACAGCACCCAGCCCTCTTCAAGTCTCTAAGATCGGAAGATGATTTTAAACCCACAGTGGGGTCTGTTTAAACGGCCTCAGACAGTGGCTCTGTACTGTTTTCTGTTGTTGATCGACTTATGAAACGTCTTGCTTCTTGAAACCCCCTTTGGACTTGGGGGCACTGACAAGGGACCCCTCCTTACGTTGAGAATTACACATTGAAGGGACAAAAATCAAGGAGCTGTATCTACAAGTCAATGGAAGAACCGCTGGCATCATGTTAACTGTGTGTCATACAGACAATAGTTCAAAGAAAAACTTACGAGAACGCTTAGTTTTTACATAAATTATTTTTTTGAAAAGACTAACATCAGCTGTTGGCTTTTAAAAAGAATGGACAAGGGTGAGAATGCTTTTTAAACTGTGTGTGCAGAGGGCGCCTTGAGCAATGTGAACATGGACTCTGGTAAGAAAACATCAAATGTGTTGAAAATGCTCATCCTGTGCAACATGAAGGGCAGCACCAGTAAGCTCTGTGATAATATATAAACACATTTTTATTATTTATATGAGGTTTTTAACTTAACTCACAAGCCACTGGGTAGCTGCCCTAACATTTGAAATACCATTGAATTGAAACATCTTCAGTAAACAAACAATCATAACTCACATCACCAAGTTGTCTTCCCTCTATACAAAAGAACAGATGTTGGGACAAACATTGTATCAAATACAGTGGGTGTAAAATATAACAAGGTAAAACAGAAGGAAGAAAGATCATAAGGAGATTGGGAAACTCTGAATTTGAACTTGTGTTTCAGTTCAATCATCCTTCATGCAGGTGCGATAGAAAAAAGTGAACTGTTCATTTACTGTGTTGGAAGGAATATAAATAATATTTAAAGAGGAAATAGTCATTTCATTTTTATCATTTTGATGTCTGTGCATACTGACTTATTTTGAAAACAATCTAATTTTCCATAAAAAAGGAAAAAAAAAGATGTGTAAATAATGTACAGTTCTTGATGAAATTCTTTGTCCTTCTGTACATTAACTCTCCTGTATTTGAGAAACAAATAAAATCTGCAAAGAGCATATACGGTCCAGTTCCTCTCCATACGAAGGCCTACGCCGGACACTTTCAGTGGCTAGTGTATTGATTACAATAGATCCTTTGTCGATTATCGTAAATTAACCTACTGACCGGTCGGTGGTGGCTTGTAGTAGACGCCCCCTGGCGGTCACCCAGGCGCACTTTTGTCGACGTCAGTTTAGGAAAACGAAACTGAATGTGTGGGTTTCCCCATAAAGCCTCACAGGGCGAGTGTTACAAAACCGTAGTATTTCAAGCATAGATTCACCTGTGAAATTAGAAGGCTTGTGGGTTTTACTCTGAGTTCAAGAAGACTGCGCTCACGACTGTCCAGGTAGGACTCCATGAGTTTTGACCTCGCCTATTTCACAAGCTTTACTTATCTGCTTCATGGTGTAGTCTCTCCACAGCTAAGTGAGTTTAATTGTGTGGATTGTTGTGTTGTGTCAAATCTTCACATAAATACAAAAGCTAATTAACACTGGCTGTTTTGTTGATAGGCTACATTATTGTTCAAAGGCTATGCAGACTTCAGCTGGACAAATGTCATATGTTTGAGTCTTACATGAATAATTTGCGTTATTTTCTAATGAATGAACCACATGTTTTGGCCCATTTACCAAAGACCTGACCCCTTCCAGTCAGTCATCCTGTGAGTAAAGCAGTTGTATTAGGTTTTGTAGGCTATAAGTGACTATTTACTACTAGTACTTTAAAAGCAGGACTTATTACAATCATGAAATAAATGAATGGAAAAAGTAATTATACATTTAAAATGTGAAAGCGTTTTGAATAGGACAACTGCAGAAGTGAGTTGATCCCAAAGGTTAAAAAAGTCTACCATTATTGTCTGACATGGTTGCAAGTGCCCCTTATGTTGTTTGAGCAGAGATGGCGCACTCCAGGCCTCTCCTCATGCCCTGGCTCAGAGAGCAGATCAACAGTCAGCAGTATCCTGGAGTGGCCTGGACCAACCTGGAGCAAACAGAGTTCTCCATCCCATGGAAACATGCTCTGCGGCAGGACTCCTCGAACACAGACATACTCATCTTCAAGGTAAAAATAGTCAATACCTATATTTTTGTGCCAAAAAAACTAAATCAAAACTAAAGAATGTTTCTCCCATAGGCGTGGGCAGAAGTCGGTGGAAATGGGAGGGCTCATGGCGACCCCTCGGTGTGGAAAAGAAATTTCCGCAGTGCCCTGAAAGCGAAAGGATTCAAAATGGTTTCTGACTGTAAAAATGATCCTGCCAATCCTCATAAGATCTTCAGATGGCCAGAGGACCCTGGGTCAAAAGGTAAACCTAGACTTTAATGTTGTAATATGCATATTCCGAATGCTTATATGAGGTTCCTGCTTAAGTTGACTCGCAGTGGGGCCATTGTGATGTTACACACATTTTAGTTCATGTAACATTATCTAGATCTGGACACTTCTCATTTCAGCCTTTGTTTGAATTAGACAAAAGCCTTTACTTCCATGTAGTCACAAACTCACTATTAAACCTTATCTAGCTAATTCTAAATCATCATAAATAATTCTTTTATTGGACGTAGAGCTTTGAGATAGAAAATGCCATACGTGTTCAGCCATAACCCTTAAGTCACATGCCCCTGTGCCACAGTCTTTGTATTGTGCTGAAATTAAATAATAATAATACTAATAATAATAATAATATAATACATGTTTTTTACCCACAGCAAATTCTTCTTTCTCTCCTGATCAAGCCAGACCAGATTTATATGAAGATTTTCCCCTTCCTATACAAGAAGTAAGTGCCTGTTTTTGTCATCCCTCATGGTCACTAACTTTATATTAGTTACTTTATTATTCTATTTAGATTGTATTTTCATGTATTCATGTATTTTCAAGTTTTAATTCAATGTACATATGATTGATATTTTAGTGGATTTTTTTATTAGGTGAAGATGTGAAGACTATTTTATTTACCTTAAATTCTTTTGCTTCTTTTACCATAATTCTTATACCTGTAATGTCCTCAATGTTGGACAAATAAAGGTTCTCTTATCTTATCTTGCTGTAATATTATGAAAAATATAAATATAATGCAAACTGTAAGTGCATTTCCTCTTTTTTATCTTAGAGCCAGCCAAATTTGGTGGAGTGTGTCTATGTTCCCCAGGATGTGTTTACAGGTAAATTCTTGTTTAGGTGATGTCCCCTTCGCTTGCCTATGCCTGACAATTGTAATAATAACTTCACAATATCCATGCAGATCAGAGAAGCAGCCGGGACATCCTGCAGAAGTGTTTGGAGGACCTGAATATTGGTCCTGAACCAGGTGAAATTCTGTGCTTTTTTTTTCTTTCTGTGCTGCAGTTAAAGCAGAAAGTGAGTATCTAACTTTTCCACAGAGGACTTTAAGCCTCCTCCTGAGCAACAGCGCCTGATGGAAGCGGATGTGATTGGAGCACATGTGTTGCGTGGGCAGCAGCAGTATCCAGTCGGCGATGAGGCTGCAGTGCATGGAGCTGGGTTGCCGGGGCAACCAGCACCGCCATTGGAGGGGGCTGTGGGCGGGGCATATGATCAGGAGCGGACTGAGCATTTCCTCCACACCATCAACCAGAGCAATGATGGAAATCATTTCAGTGAGTAGGAAAGAGCTGCTGTCACTCTAATGCATGGGTTTAGTTCAGCTACAAAATAGCATTTTGTTTCCAGGAGCAGTGCCTTAAAATGGCCCCTTATTACTTTATTCACATAATATATTTTATTATGTTTAGGCACCATCCACTGTTATTCACAAGTTTAGTTCCCTAATGAAATACTTCACAATCAACTAAATGTCCATGTGGTGAGTCATTCTCTTTGTTATAGAGACAGGATTTGGGATAAAAGTGTATTATCGAGGAAGGCTGGTGCTTGATCAGCTCATTCAGAATGAGACAGGGGTGCGCATTGTCTACAGGTACAAACCCACTTATATAAATAGCACATTGTCATATTTATATAAATGACTAATGACCGTCTGTGTCTCTACTTTAGACCACAGCATGTGGATTGTGCTGTCGACATCAACTCGGGCCTGTCCCTGGTGTTTCTCCCGAGCCCTGAGAACTTGCCAGACCAGATTCAGACCAGTCTGACCCAGAGGATCCTGGACTCTCTTGGCTGGCTAGACGTGGGCGTGTCTGGTCACGTGGTGTACGGTCAGCGTCAGGGCCAAATCAAGGCTTATTGGAGCTTCTCAAATTTTGACCAGAGTGGGCAGCCTCAAGAGGTCTCCAAAGAGCCACAACCGTTGTACATGTTTAGAGACTTTGTTAAAGGTAAATGAGAAGATTTAAATCCTGTTTAATTTTCTATAACTTGTAACTGCTACTAACTACTACTAACTACTATCCTTGCAGGCATATTAGATTTCATACATGGCAAAGAAAGCCCCCCTTGCTCATTGTTCTTTTGTTTGGGAGAGAAGTGGCCAGACCCTGACAACAGGCACTGGAATAAGAAGCTCATTACAGTGGAGGTGAATGACACAGCTCTGATATAGACAGGGGGTCTTACAACAGGTTACCCTTTGTCCTTCTTACACAACACACAACACAAGAAGACCCCAGAAACTGCCGACTCAAAAAAGGAATGGTCTGCTGCAAGATATTGCTGAAACTAAACGTACCAATTGTATTTTTGTATCCCAGGTGGTGCTGACTTCAATGGAGATACTGAAGAATATAGCGGTGGGAGGGGGAGCCTCTTCTCTGCAGTCAGTGGAACTGCAGATGTCACTGGAGGAGATGATGGAGATGTGCTGATACACAGCTGATGCCATTTCAATATTTCAGGGAGGAAAATAAATATTTTCCTTAATATTTTTCATATTTTAATTCCCACAGCTCTATACAGAGAGAACTAAAATTGTGCTTTTTACACAGCAATTGGACTGTAATAGCCGTTAATGAACTTCTCAATCATGCTTGATCTGATAGAATGGGTATTATTCTTGCTCTGATATGCAAAAGTATAATGCATTTTATTTAAGTTTACATGATCTATCTGTTAAATAAATATAAAATAATTACTGTAATGTATATATAAATAATTTGTACAGATTTGCAAATCATGACAAGTCTGCACCAGCACTGTAGCCTTTGCGTTTAATTTAAAAGTATATTAGTGTGTGTGTATTTTGGCTGTATTCAGCATTTGTGTGCCCTTAAATTTAACTGAAGTCAATGTTTACAAATATATTTTACTTTTCCTCATCAAAATCTGAGTCAGAGTGTTCTTCGTCTGTAATGTTCTCTTTGAGTCCTGCCATGGGAACAAGTCGCCCTTCTGAATTCACCCCCATTGGCTGGATAATATCTTCTCTGTAAAGAAATAGAGTCAATAATGTTTATTGGTACCAGTTTAAATCAGTTGTGTAGTTTCCAGACCTGGAGAGTTTGCTGAAGAGTTTGATGAGCCTCCTGGCCTCCTCCTCTTTCTCGTCCTCGGACATGCCCTCCATGGGGTCTGGCTGCAGGGCCTCCACTCGCCCTGTCACTGGGTTGATGCGGCCCTTCTGCTGTCGGTACTCCTCTGTGTCTGAGTCAGAGTCGCTTGAGTACTGCACACTAATACTCTGAATACTCTGGCCCCCCAGCAGCCCCCTGGTGGCCAAAAGTCCTGCCGCATTACCGTAGCCTGTGTATTTCACAAAGCGTCGTACTAAAGCCGGAGAGAGTAAAATGAGAGAAGGGCTTATGACAGATAAACATGAACCATATACTTTGTGTCTATATACCATTTTCTTTGCAGAGGACAAAGATGAGGTCAGCCGCACAGTGTTTCAGGTCCGTGTCCAGGTGAGTCATGAGACGGACAATTCGACTTTTAATTGTTGACCCCTCCTCTGGTCTTTGGGACACATCTCTGAGTGGAGGCAGAATCTGAGGAGGTTATTAAAAAGGTAAATTACAACTGGATGTTGGTAGAAAGAGAACTAGATAATAATAAAATGAAAGCCTCTCTTAGTAAAAGTACATGGTCACTTGAATGGCTTCAGTGCATGTGTTCTAATGGAGTACCTGGTTTCGTAGGTACTTTCTGGTTTCTCTGTGAGCTCGGCAGCTCTCTGTAAGCAGGTTGAGGATGGGGGTCAGCTTCTCTTTGACTTTGTCGCCCTTAGACAAAAACAGACTCTTTCACAGTTGGACTAACACAAGTTTTACAATTGTACACTGCTCTGACCTGCTCCAGTCGCCGCTCCATAAAAAGCAGCAGCTTGTGCACACTGTCCATGTTAACTCCATTGAACTGCTCTGAGCATGGGGCCAGGGGCACGGTGAGAAGCACATCAAGACACTGAAGGGGCATCGCTGACAGCAAATTCACTGTGTGACTGTGGGGTCCAAATTATTAGTAATAAGAAAATTAGCAAAAGCATACATTGTTTTTGTTCTTTTTAGCCCTGAGTAGCCTGCTCACCCCTGCAGTTCATCAGTGTCATCTGCCAGCACACACTTCCTCATGAGGCAGAGACGGAGAATCGCCACCAGGTGTCTGTATTGAGCTGCATCTTCCTGTGGACCAAAAACAAAGTAGCCTAAATCATTTGATCTGTACAGAGGATTTATTACCACTATAACACTGACCTCTGTGGGTTCTTGACAGTGGGTGCTGAACGTGATGTTGAAAAGAATTTTAAGAATCTCAGTGATCCGCTGTGAGGTGTCTAGGGAGATGGGAGGGGCCACAGAGTCCAGTATGCACTGGTATTGATTATTCCACTGCACCTCCAGGCAGCTCTCCAGAGCAGCTGTGAGGATAGACACTCCGCCTGCCTGCAAAAGGACCAAATATAATCAAATGTTTCAGACACTATGAATGTAATATAATTTTAAGGTGTATGGAGATTTCTAAAGCTCACATGAATCTAGTTTATATTATTTATTTTGTTTTACATGTTTAGTCTAAATTTGGAATTAAATTTTAATTGCTAGCATTTGAGAACAACTTAATAAATAGTTTGTGCTTGCTATTCAAAACCCAATTAGCATAATGAACAACATAAAATACAACCTGTTGAAGATGTTTGCTCAGCTCTGGCCGTAATGCAGTCATCAGAAACAGGAGGCGCAGTTCATAAAATTGAACACTGGAGGGAGGCGAAGAGCTGATTTCAGCAGACAGCAGTTCTATCAGTCCATTAATCAGTCTGGAGTGACGTGGGAGGGGCAGGGGAAAATGTTATCTGGACTTATAGCACTTGTCGCCTGTAAACAACTCTGGTCAACAATACTTCATCTATGTGCACCTCTAGTTATTATTATTTTTATCATAAGCCAAAGCAAATTCAAACTTTGTTCCTTTTGTTAACTGACAATAAAACTGATTCTGATATATTTATTATTTATTTTATGTTAAATAAATAATGAAAGGTTAATAAATGATATTCCATAGTGGGTATGTGGTGTACCTGAGTGCGCTGAATCTCTCTTGGGCCCAGCTGCTGTTATAGACCACATTACATAACACCTTCATGGCCTCCTTCCTCTGAGCCTCCATTGAGTCAACCTCTTCCTCTGTGTCCTCCTCTCCCTCCATCTTGCTCTCCCGCCGGTCCCTCCTGCCTCGCTCCAGCGCTTTCTGATGGGTGTTGCCCCCGTGGGTCTGGGTGAGACTGGGCCGAGGAGCGCTGACCCCATCCAAACTCTCCACCTCTCCACTGCCCGCACTCCCGCCATCCTCCTCTGTGCACTCCTCCGTCTGCTCGCCAGTTTCCATGTCATCGTCGTGGTGGTGGTAGTGGCTCTGTGGGGTCTTGGCTTCGGCGAGGGACACAATGATGTTGCCGTAGAAGGTTGAGTTTGGGTCTGAGGGCTCCTCATAGGTCTCTCCTGTGGTCAGACCAGCGAGTTTGGCCAGAGTCAAAAGGGCACGGTCGGTCACCAGAGGAGCCAGCACCCTCTTGTCCCGGGACAAGATCCTCAGGCTTCGAAGGGCCACTGTCAGGAGGGTGCGATTTATTTCATTTTGGATGAAACCAACCAACACCAGGGCCAAATTCTTGAGAAAAACAAAACTTTGGTATTAAAATATACTCATTGATTCATACTGAAATGCTTTATTAGGGGTTGTTGAAAAAGTTCACAATGTAAGTTAAGTTTGACAGAGAGTTAAAGCTACTTGTCTAAGGAAGAGGTCCTGGTCTTCTTGTTCATATTCTTCACCATCTAAGTCTGAATCTGTATAATCCCTCACTTTATTCTTCTTAAACTATCAAAGCAGAACACAAATTAATCTCAAAGAAAAACACTATTGCATAGTAAACATTTGCCCCAGACACTACCTCTTCAAGTCTCCTTAGCTACAGAGAACCCACATGAAGGAAAGAGAGAAACAAGACAAAGTTAACTTCAAATGACTGAGTTGAGTATGGAATCTGAAATGTGGCTTAGACTCAATCTGTCTAAGGAGAAAGGCTGAGGATGGTTGATGCAGCACAGTCACTAATCACATCTGATATGAGTGGAGCACAGAGAAAAACAAGGCTTACTTTCCTGTGATTTCTCTCCTCCTTGTCAAAAAAGAAGCATTGTGCATACTGTCAATGTAACACAACACCAGTGTTAACATACAGTAAACATAAAACATGAGGGTGTGTGTGGCGTAACATTACCTCTTTGTTAAACTCTTGTAGATAGAGCCTCACGCTGTCTGTGTCTCCGCGCTTGATGCACTGGATAATCCCCTCCAGATCTATGTCCATGCTGCCTACGATCAGCGCTGGTCAAACTAAATCCACAGTATGACAAGAAACACTATTATTATAACAATGAAGAATCAACTTCAATTAAAATAAAAAGAGAAGAAGAACACTTCCAAAGATGCCAGAAGTTATAATATTACTGATACGGTTTACCTTTTTAGCAACTGAATAAATCCACTGTTACTGTCTTATGTTTTTCAGTCACAGCAGTCTCAAAGCGTCCTGTCGCAGTTGTGATTTTGTTCAAATGACAGCGTCTCTGCCTCTATAATGTGAGTGTCTCTAATCCCAGGAACATGCAGGAGCTGTGCAGTGGTTATGGCTATAATCCACTAATGGACTCGGGCTTATACCAGTAGTGACCATCTGACCTTTTACAAATTTAACACCATTATACCACATCCATGTTTCAGCGCAAAATATGTTCACAGCTACGACTAGTATATTTTAGGTCTAAAGTCCTTGGAGTTGGAGTCCTGAGAGAAATATAATATTGGCTATTACTTTAGTTTTATTAAAAAAAACATAGGATACTCTGTTCTTGCCACACTGTATGGCCTCATTTTCATCCCAAACAGGAGATTGTTTACTTGTATCAAGGGAGATGCTTATATAACGCTTCAAGTACCTTTAAGGCACAAACTGTGTCAATGTACAGTGTAAATGTTCTTTGGCCCTGGCAGCAGATACAACATTCCTCCAAGTATTTGTTCCTGTATTTGCTATTTTCCCCTTTAACCCACTTTGCATCATAAACAATTGACTCCAACCTTTTGCAAAGGGTTTTAACTTGTCCAATTTGTCTTAAGTGTGTGAGAAGATGGCAGTTTAGATGAGTGACAGCTTTTCCTGGCAGGATACTCCACTCTAGTGCCCCGGCGGTGGGTAAGAGGAAGCAGTGTCCGGCCAGCCAAGGCAGCAGCTGTGGCTCTGGCCTTACAACAACAGGAAGCACGCACAACGTCAGCGATAGTGAGGGAGAGAAGTGTGGAGAGACCCGGCTCTCAGGGAAGCCAGCCTATTGCTCCAAGATGAATTAAACGCACACAAAGATGAAGATATCAACAGGTTGTATGTTCAGAAGAGAAATTACCTCCAGTAACCTCTCGAGCCGGTGCAAACAAACAGTTGTCCCTGACGTATGCAGTCTAGGCCTGTCCTCTTTAATCAGCCTAAAACATTATCAGGCTGTCAGAACATAGTGGGCGGTCTGAACACTGTCACTGAACACCAGCATATAATCAATCATTACAGCTATTGCTTGTTTTTAGTAAAAAATAAATACGATTGTGTCGTTAAAATACATAGCATTTCAGGTTGAATTGAGCCATGTATAAAAAAGGCATAACTTTTTTCTTATCCCTTCCAAAGTTGCTGTATAGGAAGTCATCTGTCTCCTATGTGGGCAGGGATTTCCATACTCATCTGGCATGAATTACAGAGGAGTCTTGGCAGAGAGGAATTTATTGTGCATGTATTTAGTTATAGGGGAACCTACTCTGAATATTCTACAATGCAAGTTCACAATTGGCCTAAGACTTTCTTTTCTGTGCGATGTAAGCACTAACTGCAATATTGCCTGTTAAATAAGGATCAGATTTAGGCTTTAAGTTGGTCTTGCTTCTTATCAAGTAACAGGTGCACAGGCACATGTGTCATTCGATTTTTCAAACCATTACAAAGAAAAAGTGGTTGTGGTGTGTGTGAAATTTAATCTCAATTGTCGGTGAAATCTTTACAGTTTCTGATTAGGCAGTAGTGACTCTATCACTGACTATGGGCAGACATTAGTCACAGGAAACATGCACAATGGACTTGAGCTGAAGGAGTGGGACTGACCATTATAATCTGAGTTCCCATAAGACTCATCGTAATTCTAAATGAGGATTCATGACCGTTCCTAGAGAGACAGGGATGCGGATGAACAGGTGGTGATGACTATACATGTTTAAAGATCCTGTATTATGCAAAACTGACTCTTGACTTAAGACATACTCAAATGTTGTTATCAAAAACATACCTGGAGTTGTATTTTGTTTCATTCACACATTTCATCATTTATTATAAAGGATGTAATCTCCAAATCTTAAAATGCTCTAGTCCACCTTGTGATGTCATGAAGTAATAGTTTTCAAGTTAACAGCTGCCTTTTACCTTTTGTTCAGTAGAGACTGGCAATTTCACAGTTGAATTCATCCAAATGATTCTAGTGAAGGTGTATAGAGTTTAAAAACATGGTGGAGCACTTGCTGTTTTACTACACATCACAAGGATTTGTGTGAATGAAACAACTACAGGTATGCTTGTGATGAGGAAATATTATAACATAGATCAGAAGAAAGTCTAATATAGTATAATGTATAGATAATAATAGTATAATAATCAGACAAAACCAAATCATTAATGGCACTGATCTTCTTACATATTTTAAACAGCAAGATGACATAGGCTCAGACAGTTTTCTCAACCACAACACGCAAAATATAAAAAGATGAATAAAACTCCTATCCATTACCATCATTGCCACATTATTTGTTTCTTTAGTACCATTATAGGATGTTGTTTACCTCCTGTAGTTGACCTATGAAGGACATTTGAGAAATAAACAGTGTGAAGGGTGAAGTGACTCAAGGGAAAAGTTACAGGAAAATTGGGTGGTTATTTCGGGCCTTGTGCACTTCCTGCAGGTGATGGAAATGAAAGGGCTCCTTTCTAGAACAATTGCTCAGCTCGTGAGTGCAGTGAGTGAAGAGAGGGATGCAGGAGGAAGCAGAGGGGGTCAGGGGAAGAGGGTCATGAGGAGTTGACATGGGATCAATGTAAACATCATGGGAAACAGCGTAATGGGCCATTTCATACATATATACACATTGTTTTGTTTGGCATTTCAGGGTTGTTTATGAAACAGCCACAGTCCTTGTAAATAATAAACCTGCCATCATAACTCACCGATAGTGTGGGAGTTGCTTTGAACGTGACCACGCCCCCTCGCTGCCCATCACCTTATAAAAGGACCTGTGGTGAGAGGAGCCGACATAACAACATCCAAGTCTCCACTAAGTTAAACTACAACAAAGATTTGATGGTTCACTCCAAAAGACTCAGCAGGCTTTTGCATTTTGAAGTTGGTAAGTATGTTTTGGATTCTTTATGATGGAATTACCCATGATCTCTCATTGTCTCATGTTGAGGAGTAATTTAACTTTTCATGTATGTAGCACTGGATCAATGAATCTTCTTATAATACTAATATCTTATAATACAAAATGGCAACAAATATTTTAAATACTCAACATCTTAAAATGGGGATTACCACATTTTTCAAGTTTGGACCCCCAAAATACCGTCTAGAGGCCCTTACAGTGAAATGAAAATTATAGAAGTAATCGTTTTAAGTGGGAAATCATGTCATATCAGGATAAATATTGTTGATTTGAATGATTTATGAGCCTAATTTCACAGTTTTAATGAAAGAATAAATTAAATACTGTGTCACATTTCTTTTGATTATATCTTGAACTCATCTCTCTAACCTCCATTTCAGAACCCTTGTGTATCACAATTTGTACACTCATTTATGGTATACAGGTATATATTCTTTTCATATACTAAATAACTGTTCACTTGTTACAGGCCTGTGCGGTATGGAGATAGCCATTCTGCTGCTGTTAACTGTGTCTTTCACCACTGCTGTGCCAGTCTCTTCCACTCAGAGGTACATTATTTTGCAGTGAAAACAAAATCCACCATCTTTGTTCATTTAGTCCTTACCTTGTGTCTTTTTTATTCTGCCTCAGGTCTGCGTCTGTGACCTCAGACAACACTGTACAGGGGTCAGGAGTGGAGAGTGCACCAGATGATCACAAAACACCCCCCCCTCATGCTTTGAAGTTCATCCCATTTCAAACTGATGACAGCCAGTTGTTCAGGGATGCACTGAAACACAGGTACAAGATGTTAATTTACAAAGTATATATAGTATATAGTATAGTATATAGTAAAAATAAAAGATAGCCCTCCACTAATACAGGCAAATCCTTCACAAATATGATCAAGGAAAGGAGATCTGTTAGCATTTACAATTAAGATAAATAGCTAAAAACATTTACATAAAACTACACATAGGCAATATGAAACAAAAAATGTATTGTATTTATATAGATTGAATTTCAATTTCTTTGTAAATCTGTGAATCAATGAACAAATATTCCATCCATGGCTTTCACACATCTCTAAACATTGTTTTACCCACTTCCTTATATGCCTATAGGATTTAGAAATAGATAAATGCACCTCGTTCTAAACCATTTCATCTTTATGGTCAACAGTATGACAGTGAAGCTTCGCCCACGCAGGGCCCCTCAGCGTGGATGCCAGCTGGGGACATGTCAGCTCCACAACTTGGCCAACACGCTCTACAACATCAGCAAAAAGAATGGCAAAGATGAGTCAAAGAAGGCCAATGATCCACAAGGATACGGCAGATAGCTTTTAGAGAATATTATTATTACACTACATTATTACATGATTACATGAGGCTGGGTCTCTATTATTTAAACTGCATACAACTTGTCTGTGTGATCGGACTGTCTGGTACTGTACAATGAATGTAAACTGTGCTAAGGGGGGGTTGGACACTGTGGGATAGTTAATCATACTATATTTATATAATTGCCTATAAGTATAATAAATTATAAATTATAACATTTTACGCAAATGAAATGTGTTTTGTTTTAATCTTATGTAGTCAGAGAAAGCTGTAGTACTAGGTATTATATTATATTCAAACGATGAAACATTTGGACGGTTGTCATAGCAATTGAAGAGCCCATATTGGGCTATTTCCTGATCTATGTTATAATGTTGTTTCCTCATCTAAAACATACCTGGGGTTGTGTTTCATTTCATTCATACATGTTTAACCCACAAACCCTGCATAATTAGGTTAAGCTCTTCACTCAAACAGAAAATACTCTGTTCCCCCTTGTGATGTCATGTGGTAATACTCCACTATGTTTTTTAAACTCCACTTAATCTTCACTAGAATCATGTGGATCATTTCAGCTCTAGAATTGCTGAACTCTACTGAATAAAAGATAAAAGCTTTTAACTTGAAAACCACCACTTTGTGAAGGTGGAACGGTATTTTGAGCTTTGAAAGTGTAAAGAGACTAAAGGAAAAGTTATTGTACTTTTTCCAGACGTTATCCAAGTTTATCCAAATTGATCCAGTGCTCATTTGGAGTCTCCAAATTGTCCCTCTGTAAAAACGCATGAACTAAACCATGTAAATAATGCTGTAAAATGCTCATTTTTAGAGCTATTGTTTTCAAATTTGAAATAGGAGTAGACAAGACCTGATACTTTGAGAAAATACTGTGTTGAAGTCTACAAGTACCAAACTTAGCTGTTTACACTCTTGTTTTTACAAAGAAAAATCTAGGCGAAGATAAAAAGTCTTAATTTCTCTGTGTTCCAAAGAGTATAACTTTTTATTGGTTATACTTAGAGTATTTTTTTCTTTTGTGGTAGAAAATACAGAATGTTACCTTTCCAAAATGCCCAAACTTTTACGTATACGCCAAAGGGTTCAAGAACAGCTTTACTTTGAAACTTTTATTACATTTTTCAGGCGTTTTAGTCAAAAATACCCGGATTTGGTGCACAAGAATCTATTTTATGTAATACAGGACCTTTAACAGTTTATTATCTTCTGAACAGTGAAAAGTTCTCAAGTGAATAATTACATTTAGTCTAATTACAGGCTACATTATTTTTGCATTCAACTTTCCAAATGGTGTTATGCAGTCAGTAATCCAACAGAGAGATATTTTAAGATGGATAAAGATAGCACAAGGCTTTGTGAGCTATTGGTATTTGAAGCTGATCAACATTCCCTGGGAGTGTAAAGCTAACTTAACGCACTGCTCTGTTAGAAGCTCTGTTACTCAAATTAGACTTTAATATGAGCTTTATTTCAACATAATCTGACCAGAAACAGTTGACCTGATTGGAATAACAACAGGTTGTGCTGACAAACACCTGCACAGAACACGTGTACTGATCACAGGCTCCTGAAAATGTGTCGCTCCATCCATTTTGTGTTTTTCTTGGATTTTCAGATTATATTAAAACTTATTTGTTAGTGGCAATGGATTCTACCTGGACAACTGAAGGATTTTACACACATTTTTATTTGTCAGTGTTTACTAATGTGTGCAATGTTGTCATGGTGACTCCCAGTGCGCCCATAGAGATACATGTAAAACACCCACAGCATTATGTCACTGCAAAGTATCAAAAGGGTGCAGATCCAGTTCCTTCATTTCTAGGAATTGTGCATCGGTGAATTAACCCTCCCTGATAACCAACCTAAAGAGAGCTTATGCCACGCTGACAGTATTATTCAAAGCCACTCCTATTTGAGCTTGTAGCCTCCATACAGCACTGAGTGTTGCACAAACCACACCCTCACCTGTGGCTGGTCTGCTGTGCGCCACACAAGTGTCTCCCCAGTCCGAGGAGGCCACGACCCCGCGCACAGGAGCGTCTAGCCAGGTCCAGCCTCTGCGGTGGAGGAAATGAGCGCAAACAAAACCTGAGGACAACTCATTTTCCTGTCTGTTCCTGAGCCAAAAAAAAGGGATAGCCATGCGAGACGGGGCAGAAGGAGGAGGTAGCGGGGACCAAACGAAATCAGAGAAAGATCAGGTGGGTCTGGTTTGCATTTATTCCAGTGTCACGAGTCTCGCTGCACATTTCTGCATTTTGTTGGGAGGCAGCGCCGGGGTATTTCTGCCCTCGAGGTGGAATCCAGATGTTTATGTCTGCAGCCACGAACGTAAAACACGAAGGACTCACCAGAAGTTTAGCATTTTTGACGATTTTACGATCTGTGCAGAAAATAACATCAAAACGTGCCGCGCGTTTCTTCTTTAGTCAGGGAAATGTTCTGTTTATCGTGGTATCAATTGCCGGAAGTAAACTTTTTTCGGCAAATGCGTACGATGACCTAATCTACTGTAGTTCACATTATCCTTTCAT
Organism: Odontamblyopus rebecca; assembly: GCA_030686955.1. NCBI lineage: Eukaryota > Metazoa > Chordata > Actinopteri > Gobiiformes > Gobiidae > Odontamblyopus > Odontamblyopus rebecca. Next base: position 20,382,619 of record CM060671.1, on the reverse strand, counting down.
GTGTGGCTTCTAGTCCAAAAGTAACATACTTATGAGCTTCTTCTTAAAATGGAAAAAAAGTGACGTTGGTAAGTCAAAGTAAAATCCGCACGATGTGAAGTGGAGAAACGCGGTCGCAGACACACATCAGCTCAGCCTTAGTGACCAACGCGCTGACTGGTCAATAAAGAGACTGATGCTTTCACAGAACTGCAGAATGCTACTTCTTTAAAGGTCCTACAGTACACAGAACTGAGTCATCATGTTATAATGTTATTACCCACTGAAAAACATACTTAAAGGTGTGTTTTGCTTCATTTACACATCCTCTGTTCCTTGTGATGTGGTAGTTTTCAAGTTAATATCTATCTTTTACCTTTTGTTTGTATTGGATATAATTCCAGGGCTTAAATGAAGCAAATGATTCTAGTAAGTTTAAAAACACCATGGAGCACCTCCTGTATTACCACATAACATCACAAGGTTGAACAGTGTTTTTAGTTTGGGAGAAAAACCTAAATCTGCAGGGTTTGTGTGTAAATGAAGCAAAACGCCAGGTATGTTTTTTGTGATGAGAAAACAATATTATAACATAGATCAGAAAATAGCATAATATGAGCCCGTTTAAGCTTTTAGGACAGCAAGGTTTTTTTTACATCCTCTATTGTACTTCCCTCACTGTTTTAGAGTCAGCATGTGTCTCAAATATCCTACTGAGCACTGCACATTATTGTTTCAGGTCTTGATTATCATAGGTTAATAATATGTAGAGGCTGAAAACATTTAGACTTGAATGGGTGTTTTCCTCCAAGAATTCACTGAAAACCAAATCAAATAATATTCAGGCTACTATACTGATTCAAATTAAGCTAAATTGGCTGAACTGTAAAAGGGGTTATTACATTATTACATTGTTGTTAAGGGGTTTTACAATGATTTGAGAGGTCATAGCACAGTACAGCTGACTGGACATAACTAGTACACAGCTGCTGGAGCTTAGTCTACAGGTCCCTGCAAGAAGTCACAACCAGGTGTTTAGGGAGCACATATCTCACCATCATATCAACAGGTTGCTCTCAAAGCCAGGGTCAGTGTTTCTTGAACCACACTTTGAGATGGCAACAACACAGTGTAATTGTAATGTGTTTGTTTGCAGAGCTGGATCCCTAAAATCTTCAAAAAAAGAGTTTGCTCCACTTTTGTTGAGGATTCCTCCAGGTGATGGTCTTTACAATGTTTGAATAAAGAACAAAAGCACATACATTTTAGTGGTAGGCCCTGTATGTCATTCCCAAAAGTGACCTGTTCTCTGTGCTCTCAGTAATGGTAACTTGTGCCAGTGTGGAGGCCTGAGAGATAACCATGCGTCTGTGGCTCTGGGAGACTTCTTCAGCACGGCCATCGTCAACCACTGGGACAGCGCCCAGCACTCGTCTGAATACCCCACAGACGCCTTTGGAGAACTGCAGTTTGCTGGAGCCAGTAAGAGACAGAGTTATGTAGGTGCCATTTCCACTTCACTTATGTTAGTCCAGTCTCTTTACTTTGCAACATTCGCACGGTCCATTGATTGTTTTCAGTTGAAAAATGATGATGTCACAGTTCATGGATTATGTTCCTTAACTCACTCACTATACTTATCCAGCTGAACCACAATATCAATATATTAACAATACACCTTTGTCTTGTGTCAGTATCTCTATTCAGCTGCGGGCATAGGCTGTGTTGATGTTATTTTAGACTGTGGTCCCCAACCCCTGTGCCGGGGACCAGTACCGGCCCGTGGATCAATTGGTACTGGGCCACCGGCCGCCCAAGAAATAATTAATTATTTCCATTGTATTTATTATCTTAGTCTGGACAATCTTTTATTTTGAAAAATCTTTTATTTTGATGTTATACACGTTATGTTGTTGGCGCCATGTTAGGAGGAAGCTGCTAATAAAGTTGCATACGAGTACACAGTGGATTCACGTTTATTATAAATTCGCAATATCGTCCACGGTAAAATTGTCAAGCGTTGGCTGGTCGCGGTGATAAAAAGGTTGGGGACCACAAATTTAAGACACATACTTGATTAGTTTTATCTTGGGCTTCTAAGAAAATGTGATAACTTGAGTAAATATTGATTTAAGGCTTTGATCCCTTTGTAATGCTGTCTCTTTATGCTCTGTGGTCTGCTTTTATGGGTGAATAGTTCTTAAGGTTGTCATGGGACACGCCCCCCTCTATGGTGTACACTCTGATGACTGTCAACTGGAAACTTCCTGCTCCAAACCTGGTGGTGTCCGTGGTTGGAGGAGAGGGCCGGGCCAAGGTGAAGACCTGGGTCCGTGAGGTCATCAGGCAGGGGCTGGTGAAGGCTTCACAAAGCACAGGTACAACACACAGTGCAGAAGTTTTGCTCATCATTTACAATATACATAGTGAAATGCCATTTATAACACTTTTTGTTACAGTCTGTGATGTAAAGTGTTTCAACGCATTTTGACATTTTGTTGATTACTAAACCTACAACTGGAAAAAAAATCATGTACATGAACTGTGAACATCTGACCATATGACTCAGAGGAGGTCAAGTCCTAATTTGGTACAACAATAGCCATTTCCTCCGTGGTGAGTGCAGGTGGCACAGTGCAATAGTCAGAGGAGGTCATTCCCAGTAGCTCTCCTCTTTAGGACCCAAGTCAACATACAAACCCCCACACGAGGTCATAATACAACCACATGATTCAATATTAGAAAGGGATTTTATTCCCCTGTTGGTTTTATGTGGGTGTGTAAGCATCACATTCTGGTATTGAAATCTTTATACATAGACACTTCGTGGGCTCTTTATTTGAACCTTTGCTTTTGGGGGACCAAGAATCAGGTCTCCATAAGGTAAATGGTTCAACATGGTTTAAAGTTAATTGAAGTTGGGTGAATTTGATGTTTATTTTGGTTGTTCACATAGAAAAATATATATTTTGTTTTTCTATAAAAAATTGGTAATCAACACGTGTTAGTACAGCATATAAATGTGCGACAGTTAGCCATGCAGGCTCATTTTCATGCACAGTCCCATTGACAGGTTGATGACAAGACAAAAAACAGGACATCGGCAGAAAACATTCAGTCCATCATACATGGCAAAGACATTAAAGACCAGAGAATACAAACTGTAGACATATTAGTAAAATTAGAACAGAAGCAGCACAAACAGCACACAGATTAAATACAACTGACAAAAATCATACAACAAGACGGAGACATTGGTTATGTGATGTTAAAACACATACAGATTAGTCCGTTATGTCACTTCACAGATCTACTAAATCTATGGATAGAGATCATGTTCTAAAGTTCTGTGGGGACGAGATTCCAAGAGCGTGCAGCACACACAGTATCCTCGACCCAGAAGTCTTGTCTCATATAAGCCTTTTTATTTACAACAACAATTATATGCATTAATTTATTCATGTTTTGAAGTGTTTTTATTTTATTTTAACAAGGTTTTAATTAACTTTTACTTCATGATTAACATCATTCCTTTTATAATTACTTTTATTCATATGTATAAGGTTAAGTTTAGACACCTGACAGTGGTGTGTTTTTTTTTAAATTCCTACTTTGTTCTCTTTGGTTCTGTTCCAGGAGCCTGGATCATAACCGCAGGGCTGCGTGAGGGCATCGGCCGGTGTGTTGGTGAAGCTGTCAGAGATCATGCCACAGCAGCTTCTTCTGTCACCACCAACAAAGTGGTGGCCTTGGGCATTGCTCCCTGGGGACTTGTGCACAATAGGGATCAGCTTGTTAACCCTCAGGTTTTCACATTTTTTATTATGCTTGTAAAAACATGTGTTTATTGAAAAACAAATCAAACAAATTACTTGACAACTTGACAATCGATGTCTGGCTGTTCCCTCAGGGTAGTTTTCCTGCAAAGTACCATGTCCAGAATTCATCTCGGGACTCCTGTTGCCTGGACAACAACTACCAGGCCTTCCTGCTGGTGGACGATGGCAGCGTGGGGCGACCTGGAGGGGAAACGAGCTTCAGGGCAAAACTGGAAGACTACATCTCTCATCAGCGCACAGGAATCTGGGGTGAGTGTCATGACATGTAATTTGCACAACTAAAAATAATGTCAATGTAATAATAAACTGCTGTGACAAAAGAGTCATATTGTACCTTTTTAGGGTAAAGATTCCTCTTTATAATAAACTTTATACTCAACAACAGAGCTATTTTTCTGAAAACAAAAGGTAACACACTGTCTAACATTGCTCCAGATGGGCCCTCTGGTGGTGGCATGTTCTTTAGGAATTTGCTGCTGAATAGTGCATGCCCCTACATGAAACATAGACTTGGTTCCAACATGTAAATGCAAGATGTACAGAATAGCTACATATTTAAAGCAAAATAGTGTATTCCATACATATGTATGAATCAGCAAATATTTCTGTCTTTTCTTTTGATTCTTGTCTTTTTTGTATTTTTTTTTGTAGGTAGCGGGAGCATTGACATTCCTGTACTGTGTATGCTGGTGTCAGGAGAGGCTAACGTACTAGAGGTATAGGCCTCCTGATTTGGTCCAATATAGCAATTTAGACAAGTAATGAGAAGTTTATGTTTGGCAGAGAATGGACCAGTCTCTGAAAAACGCCATGCCCTGGTTGGTGTTGGCAGGCTCTGGGGGAGTGGCAGACTTCTTGAGTGATGTCCTGGAGAACCTGTCCTCTGCCCCTGTGACACAGTCATCTGGGGAGGGCGATAGTGAGGCGGGCCCCAGTGTGGACCTGAAGGAGCGGCTGGCCGAGAGAGTGAAGAAGTACTTCCCCTCTGAGCCAGACACAGAAAAACTGGTCGAGCAGGTACAGGCTTTTAACACGTTTACTCAGCTCTGTTCAGTACAGAATCTTGCCAATGCCAAAATCTGTCTTGATGTAATGTTACATTACAGTCATACTCATCAAGGAAATGATTCAAAATGATTTAATACATGAGATTGAACTGTACCATTTTGCTTAGTAAACTAAGTTATTGGTTATTTAGATCTGGGTTCTGTTAATGTAATACTATGCTGTATATTTAAAATGTACTTAAAATGTATTGCCATCTGTTTAAGTGTGGTCTTCATAATGACCACTACAGTATTGCCTTTGTTATTCTAAGTAGCATTCTTTAATTTATAGAGTTGGTTGATTCTGCTTCCCTCTCATGGACAAAATTCAGTATTACAGTTGTGTTTGAGCAAAGGATTGATCTAATCAAGGATAATTACATTTTAACCTGACATACAGACATTGAACATCTACAATAACAGAGGATTTATTACAATATACAATGGAGAGCAAGAAGGCCCAAATGATTTTGACACTGTACTGCTTAAATCTTTAGTTGGTGGTGAGTTTTACTTTATTTCTTGTAATATTAGATTTAATTCTATTCAGAGTTTTCTTTCATATATGTGGTGTATGTTTTCAGCAAGTAAACAGCGAGAGTCCATTGAAGACAGTCCTTATAACGAAGAGTTGAAGTTAGCAGTCACATGGAACAGGGTGGACATTGCCAAGAGCGAACTGTTCAATGGAGACTTTCAGTGGAAGGTGCGTCACATCTCCTTAGTATATGTGTAGTGTTACTAATATTCAGAAAATTCAGTTGTCAACAGATATTTAGTTTCATTTGTTTGTTTAGTATGATGACCTGGAAGAATCCATGACCGATGCCCTAATCAATGATAAGCCCAAGTTCGTCCGCCTTTTCACTGAGAATGGGTTCAGCATCCTGGACTATCTAACGTATGGACGACTGGAAACCTTGTATGGTTCAGTGGCTGAGGGCACTGTTCTTTACCAATTACTGCAGCGCCGCCTACAGGAGCGCCTTGGAACTACAGTGAATGGTCCCTTAATAACAAACACGCCCATCTCCCCCACCCAATTCACTGCGAAGAAGCCCCCCACTGTTCCCAAATTGGATATTTCTCTCTTTGAGGTAAAGCTGACATGTAATACAAATGAGGCACAGCAAAAACATGGTTTCTAAACTATGTTATTAAGGTATCTGGAGTATTGGAGCTCCTGATGGGAGATGTATGCCAACCATTTTACCTTGAGACTATGGGTGTAGAACGATGGACATCAAGACGACGCGTGATAAAGGTAAATTCCCTCTTAAAAATGTTGATACTTTCTAAAACATATTATATAAACTTTATTAATATTTTTTGTCATTACAATATAAATGCACTATTTTCCTCTCTTCTGTGTAGAGCATCTCTAAGATCCTGCGTGGAGATTGCCTGTACCGAGAAAGGCGCTGCTTGTTTCCCTGGCCTTCTCTGTTTGTCTGGGCCGTGCTGCAGAATCGTGATGAGATGGCCACTCTGTTTTGGGAGATGGTAGATCTCATTATTTTGTTAAAAAATAATCAACCCACTAACTGCACTAGTATAGCATTTTTGTCATTTACTATATTTTCTTTATATTTGTTTTATTTGCAACTCCCAGGCTGGAGAGTCTGTACTCAGTGCTCTGAGTGGCTGTAAGATTTTGAGAGAGTTGTCTAAACTGGAGAATGAAACTGAAACCAAACTCTCAATGAAAGAGCTCGCCCAAAAGTTTGAATGCCTTGCACATGGTAAAGTTGAACCAGGCAATGTTTTATTTTTTATGTGGTTTTATGTGTAATGTTTAATCTATTTTTCAGATATTTTCAGCTCTTGCTATCGGAGTGATGAAAGTCGCTCTTTTACTCTGCTTATTAGAAAATCTTCAGTTTGGGGTGGGACAACATGTCTTCAGATGGGCATGAGTGCTGATGCACGGCTTTTCTTTAGCCATGACGGCGTGCAGGTGAATGCTACACACTGTTGCTTTGTATTTAAAGGCAGTGGTCATTGTCTTGTATTGTTTTGTAACCCTGTTTCCCCTCCCAGTCGCTACTGTCTCAGATTTGGTGGGGGGACATGAGGAGAGATACAGAGGTGTGGAAGCTGCTGCTCACCTTCTTCTGCCCTGTGCTATGCTACACCAGCTTGATCTCATTCAGGTCAGTCTCACACAGTGATAAAGGCGATAGCTTAATTAATAAACATATTAAATAAATAATTTCAAATTGTAATAGAAAACAAGACGAGCAACACCAAGAGGACAATAAAAAGCCACAAGAGGATTGTCCCTTTCGAGATAACGAAAGCCTTTATGGTGCTACAGTCTTCTCTTTCTCAGACATCAAACACATGTAAGTATTACCTCTCCTGGGAAGACATACTGTATGCTTGACATGTTTGACACTCTAGGCTGATCATTTTTGTTGCGACGGCCAAGAGGAAGCTGGAAAGAAAAAAACTATTGTATTTTGAGTCATGTTATTTTTTCTTAGTGAGGCTGATGACCAAGACCCAAACTCTCAACAGTGGAACAGTGGTATTAAAGGTATGACTCAACATCAATGTTCATATCTAATCAAATGCTATTGGGAAGAAAACAATGTTGTATGTACCATTCCTGTTTTTTTAGGGACACCTCAGTATTACATACCCCCTAAGCGGCCCTTCATAGTGTCACGGTGGCGTCAGTTCTGGTTTGCACCCGTAACCGCTTTTTTGGGCAATGTGTTAATGTACTTCTTGTTCCTGCTGCTCTATGCCTATGTTTTGCTGGTGGACTTTAAGCCCCCGCCGCCTCATGGCCCCGCCAAAACAGAGTACCTTCTGTACTTCTGGGTGTTCACTATTGTGTGTGAGGAGATCAGACAGGTGAAAACTAAAGTATTTTTGATGTATTTTGGAAAAAACATTAAAAAAAATTGTTATTGTATCATTTATCGTTTAGTGTCTATTATCAAGTTGTTTTTTCCTCTTTAGACTTTCTTTCAGGGTGCTGCATCGTTAAGGCAAAGACTAAGAGTGTATATTCAGGATGTATGGAACAAATGTGACCTCACTGCTATTGCACTGTTCATCACTGGGCTCATCTGCAGGTATAAAATTCTTACTATTACCATTACTACACATGTTAATGACATGTATCTCTTTTTACATTATGTGATTGAAGTATGTGATTAGTGTAGTTCACATTTGCCCACAATAGGGAGCCATTACATGTTATTCCTGTATATGTGTTCTAGGATGTTTCCACTGACTTATGGGTTTGGCCGTGATGTCCTGTGTATCGACTACATGGTGTTCACCCTACGTCTCATTCATATTTTTGCCATTCACAAACAGCTTGGACCAAAAATCATTATTGTTGGAAAGATGGTACATTATTACACATCACATTGAAGTCTGAATTCTAAGGTTTTATTCTCAGGTTTGTAAGTCTGATTCTTCCCCTCATAGATGAAGGACATCTTTTTCTTCCTCTTCTTCCTTGGTATTTGGCTTGTGGCATATGGTGTAGCAAATCAGGCTTTGATTTATGCCTATGACCCTCGCTGGGACCGCATCTTTCGCAGAGTTTTCTACAGGCCCTATTTGCACATTTTTGGACAAATCCCAATAGAAGAGATGGATGGCAAGTTTCTCTAGTTCTGGTTTTGTGGCATTTTTTTCATTATGACATATTTATCTTTCATGACACAACGCAGACATTCTGAAGATGACACAACTCACAACTTTAATGTTATATTTCCTGGTTTTCTATCAGTCTTCTCCAAGGAGTGGGACATGCCTTGCACAGATAATATCACCCTGATTCAGGAAGGGGCAGAACCCTGTCGGCTCGAACACAGTAACTGGCTGGTGGTCATTTTATTGGTCATTTATCTTTTGGTCACGAACATCCTGCTCATAAACTTGCTCATTGCCATGTTCAGGTAAAAATAACTTTGAATTACATTGAATTATAATCCTGCTCCAATGTTGTAGTGACTGAGTTTGTCCATGTAGCTACACCTTCGCTGAGGTACAAGCCAACAGCGACATCTATTGGAAGTTTCAGCGTTACAACCTGATCGTAGAGTACCATTCCAAACCCTCTTTGGCTCCACCTTTCATCATCCTCTCCCACATTAATCTTTTTATCAGAAGAAAAATCCGCAAAGTGCCCTCTGTCAAGGTTTACCACTTTGGTAAGATTGTATTAAGTAAATAATGTGGTTATGCTACATGATGTTATAGATGTACCTTTACACACAAAGAAATATAATAATTTGTGCTTTATTGGTAAAGTCTTGGAATTAAGAGGAAAAGCAGCTAATCGACTATTGACATGGGAAACTATACAGAAGGAAGACTTCCTCACATCACAGAACAAGACTCAGAAAAACAGTGACTCTGAGCGTCTCAAAAGGATGTCAGCCAAGTATGTGTATCTGACAGGTAGATTTAAAAACAATGATACAATACATCATTTTTTTTTTTTTTTAAAGAGTGGATAATGTGGTGAAACATTTCACTGACAGAAGAGACATTGATATGAGGCTCAGGACTTTGGAGAATGAGGTGGGATTTTTTATCAACAAAAGTGGTATCTATTTTTATTACACATATTACAAAAGTAGTAGCCTATTTTCAGTTATATGTCCCCCACCTGCTTGTCTCCACTGACATGTTCTTACTTTGCGTGGAATGTTCCACAGTATGGTGTTAAACTTATTTATCTCCTTGGAAACTAGCACATCTATGGAGAGATGGACTTACTCACAGTAATAATAAATGTTAATCAGCAATTTTTTTAGCAATAAAAGCACAGGTAATACATTTAATGCCATACTGTGAACATTTCAGGCAAAGAAATACATTTTCCATGGATTCAAGTGGGCAGCGGACTCTGCACCAGAAAAGATACATAGTGCACCTTTAAATGTAATTTTGCTCTTTCTTGGTAGATGGAGTACTGCACTAATGCGTTAAGCTGGATTGTTGACACATTAGCGCAAAGTGGCACTTTCAAACCTGCTCGGGCACCTCCTGTTTCCAGAGGTATTTAAGTACATAACTAACATATTTAGGTGTCACAAATCTAGTTTAACTACATTATTACCGTATGTGCTTTTGTGTCATTGATGTGATTTGATGTGCTCCCAGATTCACCCGATTTGCCCTCTCAATCTACTTAATGAATCTGCAGTGGCCACTGGATTATGGAAATGACTTCAAGCATGAACTAAAACATTTTTAAATGTGTAATTATTTTACCCTATGCAAACTTTGGTTTGGAAATATCTTTATGCCCTTGAGGAGTTAAAAGCATCTTAAAATAATAATTTTGTAATGTTTTTATTTTATTTTTTTAAATAAAAGTTATATTGTTTGTTATTGAGTATTAATTAATATTAATAGCAGCTTATTAAATGTATAAAAAGGAGAGTTGTACATGATGCACTGGCATATTTACCCATTAACACACTTTCACACAAATGTGCCTTTACTGCACCATGCACTTTAAAGAAAGAATATGCCTGTACTGACTTGGCGATGTCTGGAGCAGTGGCATGTGCATAGTACTTTAGAGTAACACTATTGAAGGTCACAGAGTACAGCATTCAAAGAGACTTTACTGTAAATAGCTCGTGTGCCACCTGTCTGCTGCTCTAATGGCTCGCACTGTGTACAAGTGTCATCACTTTCTGCTTTCTGAGCGTTGTCCGGGTGTCTGGGCTGGACACAAACCAACCTGCATGGTTCTTGTTTTTGTAAACTTTAAATTATAAAATCCTCAGATGTACAGCACACCTTCAATGCCAACGATTCAATCTGATAAGTGTCAAAAGTACACAGTGTTAAATATGTCTGTGGCATATCTGCATGGGCACATGCCACACATGTGCCGCGTTCTCCATTTCCTCCTTATATCTATAGCATGCATCCTTCTGCCATATGATTAATGAAAGGATTCTTTAAAGTGAACAAAGAAAGAAATCATGATTCCAGGTGTTTGTGACACTGACTGAATGACAATGTTTAGTCTTTGGCAATATTGAGCAGTTGCTGTTCCCATTCCACGACCCAACACTTTAGACCTTTTCAATGTAGTTTGATGAAGTATAGTGTGTGAAAGTGAGCTGGTCTTCTCTCATGTCCACATGTTCTTTGACCCCTGTGTCCCCTCCCCTATCCCCCTTCCCTCCCCGCTTCCCCTCCCCCCTTCCATGTCTCCATGCTCTCTCCTGTAATACACTGGGTTAAGGGCATGTGTGGCTCTCTGTTCTGGCCATGTGCCTCTGTCACTCACTCACATACAAATGCACAACCACGCAGCACACTTCAGTTTGTTTCCACTGCTCAGGGGAGCAGGCGGTCTTCTTTCAAACTACGCTGATTTCTTTTCAACCAAACAATAACTAATATTATATGAACTGGTGAAGTGATTGGACTTTTAATATGGCTAATAAGAACTTTTGGCTTGTCTGTCTTTTGTTGGCGCTCCTGTCCCCATTTCAGGCCCACACAGAGAGAGCACAAGAAGTGGAAGATGTTGAAAGCAAAGAGGATGTTGTGGCAGAGTTTGGCGTAGCAACTGAGGAAGAGGACGATGGAGATGAAGAGGGAGATGCACAAGAAACTGATACAGAAGAAGAGGCTGGTGAAGAAACAGAGGAGGTGGATGAAGGAGAAGCAGAGGGCGATGATAATAGTGAGGAAGAGGAAGAAGTAGAGGAAGAAGGCACAGAGGAGGAAGAGGAGGCTGAGGAAGAAGATGAGGGTGCTGAAACCAAGGAGGAAGACGCAGTGGAAGAGGGTGCAGCGGAAGCAGAAACTAAGGAGGAAGAGGAGGAAGCAGCCAAGGAAGAAGAACAAGAGGATGCAGAGGATGATGAGGAGGAGGGTGAAGCTGCTGATGAAGGAGAAGATGATGAAACTGCTGTAGAGGAGGATACAGTTGAGGATGGTGAAGATGAGGAAGAAGAAGGGGATGAAGAGGACGCCAAAGATGAAGGTGAAGAAGAAGCTGTAGAGGAGGAGGAGGAAGAGGCAGGAGAGGAAGACGAAGCAGTAGAGGAAGAGGAGGCGGAAGAAGCAGTAGAGGAGGAGGAAGAAGCAGCGGAGGAAGAGGAGGAGGAAGAAGAGGAAGAAGCAGTAGAGGAAGAGGAGGAGAAAGAAGCAGGAGAGGAAGAGGAGGAGGAAGAAACAGTAGAGGAAGAGGAGGAGGAAGAAGCAGGAGAGGAAGAGGAGGAGGAAGAAGCAGTAGAGGAAGAGGAGGAGGAAGAAGCAGGAGAGGAAGAGGAGGAGGAAGAAGAGGAGGAGGAAGAAGCAGGAGAGGAAAAAGAGGAGGAGGAAGAAGCAGGAGAGGAAGAGGAGGAGGAAGAAGCAGGAGAGGAAGAAGAGGAGGAGGAAGAAGAAATGGAGGAAGAAGAGGATGATGATGATGATGATGACAACACAGAAGATGAAGATGAGGAAGCAGAAGAAGAGGAAGAAGAGGATGAGGAGGATGTGGTTGAAACTGCAGATGAAACTGAAGAAGAGGAAGATCATGTCCCAGATGAAGAGGAGGAAGCTGAATCTGAAATTGAAGGTATGACTGTTAGGGTCTTCATATGTTGAAATGGAGCCATTATTTTATTTTTCATTAATCACTTTTATTTAGATTTAGTTTGGCTTTTATGAATAAGAAATCTTTACTATGTTGACAAAAACTAAATAAGTCAAATGACAGACAAAATTACCACTGTTTTAAGTTACAACTGAATTCAGCAACAGCGCCTTTTTATTTAAATCTTTATTATAATATTATTGTTTTTGTTCTGTGAGGAAGATTTTGTCACTTATGTAGGTCATTCTAGTGCCAGGCATAGCTGTCCTAAAATAGAGTGGAGTTATCAGTGTGTATGCTGCCAAAATACTCTAAATACTAAAAACATTCGTGCAACGTAGCAGTAAAGGTACACTGGGTACACTCCTACACCCTGTGATAATAATATTTGTTTGATTTGGACTGAAGGCAGCTCTTTGTGGTGAGTTCCTTAAAGTGGTTCAACAGAGAATATAACTCTCCAAAATATGTTACGTCATGTTATTTGTACCTTGCAATTAACAGATTAGTCAAATGATAAAATAACAATAATAACTTCACTAACAAATAATGTCATGAAGTAACTAAGAGTAAAAACATGGACGTGAAAATACAAGTTGTTTTAACTGAATACTAAATCTACCCCAGTCTGTGGCCTCAGTGTGGAGTAAATGAATAATGCACTGCAAAGCACTCTGGGTGTCTTCATAGGGTTTATATAAATCCAATGTAATCTTTAGATTTGATTTAATATTTTTGGTTGTTTTCACTGTGTTAGACGACACCTTTCACTCACTTCACAGAGGGAGTGAATTTTGAGCATACCATAGAAGCTCATACTACATGAGCTTCTATGGTATGCTCAAACTGACAGGTTCACAAAGAAATAACCTGACGGATCCCATTGCAGTAAGATAACATATAGCTTTAGACTGTTACAAGAGGTAACTTAATCTGTTTTTGTCATAACAAATCAGTATCCTTGTGTATCTTTCAGTATTCAATCACCACAAACTCCGATACAAGCTTATGTAAGGCGGTAATATTGTGTCTTCTGCTATTTAGATGATTTTGAGGTTAAAGCAGAGGGAGCCACAGCAGAAGGACTGGACTTCCAATCGGGCTCAATATGTAATGTTTGCACTATTTGTGATGTAAGTAAAAACTCCCATTTCTTCCTATTGTTTACTATGAAAACAACCTGATGTTTACTTGCACTTTTTGTTATCTAGTACTGCACAGCGAACTGTGGCCACTGCCCCTGTGAAGATGGGGATGAGTCAGAACCTTGTCAACAGTGTCAAGTAATGTCCAAATATTTATCAAAAATACTTATCAAATATTTCACAACCATAACAACTTCTAACTTGTTTACAGGAATGCACATCCTGCTATATCTGTCCCTTGTTTTGTGATACGATTTGCTCACCAGGTATGACTTATAAAAATAAACAATTACAGTTTTATGCAACGTGACCAATGATCTTTTGTTTCCTTTTAGGTGGCTTTGTAGATGAGATGTCAGGCTCCTTGTTTCAGTAAGAACTTTATCTTAACTCTTATCTTCAATCATAAAGGTGCACTGTGCAACTTTTCTAGTACCTACTTGTCTCCATGAAGATGTTATCGATTTGCCTGGAATGTTCCATGGTGTGACATTGAACATATCTGTCTGGTACATTAGGGGTGTTCCTATTGTTCAAAAATACAATAATTCCTTCTGCGAATAGGAGCGACTCTCCACAGATCTAAACTGTAATGTAACGTAGTGCTGTAACCTGCTTGTCTAACTTGTGATATATACAGTAGGTTTAATCTATATTGTGGAACATTCTAAAAAAAACAATAACATTTTCATGGACTCAAGCAGGTGGCAGACCCTCCACTAGAAATGTTATGCAATGGACCTTTAAATCTGAACTCTTTTTTTAATTAAATGGCACGTTAACGTATTTTTTTCTTAATCTGCAGGACTGTTGCTTCTTATTTTTGAACAATGTGGAGTCAAAGAAGAGTTGATTCCCTTGCAGTCTTCATCTCTGGAGAAAGCAAAACATCATTATAGGAATCTTTAAATTGAATTTGAATAGGATGTTTTTGTTTATGAATGAATTGTACAGTATTTGCTGAAAAAACATGATTTCTTCTTTGTTTCTGTATTGTGTAACTTTGGGCATATTTTCTGCTTGGCTCTTCTGGAAGTTTACACCCCAAACACTGGGTCACCAGGTACCCTCTCCCACTGATGTCCTTGGTAAAACCTCTCATAAGTGACTTATTTGAACTTAATAAGTCTTTTAATCAGCTAAGGCTATATGGTGTTTAAACAGTTCTTTTATGTATTAAGTGGTGTACAGTGGCTTTACTTTGATCTCATATAAAAAAGACCCTTTGGAATTTTGAGGTTAATTTTTTCTTAATAAACTTTGCTTTTTCTTACATATCTAAACTTTTTTTTTCTTAACACAGTTTGAATTTGGATAACCTGAGACACTATATGAAATGTTGACTGTGCAATTTAATTAATTTTACAGATATTTTTGTTGATATATTGCTCTGTAATTATAAGGCACATGAGCAGAATCCTGTGACTTCAGAACACACACTGTTTTGGAAACTAGGTGGTGATACAGGTTGGTAATGATGTGTGTATGTCAGGACACTGACACTAAACTTGTTGAGTTAGAATAATTAGAGGGTGTAGTGTATACTACCAATTAAACAACACGCAGAGAGTTACTCAAGTGTCCATATTTATTATAAACTTTTCCTTGAATAGTAGCTCACAAAATTAATCACTGTTCTCCTTCTCGTCTGACTGAAACCTGCTCATGTGACACCCCAACATCTGAGACTATTCATATGTAGAGAAAGCTTTACATTTTATCCTGTAGAATGTGTAGGTTTCAGATGTCATTGAATTTACACCAAACTTTCTATCACCCAAACACATAAGTACCATACAATGCAGAGTACAATGCACAGTACAATGAATGGCCGTTATATGTTTCAAAGGGTCTTGAGTGAACTGGACGTATGGAACCTGACAATAGTCAGAGCTCTTGGTTAGACGGGTTTGGTTTGTTGCTGTAAAATGAATGGGGGAGAAGCCTGTACAGTTGAAACTTTACAGTGACTTACACTTTACACATAATAACTACGGCTTAAATACCCTTCATAAAGCAGGAAGACGGACTTCATTCTATACATTTTTAATGACAGTTCAGTGAGAATGATTCAAGTAACTAAGAGTCTAAGTATTTAAATGTGGTATTATTTCATTAGAAAATGTTACCAATGAGGGTTTTATATAAAGTTTCTTTTCACATTTGGGTACTACACCTAATTAGATGTAATAAAGCAAACTTAATTAATAAACAACAAATAGTTTATTAAGTATTACTGGATAGGAAAGGTAGGAGATAGGATATCAAGATGTTTTAAAGTCTTCCTTGCTTCAAGGCTATCATTGCTTCTAATACTTATCTTACTTCTACTATTACTACATATGCATACAGTACATAAGTATACACAGTGCTGTATATACATATACAAAAGTACATTATTTTAATCAGATCCTAACCACTTTTAACACTTACATGGGGATCTATTTTGATCTCAAGGTGTTATGTACACACATTATGTTGTGTGCACAGTAAACCTTCCTCCCATCATGCACCTCTCCAACTCTATAAGAGCCATTTGAAACACTGGGGCCTTGAAACCCTCATATAATTTTTGGAAGCTGTTGAGAATTCCCCAAAAAGGTAAGATGAAGACTAGTCTAAATTCTATTCTAATAAGCCACTTTTGTCTCTGCTATTTCATTCAAAATTCTTATCTGTATAAATATGTAGCAACAAATTGGTTGAAATTTAAATTATATTTTTTGTATACTTTGAAGGAAATATCAGAATTTTATTCTTATAGTAAATGTTTAAATCATTTTGTAAGTTGTGTTTTCTTATTTTATTTAGATGTACATTCTATTGGCTGTGCTGTGCCTCAGTTGGGTCGTTGCTGGTAAGCGAAGACACAGTTTTAAAGTTTTAAAGTAGTAAAACATTTAAAATAACTTAAAATTTCAGTTTGAATTGCATTGCTAATAAAGCAATGTTTGTGGCAGATGGCTCTGAATGGTGCTATACTGGCTGTGGTGAGTTCACTTTTTTATATAATGTTGGATCTTCTAGAAATATTATTATGTCTAGAAATTATTCATTTTAATATTATATATATATATATATATATATATTATTATTAAGTGTTTTTTTTTTTTTTCTAAGAGCACACCCCAAGTCACTGGCCTGCAATAGAAGGTGGACACTGTGGAGGCAATAGACAGTCCCCAATAAATATAGTCCGCAGTCATGTTAAAAAGGATAAACATTTGGGAAACTTCACCTTTGTCAACTTTACATCTCAAGAAGTCTTTGACAACATTGTGAATACTGGTGAAACAGGTAGGCTACTATATTTCTATTTAATATTACCCAATAAATACACTGACCTACTGCATATGTTACAGTTAAAGTCAATTTGAAGAAAAACATGTTGGAGTTTCAGGGTGGTGGACTAAATGGGAGCTATATACCCATTCAGTTTCACTTTCACTGGGGTGAGAATGATCTCCACCCGGGCTCAGAGCACCTCATTGATGGCAAAAGATATCATATGGAGGTGTGTGGGGGTATACCAGCAGTAATATGGTCAAAACTTTCAGCAATGTAATAATAATGTATTTTTGTAGATGCACATTGTGAGTCTGAAAAAGGGTTACACAGTGGAGCAGGCACTGGCAGACCCCAAAGGGATAGCTGCCTTGGGATTTTTCATTGAAGTATGTGTCCACAAAAACCTTACAAAACAGAAGGTCTTCATAAAATTTCTATTCAAGTGGAACTAAATTCATTATTTTTTTCATAGTCAAATAAAACTATGAACATGTCAGAGCCATGGATCAAGCTCACATCTCACATAATGAACTCAACAGGTAGCCTTTAGTTACATACTAAGTGGAATATTTAACATTTTTAAGTGAAATGTTATAGATCTAAAAACAAAAATTCCAGGTGGTAGTGATAATTTCTTCCAGAATAAATGCATTGCATATTTCCACAGAGGCTGTTAATCTGACAGACACCATTTCTATCAATGATTTGATTGGAGAAGTGGACCTCACTAGATTCTACCGCTATGAGGGCTCGCTGACCACTCCCTTATGTAATGAAGCAGTGATTTGGACTGTCTTTGAGGAGTCCATACACGTCCATGCTGATCTGGTAAGTTGTAGCTGTCTTACACTTGCTGAACTTGTTGATCTATGTTTTTTATCCTCATTTTATTACTTGTGTCATGCTTATATTTTTTTGCTTGTATATTCTTATATTCCATTTTTATCTATATTGTTGATCACTTTGGGGCAGTATTGTTTTTAAATGTTCTAAACTGCTAAATAAACATCGACCTTGAATGTGACCTTGACTTGAACTTAAACTGAAGAAACTGTTTAACTCCATGTGACTCAAATCAGATACAGTTTGATGTGTTTATCTGATGACAGCCAGTGGAAGATAAATCAACCTGCACAGGGCCTCCTGCCTGAAACACGTCAGGTGTCTCGACAGGTGCACTGCCTATTCAAAACAACCACATAACAATGGAATATACTAATTTACAACTCCAGCAGTGTTTTTAGCTCATGTGAAAGTTCAAATCAAACTAACTTAAGAAGGCTTCTGTAAGAGCTGTATTGTGAAAAATGATGTATTATTGCAGCTTGTGTTTTCTGATGATCAGAGCCAAAGAGAGGCAAACAATGAGAGAAGTTACAGAAACATTCTGTAAAAGACAGAGTGAAAGTAGATAAAATATCAAACACCTCATGTCTGCTGAGACAGTGATGGTGTACAACCTTGATTTTCTGGCTTAGTAAAATAAGACAAAAGGCAAAAAGACTAAAAATCTTTTTAGTATTGGTATTTCACTGACACAGTTCAACACAATATATCCTCTTTAGCTTCAGCTTTTTCCCACCAAAACAAGAGTAACTAATATCTATCGGCCGGAGCAAGATCTCAAAGGTCGCAAGGTGTATTCTTCTCCAGCAGTGCAGCTCCCGTCTGGTGAGTCACCACCTCTGCACATTCTGCTGTCACAATATATCATTGTAAATGTTTTTTATGTTTATTTTTTTCTTTTTAGCTCATGAGTGGTGCTATTCCAAACATGAATGTGGTATGAACAATGTGAAAAACAAAATAAAACGATTCTGTTTTTTACAATACTGAGTGAACCTTTTTATCAGATCATAGTCCAGAACTGTGGAACACTTTGGAGGATTCTTTCTGTGGAGGGACGAGACAATCCCCTGTCGACATCAGCTCAAAAGATGCTGTGGTTAATGATCTGCTCAGTGCCTTTCATTTCAAACATTTTGACCACAAAAATGCCATTGACTATGTCATTAACACTGGACATACAGGTTTGTTAATAATGATTTTGCTAAATGGTTGCACCCATACAAAGTTGATTGAATAATTGCAATCTGATGCAGTGAAATTTGTCCTGAAAGAGGACCTGGTGGAAGTGTCTGGGGGAGGTCTTGGCCATGTTTACTCTGCGCTGCAGCTCCACTTTCACTGGGGAGACAACAGCTCCGACTCTCGGGGCTCAGAGCACCTTCTCAACTCAAAAAGATTCCCCATGGAGGTATTACACTGTCATTTTGTGTTGTGAGTCATGGGTGCAATTATCAATGAAATTATTATGTTTTTATGTCAAGATGCACATAGTGACAAAGAGGAAGGATCTAACATTGGATGAAGCAGTGATGACTGGCAATGGTCTGGCAGTGCTGGGATTCTTTATTAAGGTGACTTTAAATAATTAATCATTGCATTTATATAGCACCTTTCAAGATACCCAAAGTGCTTTAAGTTCATTGATCATTCACTCCACACTCAGTGGTGGTAAACTACTGTTGTAGCCACAGCTGCCCCGGGGCAGACTGACGGAAACAAGGCTGCTGATCTGCCCCTTCAACCACCACCATCACTCATGCACACATCACTTTCATACTAGGCAATGTAGGTAAAGTATCTTGCCTAAGGACACAACAACAGTGTTTGCCACTGTAGCACCTCGAATTCCCAGTGGTCTCCCATCCAAGTACTAACCAGGCCCAGCCCTGCTGAGCTTCTGAGATCTGAGGGATCAGGCCTGGACTTGGCCTCATAACACACTCCTGCACTCTCAGATGTATTCATGTATTTATGTGACTGTTTTACAGATGTCTGATGGTACAAAAAGCAGCAGTGCAGAAGAAACTCCAGTTCATGTAAGTAATTTATGGGACAAAACTGTATGAATGTCAAAAATGAGTCCATTTTGTGTAATGTATTAAACAAAACAGACTATTTTTTTGACTTGTGAGCTGTTGTTACCTCTTCAAAAACATAGCTAAAGTTGTGTTTTGTTTCATTCACACATGTTTGAGTAGTCCTGGTTTATTAGTCTGTTTACAATTCCAAAGCTTGAAATGCTCTGTTCTACCTTGTGATGTGATGAAGCAGTAGTTTTCAACAGCCACTTTTTACCTTTAGTTCAGCAGAGATTGGCATTTCCAGAGCTGAAATCATCCAAATGATTGTAATGGAGGTGTATGCCACTGATGATAAATATTTTGCTGTAAACAACATTTAAAATTTGGATGTACATAATTCGAATTCTAAATACCCCTTCCAAAAATGCATAATATGCTTTCTTTAAAGGAGGGGAGCAGCCAAACAACGGAGACTGAGGCCTGGAAGCTTCTTTTAGGCTACTTAAGTTACATCCAAGAGATAGGTAGCTTTCATTTTTTGCCAATATATTACTTCAAAACTCACAAAATCTCTTATGCTGTACACAATATTTTTAGGCACCATGGCTAAGTTCACTTCTGAGGTCTCCCTTGACGACTTGCTTGGTAATGTGGACCGCAAGTCATACTATCGCTACAACGGCTCCCTGACCACTCCGAGCTGTAACGAAGCTGTTGTGTGGACAGTGTTCAAAGAGGCCATCCAGATGACGGAAAGTCTGGTATGTATACATGTATGCCACACTGCTATTATTGTACTATTACTGTCTGTGTAATTGGGTTCTTAAGAAGGAAAATATTCAAATGCAGAAGTGGGTATAGTAGCCAGAAATTGTACTGTACTGAAGTAAGAGTAATGTTACTTCAAAATAATATTATTCAATAGAAGTACAAGGTAAAAGTCCAAGAAATAAAAGAAAAAAAATACTTAAAACTAACACTCAGATAAAAGTAACTTAAAGAGTAACTGTTGGGATGTAACATCTGATTTATAATTTGAAGTTAATGTAATTTGCTATTTTCAAAGGATACACACAAAAATGAGAAAAACTAAATCAAATCTGAAGGAGCAGCGAAAGAAACACAAATGCTCAATACTCAAGTAAGAGCACTACTACTTCATTAAAAAAATATGAAGGATCAAGTAGGAGTAAAATGATGTGGTAAGAAAAGGACAATTTCTAAAACGTTACTGAACTAAATGTAATTGAGTAAATGCACCTGAGTACTACATACGTCTGCTCCAAAGCATTCTCAAGTAAAATATTCAAAGGCAAGTATATGACTATAATAATAACAAAGTGTGTAAGGATGGGAGACTGGCTGTAAATGTGCACCTAAAATCATAATCCCACTAAAATCTCAATCACAAACCATGTCCATAAAAAGGTAAATTGGGTAACATGTCTTACTCAAGGCCATGACACTAGTACAAAATAGTGTGGAATGGAAAAACAAAACTACTTCATTTTAAACACACTACAGTGGTCCAATTTATTGCTTATGTTCGGAGCATTCTAATTACTCACTGCAATAAGTCTACATGCTCTAAAACCAGAACAGAGATTTGCTGTTATGGTAAAGTGGACTTCCTGATCAAACAATAGATAAAAAATGATGCAGATAGTGTACATGCTCTTATAGCCTCTTGTACAATATATCTGCACTATAGAGCTAGGCGTGCTCAGTTACCTTCATAAAAATCGTGTAAGTCTTTGCTAAATAATATCTTCAAACAGAACGAAAATATTTTTTCCTCTTCAAAAGAATGTAACCTATGTCAAGTATGCCCACATCCACCGTCACTAGATCTGAAGAACTCATGACTGTCAGCCGCTAAGATAAGATAGAGCAACTGTATTTTTCTATAGTCAAAACATACACAAAAAGTAACAGAATAGTTTAGCTAATAAATACATGCTATTTTCTGCCCCATCAGATTCAGCTGTTTCCAACTAAAATGGAATATGATAATGTTTACCGACCACCACAGAATCACTACAAACGGATCATTTCCACAACCGCCTCAGCTGCTTCAAATCTACCCCCTCTGGTTCTGCTGCTGCTCACCTGTACTCTCACCTGCGCACATGTCCTGTCAGAATAAAGCTCATATGATGTGACAGTCCAAAAAGTTGGTTTGTGCTTCTCAGTAGTCTCACATGAAAGGTCCTGGCTGCTTAATTGTTGAAAAGAAAGCAATTGTTTAATGTTAATAAATCAGCAACATGTGATCCGCTAATGTATCCTACCCTGCACAGATTTTGTAATGGTGGAGCTTGTCTGTATTTATTATTTGAATTTGAACTGAATGTAGTAATGTAATAATGGTTGTTTCACTTTGCACGTACTTTTGTTAGAGCACTTCAAACATAAAAATTGTGACTCAGGTTAGAGCACTGGTCCACCAACATCAATGTCTGGATGACTTAGTGTTCTGGATTGAGTGCTTTTGTTGTGTCTTTAGGCAAGGCACTTAACCCACCTTGTCTAGTGTGAATTGGATGTGCGTCATCATCAAGAGTGGAGTGAATGAATAATGATGCATTTAGAAATATAGCTTTGCCGCTACCTGTCACTGTATTGTGTAATGACTTCTTCCTCTTCAGGCATCCACCCTGTGACCTGATTTAACAAACTGTTTTTTTTGTAATTTGCGTTTTAGAGTTTGTTTTTTAATTATGATTTAGGGTTCCGTAAGGTTTCATTTGGCAAATCCCAGAGTTTTTGGAACCAGGAAACATTACATATTGCTGACCACTTTACTTGGGACAGGAGTTCGAAATCCAAATGTTAGTAGTTTGATAATCCCAGTTCAAAAAATCCATAATGCTCATGTGCCTCTGGGCAAGGCATTTAAGGGTGTACCGTGTACAGTATGCACGAATAGTAATGCTTGTATGTGTGTCAGAAAACGTCTTATTGTCATTAATAAAATGTTTAATATCTGGTTTTGGTGTGTTAAGATGTATTTGTCTTGTTAGATTTTCATTTCGGTTTATTCATGACCAGAGTAGGCCCATCCCACAACATGGGCTGGACCTGTATTTATGAGATAGCCAATGCTGCACGGAACCTTTGAGAGACAGGTGCATCACAGGTAACACTGATGCTTCAGTACTACAAGTCCTTCAATCCTGAGGCTTTTTGACAAATGCTTTTGTTCTGTTTCCGTGTATTTTCTGTTACAATATTTATTTAAAAATCACTTGTTCAATAATTACATTTACTTTTTTCAGCCTTTAGACATTTTGCAATAATGTTCTGGCCTGCTGTTGGATTTGTTTTGTGCGTAACTCCGGCACTGGTCCAAGGCGCGACTTCTGCCGTCGGTAAGAAGCCTATTTTTAAGTGTCCTATTTTTGTCGAAGTTATTAAATATTTGCTCTGATTCTGATGGCGTTTGCATGTATTTGTGCAGCGTGGTGTTACCATGATCCATCGTGCAGTAAGTTGTCTAGCCTATTCATTACACTATTCTTCTTTTTTTAAACTTGCATCTTAAAGGGTATTTTATTGTATTTATTTATTTATTTTGTTTTATAGACGACGCTACATGGCCAACGATAGCTCCACAGTACTGCAATGGTTCTCGACAGTCTCCAATTGACATAGTTTCCCAAAGCGCCACTTTTGATGAGAAATTAACAGAGTTCACTTTCACTAACTTTGACAATAAGTCTGCCCTCACCAAGATAGAGAACACAGGAGACACAGGTACATATTCAAATATACCTAGAACTTAAAATAAATAAAGCAACCTCTATTCGTGTATTTAATGTCATCAGAGTAAATGTTATACGGGTTATATTTGAAAAAGGTGCACTTGCGTTATGTGAATGGTGCCAAATGGGAAAAAATAGTGTTTAGGCCTATTTATCCCTCCTAAAAAAAAACCGAAATCTATAGCTCAGATATTTGGGGTAGGATAAGCTACTAACATTCTGTATGCCGCTGCTCCGCTAGTCAAAGTGAGTCTGGCCGGGGGTGTCGGGGTGAACGGCGGAGACCTGCCCTCTACCTACGACAGCCTGCAGTTCCACCTCCACTGGGGAAACGGCGCGTCTGTCCCCGGCTCTGAGCACACTGTGGATGGGAAGCGATATCCTATGGAGGTAGGCCAAGACACAGTGAATTTAACTACGTGAAGTATAAAGCCATGCTAATAATGATGATGTGACCTGTGGCGTTTTAGCTCCACATTGTGAACATTAAATCGCAGTATAATGGGAACACAACTCAAGCAACTGCAGATTCTACAGGAGCTGCAGCCCTCGGATTCTTTATTGATGTAATACATAATGAAATAAAACCACTGAGATACCAATGTATACCCTATTCATTAAAATATGTATACATTTAATATCCTGATGTATTTAGGTGGCTGAAAATACAACAGAAGAACCAGCAGCCTGGAAGACCCTGACCTCATATCTGCCCAGCATTACCTTAAAGGGTAAGAAATATTATAAACCAGAAGCCATTTAATCCAAATAAGGTCACTCAAGTGGTCTTTAGTTTCAAGTCTGAATAAATGGCCTATTATTGGTGTAATATTTACTATTTTTAGCCTAATATATGTATATATAGGTCAGTCAGTCACTATGGCCAAGGGGATTTCTCTGGATGACCTTCTGGCTGGGGTTAACCGCACTAGATATTACCGCTACCTGGGCTCACTCACCACCCCCCTCTGCTATGAGGTTGTAGTCTGGACTGTCTTCAAGGAGCCTGTGAAAGTCAGCAAGGATTTGGTAAATTATCCGCAGGCTTTTGTGTTTTTATAAGTTCAACATTTGCCTAATTTATAATATTTAATATATATTTAATATATATAATTTCTCCTGCCCCACAGATTGACATGTTCTCCAACAGTGTGCGCATTGGCAACAGCTCATCCTCATTTTTGACTAATTGCTATAGAAATGTCCAGCCAGCACTGCCTGTGACACACAGCTCCAGCTCAAAGATAAACATTTCTTATGGGCTCTTTGTCTTTATTTCTGCACTGTGGATGAGATAACAGTTCAAATGTGAAAAGAAGTAACAATCTACATATACACTAAATGATACAAACTTCTAGTGTACAGGACTGAGGGTGTATTTGATTACAGTCATCAATCATAATAATTGATGTTATGTAATGAAGAATGTATAGCCCATTGAATGTCTTTATACCTGCAGTTGATGATGTTCACAGTTATTGTCAGAACATTCTTGGGGTTGTTTTTTTTGGCTCTGGCATAGCTTCTACAGTTGAATAATGCTTGAATGGTACAATAGTGTGTTGCTGTGTAATAAGCCACAGGAAATACTGGATCTGTAAGTAAAAAAAGACTGTAATTGTTATTTATGATGAAGGATGAATGATGAAATTGGTTAGATCTCGCTGACTGATTGATGAAATAAAATAATCCTGTCAAATGTCAGTATTTACACTTTTATTTTTATGTTGCATTAATGCAAATATTACACTACAGCCCTGAACTAGGGCCAGGCAATGTGCCAAAAAAGTATAGAATTACTTGCTAAGAATCAGATCACTACAGAATTTAGATTTCTGCTTCACAGTGAAGCTTCCTCTGTCTTCACTGTGTCTGGTTATTTCCACCTGTCTCTCACAGAGCATGATGGAGACTAACCACTCAGAGGAGTTTCTATTATTACAAATTACAAGATTGGCTGGTGGAAAGTGACTTTTTTGATCATGGAGCTGCATTAAACAAAAAAGCAGGAAATCACCACATGACAATCTTGCAAAAATATAGTCACAGAAATTTCATTTTTACCATCATCTAAACTAGTCCTACACTGATCCAACTTATAATAGGAGGTAATATTACTCATATAATAGGCCTGTATATCCTGAATGGGTGGTGATTGTTGTATTTGTGTATTATGTGCGTGTCTGTTATCAAGTAGGCCATCAGTTTAGTAATGTGAATCCTTTTCATCTGTGAACTTAATATATTACAGTGAATAGGAAGCTAAGCGTGAGAGTCAAGTATGGAGAAAGACGGACTGCATGCATGTATTTTACAGTAAGATTTTTTTTTTCTTCTGTAGGGTCATTGCCCATTTGTAGGTATTAGATTATTAGTTATTATATATTATTGTATTAGTTAATTTTGTGCACTATAGCTATTTAATTTTAAAGTAAAAATACCACCAGAAGAACAAGAAAGCAGTCACTCGATCTGTTGTTATTCCCACATGAGCTCTCATACAAACAACCTGTCAGTCACACTGAAGCATCACATAACTGTGATCTGGTGTCTTACCCTGCATTACATTTGCCTCCACGGACATAAGTTTCATGTGATATAATCTAGACAAAGAAATCACATCTCCATTGTGCACCTTTAAAGTCTTCAGAAAAAACAATTTGTTGTGATCTTATTACATCTTATTACACTTATACATCTCCAAATGATTTCACCAAGAGGTTTATATAAGAGATTGCACTTAAGAATAGCTTGATGCAATCACAGAATGGTGTCAGTTTAATCATTTAAAATATAAAATTATTAATATGACAATAGGGTCTGTAGCAATGGTTGTTTTGTCATGTACAGCTGTGACTGTGAAACATGGTAAACTACTGGGGCGAGATGGGGTATTTTGGTTTGGTGGTGATGGTCAAGAAATAAAAGAATAAAATGACATAACTAAATTAACTCAACACCACTGGGCATAGCCCAGAAACTAAACTACAGGTCACACAGGTTCGTTCTTGATAACAGAGGCAAGGTTCCATGGTTAAACCAGTTGTTTCATTTATTTTACACATAATTTAGATAAAAGGACATTTACATAAATAGTTCTGTGAATTTCTTTTGTTCGGACCAGTCACAGTCCAGTTCGCACATGTACGAAAAAGGAAAGGCGGCGGCTCCAGCGCCCACACCGCAGCTCTCAGGAGTCACATCTAGAAATAAAAATGTTACTTCTAGTCCTACAGCTAATCTGGCAACGAAGGTCCGTAGCTCCAACATTCCACTTTGGCCTCACAGGAACACGCATTGCGGAACTTTGACCACGGCCATCCTGGAGCAGTGATCACACGTACGGAGCACAACCTGCGGCGTCCGAGAACAGGCCCCGGCACTAAACGGAACAACCGTATTAAGGACCAACTAAATGAGTGAAATCGGTAAAAAGCGAGGACACGAAGGCACACCGGGGCATTCAGGAAGTGCATAGGTCAGAGGGCGAGTGACACAAGGGAAGCGCTATTTATTGATTGACCGCTGTCGTGATTGGCCAATGAGAACAGTCTCTTAGAGTGAGAAGCCTGCGGGTCACACTGCCACACTACAGTGTTTAAAGTTCATTATGAACCTGTTTTGTGAAAAGCGCCTGGAGGTCATAGACCTGAATGAGCCACAACCTAAGGCAAGGCCAACATGACATGGAATAGTACTGTGCTTTTTGTCCTGTTTGTCCACATGTAGAGATGCCGGTTAGATCTTAGAACTATGAATAAATGTTTGCCAGTGCATGCTTGAGCATTAAACAAACATGTAGTCAAATAAATGCTGTCAGTGCAGGCTGAACACATTCCAGTCAAAGACTAATAACTACATGTGGAAATTTACGGTGCCTGCCAACAGAAAAAGTTAAATAGTGCACCTTTAAATAAAGTTATGAAGATTTATTTTAAATTGAACTGTTGTGAAAATGTTGTCTTTTCATGAAACTCCAAAACCAAACATTCTAAAACAAAACAAATGTGGTGAAATGTCCTGAACTAATGTCCTGAAATCTCCTGAACTGAAGGCAATGACTTCAGTGATATTAGAAACCTCATTTGACTGACAGAAACATTAATCTTCTGCTCTTTTTTGGTGATAGTACAAGGCCATATAAAAACTAAACTGCCTAAAGAGACACATGTTAATTACAAAGAACACAGTTCTACTGAGTGCTATTCTTTCTTGCTTTATGCATGACTGCTCATCCTCCTGCTGTCTTTTGCTTTGTTTGAGTCAGAATTGAGAAGAGCAAAGGCTACAAGAATTATTTTAGTTATTAATGTTTTACAAGCTTTAGTTGTGTTTACATCCGTTGTATAAACTGTTGGTGAGTATTTATAGCCTATAAAAATATAAATGATAGAAACAACTCTATAGCTCATACCAATTTCCTTTGTGTAAAGGTTCCCTGATGTTACAACGACTTGTCTTAGTAAGTGAAAGCTTAAGTCATATTTGCATTTTTTACATAGCCCAACAGAACTCTGCCCTTTGATAAATGTATCTGGTCATTTTCTACATGACACTTCTGGGCTTTTCTTGCTGCAGCAGCCCTCATGTCTATCTCAGCCAGGTCAGTTTCATTAACACTGGCCGGACTGGTGTGTAACAGTTTGAACTAATGTATACATTGAAAGTATTGTAAAGTTGTGCTATACTTTTGTGGTAGAGGTGCCACTCTTGTATCAGTAGAGAACAGAGAATATTTCTCTTTCTACACCTGTTAATGTATAAATCATAGACTGTATATATGAGTGGACATAGCTATCCCGTTAGCCGCCGCGTGCCAAATAGGATTTTTCGCTATTTTGTCCATCAAAAAAACCCTGTTCATAACATAGAGCCTGGCTCCAGGTTTGCCCCTGTAGCCGTGGGCATCGCGAGCCTCATTTGAGCGGCGCTAAACGCTGTGGGTGACGTCACACTCACTTAGTCCACTTCTTTTATACAGTCTATGGTATAAATGCAAAATATAATTACTGCATTTCCCATCCATCTTCTGCTTTATCCGGCTGGGTTGCGGTGGCGGCAGTTCGCCGCACTTGATCCCCTATGAACCCCTCTCCAGCCCACAGGAGGGTGGACCCACGTTGTCCTTTCAGACACCGGGTGATGTCACAGTCCTCGATGTTAGTTCATAGGGGTGCTAGCATGTTTTGGGCTGATGGGGGAAACCAGAGTGCCCGGAGGAAACCCAGCCATCCAGACATGGGGAGAACATGCAAACTCCACACAGAAAGGCCCGGGCGACCTGGGGATTGAATCCGGAACCATGCTGCCTACTGCAAACTTCACTTGGTCCAAAACTCCCGCATCATCACACACACTGCATTCAATGCAAAATCCTGCTCCTCACATTCAAAGCCCTCCATAACCTTGCACCTCCTCCTCCACATCGTCATACCTGCCCGCTCCCTCCTCTCTTCTCTTCTCCGTTGCCCATCTCATTGCCACAGGGACCAGAGCCTTCAGCCACCCTGCTCCTCAGCTCTGGAACACTCTCCCTCCCGACCTTCACATTGCTGACTCCCTCCAAACTCTAAAGACACCTGTTCAGTCTGGCCTATTGCCTCCACCACACCACCAGACCATAGCTGAGCTATCCCCCTTCAACTGTGTGCTTTTAACTGTACTGTTAACTGTTAACTTTGCTTATGGTTTTGTATTTGTTTATTTATTGTAAGGTCAGCTTGAGTGTCCAGAAATGCAGGTCATATAAGACAAAGCAATAACATCTGTATGACTGTTGTTAGCATCATCTTTAGGCAAGACAATTTTTATTTGTATAGCATAAAATCACAGTACAAGACACAATGAAAATGTCAATATGTGTATTTGCGTTTCCATAGATATTATACAGGCTGGCTTGTTCCTAATGATTGGTGCAGATGTTGTTTAGTGATGTGGCTGTAGATATAGTAAAGCACTCCTTAGATGTTTTGGTAGATACTGTGACTCTATGGAGCATCCGAACAGGGCCATGTGCCAGGTCAGTCTTATATGCTCCAGAAGAAAAGAAACAAATACTAGACCAAAATGATTGTATGTTTGGACAGTCCCAAAAATTTATCTTCAGCTCATTTACATTTGTCACATAATGTAGATGCATCTGAATAGAATTTATGCAGCGAGTAACTAAATAAAATAATAAAACCAATGAATCATTTTAAACTGAATTAACCTATGCCTATTATTGATTAGACATTCATGAATTAGAGAAAATGATTCTTTCCATTGTTGTTCCAGCTTGGTAGTTTAGCTCCTTTTCCCCAGCAGTTTTAGATGATTTATCAATGTGGCTGTCAAAAGGAAACAGTTGACAAATTCTGAAATTAATTGTTCTACTTGTGGGTGGTAAATTTAAAGTTTCTAGTGATGGCTATTTTTCATTTAACCTGTTAACACCCGCCTAATTTGGTCTGTGCACAACAGTAACACATACCCAAGTGCCAAAGCTTATTAAAAGAAAATCTTAGACCCCACATGCTTGTATGATACATCATTTTAAAGCTTAGGCCTTCTAGTTTCTGTAGATATACATATGAAGACTGTGAGTGCAGGCTAACTTACAGTACAGACATTCAAAATGTCTAAAAATTGAATTATTTTGCCTCGGAAAAAACAACAACAAAATAATAAAGGCTGTAACTTGGGCAAACTTCATCCTAGGCATTGGTGGCTCACTACACTCACTGCTGAAGTTGTTGGCAACAACTGTGTAAAATTTCAGATCTCTAGGCCTAAGGGTTTGGATGTTGTGACCCATTTTGTAAAAATATGTCAATTCGGCGTGTCCAAATATGTACCAGATGTTCCAAACTGTAATAAGATGTAATGCATAATAAATAAATCTTCTTCTGAACTTTAGGCATGTTTTCTTAAGATAAATAACTAAAACAAGCCAAAAAATTTCGCTCCATATGCCTCTGGTGCCTCCACCAGTGTCTGTGCGTAAGAGGAGGAGAGAGAGAGTCCCCATACGCAGTGCGCATGGAGCTAGACTATCACTATCTCACCTCTGCCCCACATGGGGCCCACCGCCGAAAGCGCCTTTCATAGGCTACTCAGATCTGTCAATCATTTCCTGAAAGAACCAATGACTGAAGAGCTTTTGCCGTGGAACTGTCCCTCGGTCATGCGCAATACGCCGCTAACTGGACGCACTCGTTTTGTTTCGACGAGCTGTAGCGCGGCGCCCCGTAGCCGGACCGAAGCCTGAATACGCTTGTTTTGTAGCTAAGAGTGTGGAGAAAACAAACATACCCCACACCACTAACAGGAGCTAAGCGTTTAGCTATGCTAAGGACACAGAGCGAGAGAAGTACTGCTACTACTACTCCTGCTACTACTACAACTCAGTTCTCTGCTCCTCCCCCTGTGTGTCAAGATGGCTGCTACTATGGTTCACTGAGAGCCTGAGCCTAAGGGTATCTACCCAAAATCAGGGGAATCTTCAGTGCTTGCTTTTACGTTTTCACTATTCTGGATTAAGGATTCTCCAAAGTGTCCAGTGGTATGGAAATTTATATCCAAATGTAAAGAGGAACTTCTGTTTTTGGGTGAAGGAAATAGGCTCCATTTCGGGCCTTCATCTGATGGTAACAGTTTGTGATCAAACAAAGAAAGATGCCTCCAAAGAGCACAAAATCAGAAGAGGATCTTATTACTTCCTCTCAAGTAAGAGATCTCCTTGACCATCAAATGTCTTTATTCAAGGAACTACTGCAAAACCAGGAAAGTACCTACAAAGGTTTTGTTCAAATCATCATGGATTCCTTCAATAAAAGATTGGATGGACTTATCAAAGATGTCTGTGACCTAAAGGCGAGCCTTCAATATTCCCAAAAGGATATTGATGACTTAAGATCATTGTCTGATAACTTATCACTTAAGTGTAAGGAAACTATAAGAGACATCAATGATCTTGGCTCCTCATTCAACAACATGGCTGGTAAAGTGGATTACATTGAGAATCAGTCTCGGCGAAATAACCTGCTGTTTGATGGAATACCAGAGTCTGATCATGAGAAATGGTCTGAGTCTGAAGATAAGATAAGGAAGATAATTTCAGACAAACTAAAACTGGATATTAAGCACATTGAATTGGAGCGTGTGCATCGCTCTGGAAAATCACCAGGACAAGGAGGAAAACCCAGACCAATAGTGGTGAAATTTTTGAGGTACAAGGATCGTTTGGCGGTGATGGATAAGGCAAAACACCTTAAAGGAACAAATATCTATATTAATGAGGACTTTTCTGAATCTATTCGACAAAAACGCAAAGAGTTGATTCCAGCAATGAAAGAGGCAAGGCAAAGGGGTGACATTGCCTTTCTCAGATACGACAAACTCATCACTCATCCACCTTCAAGGCCACCACAGGTCTGATCAGTATTCGTTATGAAATGTTCTGTTTTTATATGTTTTTTTAAATGTTTTTTTTATGTTTTTTATGTTAGTAGTATACACATATAATGAGCAGGTCTGACATATGTCCATTATGTTCAAACAAAAAATTAGGGGTCGCATGCGATGGCTGTTCACTTTGCAAAAATATAAATGATACACTGTTAGTTAATCCATTTGAATTAGACAGAGATGCCCCTCATGGACAGGATTTTGATCCAGATATAAACTTTTTTACTAATGCAGATTTTCATAATGACTGTGAATATTATGACGAACTCAAATTCAATAAGTTAATAAATGAGTCTTCTAGTCTGGATAAAACATTTTCAGCATTACATTTAAATGTTCGTAGTCTACCCAAAAATCATGAGAAGCTGGTTCACTTTTTATCATCTCTGAATCATGAATTTTCTGTAATTGCATTATCAGAGACTTGGCTAACTGAGGAATCCAAAGATCTTAGTTTATATGAATTGCCATCTTATAACTCCACCCATTTTGTCAGGCAGTCAAGGCCTGGAGGAGGAGTTTCAATTTTTATCCATAGGAATTTAGAATTCACCATTAGACATGATCTTGTTGTGCCATTTAGTGAAACAGAAATTGAATCAGTCTTTATAGAAATACTAGCTAATAATAAGACAAAAAATATTATCATTGGTAATATTTATAGACCCCCAAACAATGATATTGCATGTTTTAATCAGTGTCTGTCAAGTGCCTTGGATTTAACAAATAAGGAAAACAAAATATGTCATATTCTTGGTGACTTCAATATAAATTTATTTAATAATGATACACACCATGCAACTAATGAATTTCTTAATTGTATACATGAAAATTATTTTTTTCCTAGAATTACCAAACCTACAAGAATCACAAAAAACTCTGCAACATTGATAGATAACATTTTATTAAATTACTTAAATTATAAAACTAAATCTGGAGTGTTATATACTGATATTTCTGATCATTTTCCAATATTTCACATGGTTCAGCTTAGTAAAAATTATAAGACCAATATAAAACCCAGTTTAACTTTTCAAAGTTTTAATACAAAGAATAAAATCAAATTTAAACATTTACTGGAGACTATGTCTTTTGAAAAGGTTTTTACTGAAAAAGATGCTAATTCAGCTTACCAGGTATTTATGCAACTATTTTTAGTAGCTTTTGAGAAGTCTTTTCCAATTGTTAAATGTTATAAGAAAGAGTCAAGAAAATTTAATAAACCATGGTATTCTAGTGGCCTAAGAAAATCTTCTCAGGTCAAAAACAAATTGTATAGGAAGTATTTAGGTTCACCTTCACCCTTAAATTTAGCAATATACAAATCATATAGAAATAAATACATTTATCTCCTTAGGTTGGCAAAGAAAAAATATTTTAGTGATCGTTTTACTAAATCCATCAATGATATCAAAGGTACTTGGAAAACAATAAATCAACTTCTTCAAAAGAGAAGAGGTCCTGTAAAATATCCCACGACATTTTCCGAAGGAACCAATATTTTTTGTGATCCTTTTGATATTGTATGTAGGTTTAATGATTTTTTTTCAAATATTGGCACCTGTCTGGCAAAGAAAATTGATTCAACAATTAACAATCCGTTAGATTACATAAAAGGTTCATTCTTATCATTCAATCATTTTGAACCACCCAATTCTACTGAAGTGAAGGAAATCATAGCAGGTTTAAAAACATCTGCTCCTGGTCATGATGGAATATGTGCCAATATTGTCAAAGATGTTGAACCTGCAATCAATGGTCCGCTTACTTTTATTTTTTCTTTGTCCTTAAAAACTGGCGTTATACCATGTGACTTAAAGATTGCGAAAGTTATTCCGCTGTATAAAAATGGTGATCAATCATCATTCTCAAATTATCGTCCTATATCAGTCTTGCCATGTTTTTCAAAAATTTTAGAAAAACTTGTATACAAAAGACTTCATCAACACCTGATTACAAATAGTATCTTATATAATTATCAGTATGGATTTTGCAAAAATCATTCTTCATATATGGCACTAATTGAACTTTTGGATAGAATTCATTTAGCTTTAGACAATAACGAATTTGCAGTTGACGTGTTTTTAGACCTGTCTAAAGCATTTGATATGGTTAACCACAGTATTCTTCTTTCAAAACTACATAAATATGGACTCACAGATAATGTGTATATTTGGTTTTCCAACTATCAAACTAATCGTAAACAATATGTTTCAATTAACAATATTGATTCAAAAATGAACTTTATAAAATATGGTGTTCCTCAAGGGTCAATCTTGGGACCACTGTTATTCCTTATTTATATAAATGATTTTCCTTCTGTCTCTACAGCTACTTTTCCATTGCTGTTTGCTGACGATACAAGCCTCTTTAGTTCAAATAAAGATATGACCATGCTAATTGACAAGTTAAATTACGACCTTCATAACTACTCAGAATGGTTCAAAGCAAATAAATTGTTACTAAATGTAAAAAGTCAAGTTTTATGCTATTTGCCGGTAATAAAAAATATAGTCATTTTGTGAAAATTTATATAAATCATGAATCCATATCAAGAGTCTCAAAAACATGCTTTTTAGGGGTATGGATTGATGATAAATTGGGTTGGAAAGAACATATTGAACATGTTTGTAAAAGATTACAAAATCTATTGGAATAATAAGTAAGATCAGGCATATGGTACATCATAATTGTCTTTTAACATTATATTACAGTTTGATTTATCCCTTTTTAACATATTGTAATATTGCTTGGGGTCATACCTTCAGTACTTACCTTCATAAAATTTTCATTCTTCAGAAAAAATTTATAAGAATTACAACAAATTCCAAAAACAATGCCTCAAGTGCACCTTTGTTTTTTGAGTTAAAGCTCTTAAATATTTTTGATATTAACACCCTACTAACCTGTACATTTGTTTTTAGGGCGCTTTATGATTCTAATTGGCCTTCCTATATCAAGAACTATTTTAATTATAATTGTCAGTTCCACCATTATCGAACTCGACAGGCTGTTAATCTGCACTTACCTTTATACAAGAGAAGCCGCGAGCAGTTTTCTATCCGGTTTCATGGATCCAAATCATGGAATTCCCATATAGATCTTTTAGAAAGCGCTATTTCGTTATCGTCGTACAAAGTCAAATTAAAATATAAGCTGAGGGCTCAATATTTGCTCAGATAAACTTAAATATATATATACTTGTATCTCTATCAAAAATCATTAATGTAAACACATAAAAGTGTAATATATAAACATAAAAACAAGTATTAAGTTAAATAGATTCTATGACCGTAATTTTGTTTAATATTTTTGAGGGAGTGGTGTCTTCAAAAGCCTTTTTGGCTTCTACCACTCCCTGCACATCTGTTGTTCATAATAATTGTATTGTGTCTTGTCTATATTTTTATTTATTATTTTTTTTCATATTGTAATTGCATATGTTTTTACATATTTCTTCTAATGTTAATTTTAAATATGTGCGAAATAAATAAATAAAAAGTAGAGAGATGCGTCACTCATCCATTCAGACAAACTGGATATTCTTTTTCTGTGGACTGTTACGGACTATATTGAGCACAGCTATTCCTGGACTGGACCCGTCTCGGACCGACAGAACCGGCTCAAATGTAAGAAATGCGCAAATATGTTTAGAATATTTTCGGGAATTATAAGTTATGGCTCTTTGGGCTCGCTGTGTGGCATAAAATGAATGATATGGTTGTTTTACTGAGGAATTAAGCTTTCAAACGATGTATAGCATGTCAATATGAGAAAAATAAGTATGGTGAATATCTGGCTTGACTTTTTAATGTTGTGTAATCGCCGGCCGGCGGGCGGGTGGGTGGCAAATAGTTCAAAAAATAGTTTGGCAGGCTATCTTTAATCTGCAAATACCGGAACAAACTAGATGGAGAGACATTGTATTTCTCTCTCATGTCGTGAAAAGAAGAAATAACTGGCGAAATCCTTTATTAATTCCCCCCAAATAAATATATTGTGACTTCTCTAAAAGGAAATCTGCAAGAACTAAAAATGTAATATATAATTAACTCAACTGGTTTAATTACATGCTATGGTTATTTCATTTCCATGATTCATTTTCTTCTGAAGCTACATATTGTGACAGTTAAGTCTTCCAAACAGGACTAGCTGCTCTTACATGACATGTTTTAATAAAGGTTTGTACTAGACATTTATTATCACACCCTGACCACTTACCAAGAGCCATAAAAGAAGTGGTAAGAAGAATACAACATCAACAATAATAATATTTCAGACTATTTTTATTTAAAGTATATGTAAAGCTGTTAATTGTATGAGAGCTAATTACATTTCTCATTTTATTCACAAATTAATGTAATGCTCACATCAAGTATCACCAAAGAAAATATTTGTCTTTCTGAGTACCACCACATCAAAATCAAGTCTATAATAGGTTTGTCTCAGTCAGAAACCGCCTGACCTTAGATGAACGACATACAGAACATTCTTGTTTGACATAATTCATTACATTGATTTTGACTTGTGAAGTAAAATACTTTGAGGACACCTGCACTATACACTAATCCACCAAGTTCCTCCTTGGGTGCTCAGTATCTGTAAATGCAACACTAACTGGGAGCACTGAATGAATATGTCAGAGGTGGAGTACTTCCCTGTATGCTATGCATTTCCAAGTCGACATTTTTACACCTGCTCTGTTCTTGGTTAATTATTTCTATTTCTTTTAGTTCTATTTCTCAACACTGTCCTATGCGACTTGAGCCCAACCCTCAGTGCAAAACAAAACAAGAATCTGTTGCAGATTTGTCTTTTTTAATGGGGTTAATTATTAACTTTGTTGAAAGGCACAGTTTACATACACTTATTTAAGATGAGCTGAAGTAAAACCTCCATTATTGTGTGCCACTCCCAGGTGAATGTGGGATTAATTTCTTAGGATATATAATTATATTTTACATTCTTCTTTTACTATAGTTATTAAAATGTAATTTAGATCTACTGTTATCTTATGAGTGTCATTCATACAATCAAAAATAAGGAGAAAATCTCAAAATTCACTGGTTTCCCAAACACTTGTGGCTCAAGAGCAGAGCAGTGGGCAAGAGGAACAGACTGCCCCCTACAGGTGCTGCTGAGTTCATCATGCTGCAGCTGCATTCTTTGGGGTTTCTGGGGTTGGCTGGAGCAGGAGTCACAGAGGGAGAGGGACATCTGAGCCATTCCACACCGATGGATTTGGGAGTGACCTCTTCATTATCCAGTCCCCCTCTCTTCACTACCCAGTACAGGTCATCCTTAAAGAAGTAGGTATCACCTAAAATGACAATACAAATTAGGAGACACATGTAACTGTATACAGCCTAATGTTAACTTAAAGTAAAAGACAACTAAACATTTAAACATTGCCCATTTTACCTCTCTGAGCCAAGAAGCTAAATGTAATTTTAATCCGAGTAGAAACTAATTTTTTGTTTACAACAGTTTAGAAGACAATCCTGCTGCAGTCATGCGCCTTATACAAGATCTTGCTAAATTGGCTCCAGTTGGTCTATAACAAACAGACCAGCTCCATTACCACATGAGTCATGACGCACCTTCTCCCCAGCTGATGATATCATCCATGTCTGTGGGCACTCCCTTCCACACGCTGCTGTCTCGAGGGAAGCCCGCATCCAGCTGTCTGCTCACCTGGCCCTCCCTCCGCACCTCACTGAAGCGCCAGTACTCTCCTCCGCTGAACAGGTACGTCTTCCCGTTATGATCCCAGATAAATGCTGCCTCCACCTTGTCCACTGGCTGCCCTTTTTTAGTCTTCATGCC
Source organism: Odontamblyopus rebecca (assembly GCA_030686955.1). Classification (NCBI taxonomy): domain Eukaryota; kingdom Metazoa; phylum Chordata; class Actinopteri; order Gobiiformes; family Gobiidae; genus Odontamblyopus; species Odontamblyopus rebecca. Next base: position 20,344,829 of record CM060671.1, on the reverse strand, counting down.
CCAGTCAGATAAAGGCTTTGGGTAGCCACTCATCACCTCTGTGTCCTTGAAAACCCAGTACTGAGACCCTGCACACACACACACAAACACAACATTTGGTTATAATCTGAAATTCAATTTAGTTTAGTCCTTAGTTTTTCTTGTTTGGGGTTCCTACACCTAATGTATTTGAAAGCTACAATAACAATGCAATTTCAATTTAAAGTGATAGTGTGTAACTTTATGGAGGTAGAAATTCACCTGCATGAGTCAGGTTATATGCTATGGCTTTAAGCAGCAAATGTATTGTTGTGAGCTCATATATTAGTGCCCCAAGTTGATGATTTCACACATTTCTTTGATCATTTGTGCTGGTGAAGTAAATAACATGAATGAACAGACATAAATCTGTACATATTTAAATTAACACTAAAATACTTTCCCATTTTACAGATTTTAGAAGACGTGAAGATTCAGTGGCTTAATGTGTTGTCATTCTCACCAATAAAGAAGACAATTCGACTGTCAGCCTTTCGCTCATACGCAGCATCTATCTTGTAAGACCCCGGGGACAGGCCTATCCAAAAGTTTCTGATTCGAGCGGGATTGAGGGAGATCAATGACCCATCGCGTTTGGTCCTCCAGAATTCATCACCTTAAAGGACACCAGTAGAATTTATACTACAGGGCTGTATATACAAAAAGAAAAAAGTTTCAATGTAGCCTTGCACCTTTGAAAAAGAAAACTTCTCCTCTGATATTGGCCACTGCGTCGAAGCCTCCCTGGCAACGTTTCTGAAAAGATGTGTCGAAACTATGACAGAGACATTAAATTCAGTAATATAAAAGGTCATTGTGACACATGCCCACTAGAGAGCGGTATTGAGCAAAACCATTTTGAGGGTTTGCAGGCGTAATCCAGTACTGGTTTATATAAATACGGTACTCACTGCTTTGTTGGTCTTGGTGGAGGTGGACTGGGCAGCCGCGGCAAATCAGGATTGACTGTTGATTTATCATCTTGCACACCTGGAAAAAACATATTCTGGGTGCCTAGCAAGCTATTATCATTTAAAAAGCACATAAAAATGTGAGAAACAAAATTTTATTTAATTTGGTGAGTTTTAAGCACATTAGAAGAAATTTAACTACAGAGGCCTCAAAATTGTATCTAAATGCCACCATTGTGTCTCATATAAACTATAAACTATGTGTGATGAGCTGGAGCCAGGCAAACAAGACCACACTGCTGCCTATAGAAAGGCTCTACAAACAGACTCTGAAAAAATTAGATCAAAAATCAATCTCCTATCATCATTGTAAAATATTGAGGAAATAATACTTTTCTAAATTGGGAAAACATAATTATTTATTCAGACATTATTCTGATCCATAAAACCCTTCTTGTCTTGCTCCACCTCCATTAAAAGAGTTCACACAATTAAATTTAAAGACAAATACTTGAGCATTGAGTAGAGGAGACTGACTTTTAAGTTGTAGGCCTACGCACACTCACCATAAAGCTGTTGAATGGCCATCTTATCATCCAGGGCCAGATGATACTTGAGTAGGTCTTCCACAGGACCCTGGTAATATGGGCGCATTATGGAGGGGTCAGTGGAGGAGTGGGACAAACCAAGAGCGTGCCCGAACTCATGCACCGCTACAGTGAACAAGTCTATGGAGCTGCTGCTGTCACCTGGGAACAAGACAAGTGTCAGTCACAGATCGGTCCAGTCTAATAATAATAACTAATAACTCTAGTAATGTATACATGTGATGATAACCATGTTCTGTTCAAACTCTTAAGTAAAGAAGTGTTATGAGGTGTGAATGAGATTTTTATATTTCTTTCTTTCTGACGAATGACCAAAAGGGAAAAGTTATTTTATTTTGAGTTATATATTTTTCTGTTTTAATTCCATTAATGATAAATGTGAGATCTTATGATTTAATTCATTATTCATTTTATTATTCATGATTCTATTCATTTTTATTATTCATTTTTATTCATCTTATGATTTTATACTAGAAATGTTAAACAGAGGATATTAGATGTTTTAAAGGTAACAATATGTTTTTGAAAAGCTAAAAAGTTGTGAATAGATGCTGAAGCTGAACTTTTGAACCCTGTTGCAACTTTGCATGCATAAGCTAAAGACAAGCAGAGGTGTTAACCATAAAGTAATCTTACTTGAGTGAAAACCAACATGAAGACCAGACTGAACCAGTTGATGAAAACCACCTGAAACCTGTGACATGTGACTAATGATGTAATGCCATGAAAGATGTTTAATTTGTGATTGGTTGGGTCTAAAAAGACAAATAAGGCATTGATTTGTATTTGTAAAATTTAATTGGTTGAGCCTAAGGACCGGTGGGTGTTTACCGGCGCGGGGCTCAATAAAAGCTGGAGTCTGAGAATAGTCTTCGGCCTTTTGCCATTTGTACCACTGATGTACAGGTGATTGGCCCGGTAAGGTAATTACCCCTGGTTTTTGGGGTGAGGTGAGCTCTATTGGGTGAAGTGTGTTTTCACGAAAAGTTGCATTTCTGGACAACCTAAATTAGTCTGAATAACCTAACGGTTAGGTGCAACCTAGTAGTGGACAGAGGACCTTGAGGTTTTGCTGGGAACTTCGTAAAAAGCTCTAAATCTCTTAACTAAACTTGGTCATTTACTCTCACTTCATCCTTTAGAACACCTTAAGAAATCGGTAAGACCTCTCAGACGACCAGATGTTTATCTTGTGTAAGGGAAATAAATATTTCTTGAAACGAATATTTGCTCCCTGAATTGATTTCATCTGTGTTCATTGTCTGGTGAGACCTCACACCCAGAGCTGCCACACACATCACATCCTCGTGGTCGTCACATCTGAGACAGTGTGAGTATGAATTTACATGAAAGTGTAGCAATATTAATGCTGATTAACTGTGTAGTCTAAGCTTTGAATCATTGTTGATGTTATTCTGATTATGGGTTAAGTATTGAATTGTTTGTTGGTATTAATTTAGGGTATGATTCAGAATTGAGAAAGATTAAATATAAGGTCAGAGGTTGGTGGTAATCTCAGCAAGGCTCATTCTGTTAAAGTGGCTGTCAGTGTTAATTAGGGTCAATTAAGTGGTAATATCAATATTGGTTTAATATGCTTTAAAGTAAAAAAGGTTAGAGTAATTAGTGGTGAAATCAAAGGTACTTAAAAATAAATTAATCAGTGATAATAAAAGGTACAGGATATATAAAAGGGGATATGATCCAAAAGTAACAGAGATCAGAGTAATCAGTGAGAATATTAGCATGGTTTATGTTGTCGAATGACCTATGTGAGTAGATTGTAAGCGTAGGGTGAACAGGGCGTAGTACTTGGCATGATAAAAGAGGTCATAGGGCAAATTAAATTATCATACAGGTATTTCGAGAACCTAAAAACTCCATCCCTGGTAATTCTATAATAAGACTAATTAGTTAACAATAAAACATTAGCAATAGGATTATTCTCAGAAGTATAAACTGAGCTCTCACCCCGGGAGTTATTAAAAGGCTCCCGTGCTTTTACGCAGCGTAAGCTTCGACAAGAAGTAAAGTAAGTAATAATGAAACAGGCTGGGGTAAGTTGAGCCATCTATTATTTTTGGTGTAAAATGTTACACAAATTGAAATGGAAAAGAAAGGAAGTCTTATAAGGTTAGTATCTTTATAAGAGTTTAGGTTAAATTATTTCTAAAAAGTTATTTTAAAAGTCACTAAAAACAAAATTCCATTCCAAAATAGGGCAAATATAGTGTATTGTGTTGCTGTTGGCTAAATAAAGATATTTAGCCTTTACTATAGCCTAATTATATGCCTCTACGTGTAGGCTACATGTTTTAATTGCCATAATTTTATATTGTGGTAGAATTAAAACCCTGAGACTGGTTTCCAAGATTGTGTGTTTTACTGGAGCCCTACAATTTCCTTGCAAGGATGACCGTGGAATAACAAAAAAGCTAAACCATTTTCTGGACAGTAGCCTACCTCTGAAGCTCCAGCTTTCGTGATCGTCAAAGTGGGTATCGCCCGCCACCTCGTCCCCGCTGGGGAAGAAGGCATGTGCCAGGGTCCCACCTTCTCCATCAAAAGGATACCCGTCGTCATGTAACAACTTTGCAAAAGATATTCTGATATCCCCCCCTGCTGGGACACCCGCGCTCTCACTGGGCACCCGCTGGAAACGCAAAGGGGCAGCATCACTCCAGGCTTTTAACGCAAGGGTCAAGATGGTGTCAACCAGCCCGGGCTCCATTCGTGGCGATGTGGCAGGTGATGGGTAGCTATGGACGCTGAAAAACAGCAGTAGGTTACGGGAAGACACTAGAGAAGAATAGTAGACAGCTATAGTAAATGGACCAGGAGTGGAAGCGGATAAATAGAGGTGCCAAGTGTATTAGACAGTGTAACCTAATGGCGTAATGGACAACGGGCAAATGAAATACTAACGACTATCTCTGAAATGAAGGATCCCTATGTAGGACTGTGCATAAATGTAACTTTAGGAGTACAGTACAAATATCATTTTATTTATTAATGTGTTTGTTTGCTTCTGTTTTTTTAGCTGCAGTTAAAAAATGATAACGCGTGTTTTTGCTGACTTGGGGGAAATGCTGTTACGCCATATGAGCGAGAGAAAGGAACACAGATGAGGACCCTAAAACGTAAAACAAAGGCATTGCAAAAGAGGGGTAAAGTGACTTGAAATAAATCCAAAAGGGCAAGACATAGGCTAAGAAAGAAAAAAATTCCTAATCAAATAAACCCAATTCACTTATTAATGTTTACTAACTAGCGTAATATACTATACATGTTATATTTTCTGCTTCTAGAAACTGAACAAACGTATGAAGTTCCCCAGGAGTGATGTGGTCCTCTGGAGACACTGACTCATTTCCTTTTCCATATGAGTTATGGCAGGGCACAATACAATTGCATGGGATAATTAGAAATGTCATAAATCAAATAGTTTTACAGTTACTGTGAGACTAAACATCACAGTTACAAGTATTTGTGATGGCCCAACAACAGTGAAGTCCTTAATTCACTTGCACCATGTTTATGGCTATAGCTATAGCTAGCTTTTTGAATCAAACCTTTTGAATCATAGCTACATAGGCCTTTAAAAGTATAAAAAGCCCTTTACATTTTGAAGTAGGTAGATTGAATTAAAATTTTAAATTTTCACAATAAATCATTTGTAAACATGATTATTTGACTTGAATAATCAGTTATTGTTTAACTGAATAGCTAGACTGGACAGCCCTGCTTTCTGCACTAATTGGTAAGAATTAAGTGCATTTGGGAGCGGTGCCAGGGTAGTTATGGTACACACTTATTATTGCTGTTGCTGTTGGCTCCTGTTCCAGTTGTGAAAACGGATTGACACACTCAGGAAGTAACATGACAGGAAGCACACCTCCACGTGAGCTCTGTTTTGTGCCACTTGAGGCCTGACAACGCATATCTTCTCCTTCTCCTCTTCTTCCTCATCATGTCTTCACTGCTCACGATATCAGGCAGGGAGCAGCGAGGAGCGGACATGAGCTTCAGAGTCTTCTCATCTGAAATACAAAACCACATCATGTTGAAACTGAACCAGAAAAAGAGAAGTTAGAAGATGGACATGAAAAACATGAGATTTACCAAGAACCCCTGTTTCTGGAACACCTCCAAATCTCTGCATAACCCGAATGGCCTTTTCTATGCCCTCCTTGGTTTGCAATCTGCTGGTGCGAGGGTCTGGGGGAGGGAGGTAGCCATATCTGCTCAGCCAATCCTATAGAAACACCACAAAGTTAAGAGCTGTTTACAGAGAACCTTGATGCAGTGCACTTACATAGAATATTAATTTGTATTGTGTCAGTGGACATGGAATTTTTCATCAAGGACCTCCAAATTAGGGGAATAATTAGGAACATTTTAAATTGTGGACTGTATGTTTATCTTGTTCTATCCCACACACACACAAAGGATGGCTGTTTGGGTCTTGGGGTCTAAAACACAACACAAATTTATCAATGTTACCTTTAATTACACTGAGGGTGGCAATTTATTTAACACTATTTCCATCATGTAATGTGTTAATCCGTTAAATCTGGTTTCCTGTTTCACTGCCTCAGGAAAAGGTGTAACTGATTTCACCAACTGTGTTCTTTGATTGTGGTTTGCCCACAAACCCTCAAGGTCTCTTTGGGCTGTTTGATTTTTGTACATCTTGGTATCTCTTGGTATCAATGTTAGCGTCTTTACAGGTGCATTGTGTAACTTTTCTGGTGTAGGATCTGTAAAATACTTTTCTTCATTGAGATGTTATTCTTTTGTCTAGAATGTTTCACAGTATGGTATTAAACCTCATGGAGACCAAACAAGAACAAGCTACAGATCAGAACTGTGAAGGGGCAGCCTCACTCACAGTCAAAATGTCTGTTTTTGTAGTTATTTTTGAGCAGTAAAACCACCTGTAATTGAATAAATGTAAGGTAGAACTGTTTAACATCATACTGTGGAACATTCCAGGCTGAGCAGTGACATACCAGCCAAAAAGTTACATAGTGCCTTTAAGATTTCCCTTCCCCCATTTATAAAAAGTGAAGTTGTGAGAATTCTATTGCAATATTGTTACGGTGATTTAAAATGTTTAAAAATATTTACCTTTAAGCTTGTCACTCCTGGTGTTCTATTGTATTGCAATTTCTGAATTAATATAGTGTACTCACCACAGCTCTACTGTACTGGTCATCCACAGCCAATACATTTCCCAATAAGATCAGGACGACACACAGTGGCCCCAGCTCCATCGTGACCGCTACCTAATAATTTGAAAAAACTGTGACATTTCTCTTATTGTCAGCTAATTACTCACAACTTCCTTTCTCCCTCTGTAGACACCCCCCTCTTTAAGACTGGACAAAGCTCACCGTTGTTTGGGCTCCTTCTGAAGCTGCTCTCTGGAGACTAGGCTGGGCTCATCGATCTGGCTCTTCCTCCTCCCTCTGCTGCTGCATGTAACATAGAAGGCATCTCTCTCAAGTGTGTCTTTATTTACTATGGACAGATGTTTGAGAATGATGTCACACACAAGTAGTAGTGGTTTGCACGTGAAAAAGGACATGTTACGCAAATAGTGCAAAAAAGTATGATTAAGTGTGTGATGATGCCGGCTGCTTTATCTTAAAGGGCCCATATTACACTATTCTGATTTATTATAATATTATAATGTAATGTTTCCTCATCAAAAACATACCTGGAGTAGTTTTGTATCATTCACACATGACTTTTTCGCTCAAACAGAAAACACTCCAAATTATGATGCCATGTGGTAATACAGGAAGTGCTCCACTGTGTTTTTAAACTACATACACCTTCACTAGAATCATTTGGATGATTTCAGCCCTGGAACTGCTAATCTCTACTGAAATAAAAAGTAAATGTAGCTGTTAACTTGAAAACGGTCGCTTTATGACATCACAAAGTGGAACAGAGCATTTTGAGCTTTGGGGATACAGACAGACTAATGACAAAGGGTTACTCAATGTGTGAATGAAACAAAACATAACTTCGGGTATGCTTTTGAGGAAGTATGTGTGAATGAAACAAAACATAACTTCGGGTATGCTTTTGAGGAAGTATGTGTGAATGAAACAAAACATAACTTCGGGTATGCTTTTGAGGAAGTAATAGCATTATAACACAGCTTAAAGCTTTCAAGACTCCATTTTGTGTTATATAGGACCAATAATATCATTATGACTCCATGAAGATGGATGAAAGAGGTTTGGAAAGTGTGGCCAACTTTAAAAGCACAACTTTAGATACACCTAAGTGAACCCAGCTCAGGAGTGAAGTCTCTCCATATTATTGGGGTGAACAGTGAAGTTGGTAATAAGGAGCTAATGCAAAAATATATGTTCTAGGGAGCACTTTACATTTTTTGTCATATAATATTGGATTTATTTAGATGATTTGTGCCTAGCAAGTACTGTAGATTGTAGTAACTATGCATTTTCTTTTTCTAGAAAAAAAGCCCCTGCATCCCTTAAAGGTCCTATAATTACACATACTTGACTATTGTTTGCTTTAAGACATATTACGTTAGCTGCATATTCCAGCTATCCACAACACATGACATCACAAGGTGGAAAAGGGTGTTTTCCATTTGAGAGAAGAACTCCACAGGGTTTGTGTGTTAAACATGTTTGAATGAAGCAAAACACAAATGTAGATATGTTTGTGATGAGGAAACAACATTTGACCATAGATCAGAAAATAAGGCACAAGTCCTTTAATTATGATCTATCAGTTCATCCTTGAATTTTGTCATCTGGCTTTTTTTTTTACTATAAACTGACCAGGCATTAACAAAATAAATATCTTTTAAAATTCTATACATTTTTCTTTTTCACCCTCACTTTTTATTATAACATTTTTCTTACACTAATAATATGCAAATATGTAAAGACCTTGCCCAAATATATGAAACTGAACTACAATGGCCTTTTAATGCCTCTAGACTTAGACTTAGACAAACTTTATTGATCCAGAAGGGAAATTTCTTGGACACAGTAGCTCACACATCACAATATAATATACGGTAATAACAAAGAGAAAAAATATGAATGTAATAATAAATAAATAGCAATAATAGCAAGAGACAGGTGTCAAATAAGGCATAATTATATAAATATATATGTACTAGTAAAAATAAAATAGAAATAAGTAATAAAGATAACTCAGCAATATACAAGAGTTTGTAAGGAAAACAAAGATGCAAAGATGATATTATGATTGACAGGGTGTTATCTGTTGCATAACCCTACTAGAGACAATGAACAAAAGACATCTCACATATAGTAGTAGCCTCTTCTAGCCTCGTGGTGCTTGGATGTGTCTCTACTCTGCAACTGTGGTGTTTTCTTTCTCCCCCTTCTTCTCTTGTCTTTGATTTCAGTCCACTCTCCAGGGCCCAAATGAGTCAGACCATTACCCTACTAATGGTCTGCCTGTTTCCGCCAAGTCTGCACTGAGGCCATCTTCCACTATATCATCCATATGAAGTACCCTTATAAAGTGCCCCATCCAAAGTATCAAGTGTTCATTTGTTTTCATATCTTATGTTTATGATAGTAAACGCTGACCATTTCTGCCAGACAGTGACAAACTATCAGTTGTTTCTGTCAGAATTGTGTGCTGTAGAATACTTAACACCTAAGAAAAAGTCATTTGATTATTTTATTTTAAAAAGTCTTAGGAACTGTGTAAACTAGACCATGGCATTCCTAAACTCTATTGTTATAATTAGATAGAATATCTTGAAATCTTTAACATATGCTGCAAAAAACACATGTATTAAAACTACTACTAATGCATCAGAAATGTGTGGGCTTTTCAACAAGAGCAAAAAAGATAGTCATGTGTTGAATACACACATTTTTATTCTCATTAAAGGGATCCAAGGCCTTGATCACAAACGGGTTGACTCTTGGTAGATTTACAATACTAACACAACACACACACAGCAAAAACAACACAATGTGAGTGAAAAGACAAATAAATATGTTTTCTTATGGACTAAAATGCAGATGGGCTGAGGTCTGACCTGGAGTCGATTGTCTCGTGTTTCATGGTTTTGGTCATACTGCACAGTGTGGCCCACTCTAGACTGATTGTCTGAAAGCAGTTTTTGGTATAAAATAATGATTGATTGTCATTGGCTTATTGATATGTCAGTGGCGTATGAGAAGTGACTTGGGGTGCAATGATCAGGTATAACATAATGTTAAATTCCCCTGCTGCCCTATATGTACCCACTCCTCTTGCATAACTCATATTCCCATTACTACTGTAGCCTGGGAAAACCCCATAGGTGTTTTGGGGGATGCTCTGACCCTGTGGTCAAACCACACAGTTGTGAATGTTTTGGCTCTTCTGATAATGGTGCATTAATTATTACTAAATTAAATATCAGCAATACAATTTGTGCTTTAGGTCCACAACATGCTACATTTCCCATGTTTTGCAGCTATCCTGTTCAATCTTCTCACATAAAAGTCTGTACAAAAATACTTAGTTGCTGGCACGATAGAAGCAGGAGTAACACTCTTTTCAATGGTCGAGTTTTAGTGATTCAAGTGATTGCCGTCAGCAAGTCAAAAATATTCACAGTAGCTATCCTCTCACAGTTGAGGGAACAGACTATCACATTATTCTTCTCAAGTAAAACAAATCTGTGGTTGCACTTCACAGTACGCACATCTGCTGCCATTTGCACGTCATTGGGCCATGCTGTTTTATTACAGAATCACAGCACTAAAAGGTGAAAGCCAAATGTATGTCCTAGTATAGACACTCAAAAGGTCAAAGCTTTTATTCATGCTATAATGTTGCTACATATCATAGACATCTCTGGAGTTGTGTTTTTTTTTCACTCACACTAATAATCTTGCATATTTTGTCTTTCTCCCTCCTCAGAGCTCAAAATGTTTGTTTCCATTGTTGGTTCATAAGATGATTACCCTGGAGATGATGTTTTTTTAAAGTCATACTCCTTTAATAGATTTATTTAGATTACTGCCCAATTTTTCACTGCCCAAAGTGCATTCGCTACACAACTTACCAACCATACACCTTGATCCCTACCAGTAGAGGTCAAGTCCATATGCACTAACGTCAGAATTTTGGAATGAATTTGTTTTCCTTAAATCTTTAATACTTAATGAATAAGGCAAAACAATGGAGCTTTTGAGATAATTAGTATCGGAAACCAATCCCACAAATGATTGTCCTAAACCTTGAGGAAATGTCCTTAAAGACACTCGGTATGTGCCAAATCAGTTTACACATCACCTTACATGGAGGACTGGTGAGTAGTGGTCAGCACTGAAACTAGTCTGTGATGTTAAACAGCTCTGAAACTAGCCTGTGATGTAAAATCCTAATTTAGTGCAAATATCAGTAAATCATAGTACCATGAAGTACAACCAAAGCTGCTCTTGGTTGAATTGTAAACATGAATGCCACCAGCCACTCCCGCTGTCCCTGCCTGCTCACACTCGCCCCAAGAAGTTCTGACACGGTTAAAACATGTCTTTTACAGTCTGTTATTCACTGTAACCTGGCCCAGTACTGACCCAGGTTCTGACTCATGCTCTGCTGCTCTGCTCCTGGGACCTGAACTGGCACAGAGACCCCCGGAGATATGAGACCTGTAAGCAACAGAAAACACTTGGGCATTGTACAGTTTGTTTACATTATGGGACCATATTAATAGAAATTGAAACAAGAGTTACCAGTGTTGGAGGTAGCTGTGGGCGGAGTCTGCAGATGTGAAGAGGTGTACGCTGAGTCAAAGCTTCGCGGAGCTGAGGGAGAGGAGGGCAACATGCAGGAGTACGAGGAGGCCGATTGGGGAGGGATAGACTGTAAAGAAGGGAAAACATTATTTAAATAAACTAACTAAACTAGAAAGCACAGGCAGTAATTTTACTTTTGTTTTTTTGTCTCAGCTGCTACATTTCTTAATGTATGATGAGTGTGTGTGTCTGTGAAAAAAAATGAGGTAAATAAATAAAGTTTTTCTATCCATCGCTTTCAGAATAACAATCCCTGGCCATTGTCAAAGCTATTAGCAATTTAAAACAAAAGAAATTTAATTTTGAATGGAAATTCTTCAAAATGTTGCATATTACAGGAAGCTGAAACCCATGAATAAGCAAGTTGCTACTGCTGCAGTGTTATTGCCATCAATCATGGATACTTTTTTCGGGTGCATTTTTATTACTTTTCTCAAACTCCATATCTCCATTGCAATTACTAGTGCATGAATCGTCTGTGACCACAAGGAGGTGCTAGACCACCACTATCTGTGCAAAGACTACATCCTTTATTATTAATACTTAAAAATACGGATACAGTATGTTACGTATCAGAAATTGAACTTGAGTAGTTGTAATATAGTAGTAGTAGTTGGGGAAAAAAAACACTTGATTAGAGCATATGTTTTAACGGTGTATGTTTAAGCTTTGCCCGTTACCCTGGTATCAGCTTTTCTTGTTATAAAGTTGTACTTTGTTTCAGTGATGAGTGGTTGATGGGGCTGTAATAAGAAAAATATCTGTGATTTTTCTGAGAAGCATTGTGATTGCAATTCGATTTGTGATCTATGATTTATTATTAGGATTCTGTTCAAAGTTCACAATTTAAACATGTCCAGAAAAAAATAACAAAAGACTGATATATATGAACTAATAAACGGATACAGAGCCAAACTACAGAGATAGACATTTTTATGCAGAATGGAACAGGATATTTTGTTTGTGGAGGAAAGAATGGTATTAACAATTGCAGCGTTTGGGATTTACTAATTGCATCCATTCAAATTGCGCGTTTGGTTCAGTTGCGATAAATCTCGTTGCCCTAGTGTTTGATGTCCTACCTGTACCCCAGATGAGAACACAGACAGAGAGCTGTAATTTGGCAGGGATGTCTCTGCTTGACTCAACATTGACCCTGGAGATACAGACAGACACAGGCTTCATGAAGTGAGAATATGTAAACAACGTGCTACAAATGGACTAAGGCATTGATGTAGAGACAGCATCGTACCTGAAGTGCTGCTGTGCTGTTGGTGATAGACATTGGTGTTGAATGAGGTGGTGAGGGGGGCCTGGCTTTGCGAACACGAGGTCATGCCCCCCGACCTCCGCTGGTTACGCAGCTTCTCCTCTCGCCTCCATTTGGCTCTTCGGTTAGAGAACCATACCTGCCCAATGGCACATTTTAATTCAACACCAAAGCTAGACACATGTAACAAATAAACCTAGCAATATTCAGACCAAAGACTGTCAAAAGAAATGGACTAAGGGAGTGTGATGTCACCCACAGTCAAAAGAAGCTCACAGGCTAATTGTTACAGGAGCGAATTTGGGGTCGAGTTATTAGGAGTAGGAATTTATTTATGGTCAAAATAGTAAAATAAAAACACTAGCATCATGTAGAGTGGATAAATACAAACATTTTAAAACCAAAAATGACGAGGCTCAGTTACAGAAAGAGGGGTAATGTAAAGTAATTTGGAACCGAAGTCGATGGATCCGAAAGCACCCCCACATCATTTCCTATTTGGAGGGCAGCGGCTAGCAGGTTAGCTGTGATTCACACCAAATCCAGTGTTTGCTGACCTGTATTCTGGCCTCAGGTAAATCGATCTTGTTTGCCAGTCGCTCCCGTGCAAAGACATCTGGGTAGTGTGTTCTCTCAAATTCTGTGAAAGATATTAACTCATGTCAAACTCGCTGTGTGGCTCCTAATGCAGGTTGACAAGAGGACCAGAAAACAGCCTCCAAAAACCCCTTGTTGCATGCTGTTAACATGTTTGAGATTTGTCTGTGTATCTCTCATTAATTAGGTTAAATATTGTATTATAATTACCTAATAATACATGTATTTTGTAACAGAGATCAGGCCATTTCCTTTTTAATTTCAGAATCACTAATTATCTTGCAATGAAATATACAAATGGGGGAAGAGAGATGTATCCTTACAACCAGATTTGAAATATTTATCTGTTGCACTTTATATCAATTATTTATCATTGTGGAACATGCAGAAAGTTCAAATGAAAGGATTCATGTTGGCTGGCCACTTAACTTCAGGAGGAGTAAAGGAAAGCATGGATCCAACTAAAAACAAAGTCTTACATGTTTTGTTCTATGTATTATGGATATGTTTATGTCTATACTTCTAATGTAATGACGGCTCATGGTGCTCCAGTGCTTGTTTAGGCTTCTATAAATGATATTCCGTGTAGGACAGGATCATTTCTCATTGTGGCAGTTAATTTATAGTTGACAAACGGCTGACATTTCTCCTTTTGACAAGTTGAAACAAAGTCTGGCCTGACTCTAACTGACATGAGTCATCAAATGAAGCTGAAAGTCAATGGTTGATAATAATAATAAAGACATAATGGATTTATCTCTGCAGTTAAAACTGTGACAATAGTAAAAACAGAATAGACCACTAGACCGTGATTTGTACACATCTGCCAAACAGAACCAAAGGGCATAAATACAACAGGCTGTAGATTAAGTCCATTCTACAAATTGGTATAATTGGTTGTCTCTAACTGGCGTCTATGTGAACACATGATTGTTATTGTGCCTTGACTGCGCACGAGGTCAGTGCAGCTCATTAATGTGACCACAGTGATACACTTCCACTCGGCTGCACAGTGGACATTGCGTCCTTATTTAGCTCAGGGGCCCTCTGCAGCCAGCTCTGGTCAGGAGTGGCTCTGTGATCCTCCTCATTCAGCTAAAGGCCCATCCCGCTGTATCTCACCACTGTGGTGATGAAGCACCGTTTTACATACTGCTGTGGGCTCTTTAGATTAGCTTTGTTTGTGGTTCTCATTCATCAAATGTACAGACTCTTTCTTGCAGAAACTTTTCTTGGCCTAAAACATCATACTGATACTTGATTTTAGAGTAGACAGGACCTCAGTATGCCCAAAAGAAGCAAATACCATATTCTGAAGGTAAAGGCCTGTAGGGCAGGCTATATGGTGTGGTGAGCTCTGATTGGTTGCTTGTGCAGTGTGCAGTGTGTGAGAGTGCAGTCTGACCTTTCTCCAGAGCCTCGATCTGCTCCTGTGTGAAGCTGGTCCGGTTCCTCTGCAGCTTCCTCTTGAGCTGCAGCCTCAGTTGGGACTCCTCACCCTCATCCCGATCCACAGGCACCCCTGCCCCTGCCCGACCCGAGACAGCCTCTCCCCCCAGGCCTTCAGTGTCCAGCAGGCAGCCTTCAGACACTAGCACACATCAGCAAGGCAAGAACATGAACAATGTATTTCTATAATATAGGTAACATGGATAGAATAGAGATTTGCGGAGCCATGGGATCCACTGATTTAAACATGAATTGGGTTAACCTATTTCAAGGATGATATAACATGCCTAGTTCACTAAAACCTCCTGATAATTGTCCTGATGTTAGAAATATATAATGATGGCATTTTATAAACTTATTGCTCATATTTGTTAAAGGTACCAATTTTAATAGAATATTCAGCAACTCATGGCAGCACGGTGGCTGAGTGGCAACACTCAGGCCTCACAGCAAGAAGGTTGTGGGTTCGATCCCCACAACCTTGTGGAGTTTGCATGTTCCTCCCCGTGTCTGGATGGGTTTCCTCCGGGTACTCCGGTTTCCCCCATCAACCCAAAACATGCCCGCACCCCTATGAACTAACATCAAGGACCATAATGTCCACCCTCCTGTGAGCTCACCACCCGCAGAAGGGTTCGTAGGGCGACCCAGCTGGATTAAGCGGGAGAAGATGGATGGATGGATATTCAGCAACTCGATAGTAAAATAATAATGAATTGTACAGTCCATCCACACAAATAAAATTCATCAATGTGACATTTGAAAGCATGATGACCATCAAATCTGTTATCGTGGTATTTACTTTTAAATGAGTCATGCCTTCAACCCAGCAAAGTCAAATATTAATATTATAGTAATAGTAAATATTCAAATATTAGCACACTTGTAGCACAGTAATATAGGGAAATCAAAGTAAGCTCGTAAATTACAGCTCAGGATGCAAATCAAAGAGTGAGTGAAGTGGAGGGCCCACAGGGAGGCTCACCTGTGCTGTGTTGTGTCTGCATGCTGGTGGGGTCATGATACCAGTTGTTAGGCCCACTCCAGTTGGAGCCACTCTGGAGGTTGAGCATAGTTAACTTCTCATACATAGTCCGAGGGTCCAAACCAGCCAGAAGAGCCAACCGCCCCACCCTGGTGTCACCTTTGGCTCTGTGCTCCTCTGCCCTCCGTCTTCTGTGGTGCTGCTGAGGGGGAAAGGGGGGCAGGAGGGGTCCATATCGCATGAGTTCACACATGGCTGGCATTGTGGTGAATTAGCCTCACCATGACAGACAGAAATGGAGTTAGTTACATGGCCGCTGTCGTAACGTGTGTGTGTTATACATTGGTATGCTAGTATACCATGGGGAGAGAAGGTACATTAGAACCCACTCTGAAAGCAATGCCATTTATTATGCTACTTGCTTTTAGCTCTGTCTTTGCTTGTTGGAAAAACCTGTACCCGAACACACACGTACGCATGAGGAGACACTTGAGATTGAATGCAAACTGGCATCAAGTGTATAAGCGGTGGAGCAATTTCAAAACGAGCCAAACATCACAATATTTCTTTTCAGTTCAACAATTTAACGTTTAGAACTCCCTTGCATGAGCAGTATCTCTATCTAGGAGCAGGCTATACTGTTAAACTCCTATACAGTGTCAGAGGCTAGTTTCTTTTTGTTTGTGTTTCTCAAAACAGAGATCCAGTCCATAACTGTCACTCTGTAAAAGTGGTGCTTTATTTTATGCAAATTTGTCAATTCATAAGTTTGTGCATGTCAGTAAGAATGTTGGAAAGTCAATTTAGCTGAACTTACCAACTATCCAGGTGTGTCCGCAACTATCCGCTGGTCTCCTTTTGGACCTTGATTCTCCTCTTCCCCGTTGGTCCCTTGTTCTCCAGCTTTGTTGACAGTGCTGTGTGTGTAAAGGAGAGTGTAGATGGAGGGAGTTCGACAAGGAGAGAGAAAGAGGGAGAGAGAGGGAAGGGAGGCTCTGGAGAGAAATGCGTCTGTGGGCACTCTTGTCCTCGGAGCGATGGAGAGGGAGAGCGAGAGAGAGAAAGAGATAGATAGAGGGAGAGAGAGAGGAGAGCCACCGAGGGGTGACAAAGTGAGTCAACATCAGTGTCAAGTTTGAACTTAATGCCAGCACAAGGAGGAGGAGGGGAGGCCGCCAGAGCAGAGCAGAAAGCACAGATAATGGAGAGATCACAGATGATAAATACGTGATGGATTCAATTTTAGCTGCAAATCATACTTTAATATTCACTATAAATGAAGTGATTTTTTTTACTGTAAAAACTTCTAAACTCAAGTGAACATAATATTTAAGAATTCGCTACTGATCCTTTCACTACTGATAATCATTTGCAATAAAAACTTTTCATTAGACAAAATTATAATTACCCATAACAAAATGACATACTAATGCTTTAGCCCACTGTAGCTGTACACTTTACCTGAAAAATGTGGCAATGGTTGATGTTTAAAGTAAAACTACTACATTCATAGACAAAAGATTTGCACTTAATGAATCCAGTAATTTGAGTACACTTGCCTGCATTGTTCCTTGTGTTATTTTACTTTGACACTTTGTGTTTTCAGCCTTTACCCAATAACACAGTATTGTCAGGTACGAAGAGATCAGAGGAAGAATGACGCAGGTATGATGTTACAAACAGCCATTCACAGACTATGGGCCCAGTAGTTTAAATGTATTAGCAGTAAAGGAATAGGGAAGGAGGAACTGTGCGACTTTGGGGATGGGGAGGGTGCCAGCTTGTTTTATTTCCGGTTGACAAGACTTTGCGCTCCCTTTCTCTCTGTCGCTCCCTCTCTCGTTCATACTCGCCTATTCTTCTGCCCCTCCACCTCTGCTTTTCCGTTAGTTTCCTCAGAAATGTGCCTAGGAGAAAGGAAAGACATGACAAGTTCAAAAGGTATAGACAAGCCAAGGAGTTTACATTTTTTACTTGAGGAATGAAATGGTGCAGTAGCAACACATTTCTGGGAGTTTGTGCTTCACTTCATAATGTATTTGTGTATTTAGTTAATTCTATGAAAATCTGTAACTTTAGTTTACGACAGCATTTATATAATAAATGAATGTTTTTGTAAAAGATTACTTACAAATTATGAATATAAAATTAAATAAAATATGACAAGTTTATTATTTTAACATATACTTAATTTCTATACACATTTATACATGTAAATATATGCAACTAGAAGAACGCTATTATTTGTGTTGTAATGAAATACAAATATGTGACCACTGTAATGCATGATTAACTGTTAAAAAATGTGTCTACGACTGCAACAAAGTCATTATTTTAGTAGTTGACTAGTCGACTGCTTTTTAATAAGTCAAATCATTTTACATTGACATTTTTGTTAAATTACACCAAAAAAGGTTGGGATATGGTGAGTGAAGGCTTTTAGATGGAGAATATTTACAAATAAAGTACTAATTAGGAACAAGACAAGATCTCCTACCACAAGACCTTGCATGAGGAAAATTATCTTGTGAGATTTTTGCCCATGTGTTTACATTTAGACTGTAGAAAAATTGTTAATTGCTGGTTAGTTTTATCTCTTGATGTTCCAAAATGACAAATGACAAACACAAGTATGAAATAAATACATATTTTTTAGGCCAAGATTAAGAACTGAATTGCACAATTTATATGTTAGAAATTGTGTCAAAATCTCATCTTGTCTCATTCTCATGGATCCAATCTCATGTCTTGTTTTATGGAAATTGAGCCTGGTCCCATCCCTGGTATTAATGCTGTGGTTTTAAAAAAAAATTTAATTTATTAATGATGGTGTCTTTTTTATAAAATGTGTTTTGACATGTGTCTGTATAGTCTTGTTTTGTGTTATGGTTTTGTAGCATTAATGTGACTCTCTATTTTGGTACATTTTTGTGTGTTTATATTATGCATTTAGTTTTGAGCTTTTCATTGCTGGATATTATTTTGATATAAGCATCATATATCATCATGATACATGGTACTGTGTGGATTTTGATTTTTAAAAAATGTAATATATATTTTTATATAATATAAACCACAACACATTGTAGTTGTATTTATCCATCCATCCATCCATCTTCTCCCGCTTAATCCGGCTGGGTCGCGGGGGCAGCTTGCTGCCCAATACTCGTAGCACCTGACCCCCCCTATGAACCCCTCTGCGGGTGGTGAGCCCACAGGAGGGTAGTTGTATTTATATAATTGCATATTGTTTTATAAAGTAACCCTGATTCCCCCCAAATTTTCACTATGATACTCCCGTTCCCTCTGAAACAACAAAAATAAAACATTGCTCCACTCCCCCATTTTCTTTTCTTCTCTTTTTCTCTTCTGTTTTATTCCAAAATCCTGGTTACATCTCATTATGCTCAAGTTGTGTGAACATGGCTTAACCTATGTGATCCCTAAGTACCCCCCACCCCCTTCAAACACGCATGCCAAAGCCACTCTGTGTGCCGACGCGTGCTTCGCTGCAAAGATTCATGTAGCTCCGGGACATCACTTTTTTCTCTCTTTTTTTTTTATAGTGCATCTTGTTAGTTCATTCCTGTCACCTCTCTCTCTTCCTCTCTGGCTATCCCTTGCTTTTTCAGCGCTGGAGGGGGGAAAGGGAGGGGCGGGGTGAGGCAATGGTGGAGGCAGTTACCATGGTTACGATGCCACGACAAATATTCATCAAGTTGTTAAAATAAAAACAAACAGGAGGACATTATAATTGCTCTTATACGGACTGGAGCCCATAATGCATTCATATATTATGACTGAGGGGCTCGGGGCGGGGGGTGGAGGCAGTGAGGCACGCACAAGAAACACCCCTATGGGGCGTTAAAAGTGTACAGAGCCCAATGCGACCCCAGGGGAAAACTACTAGGCCTACAAACACACCCGGGTACACTTTGGAGAACAACTTCATTTACCTGTTTATAGCACTGCCTCTGAGTACTTTTTGGGGTTGGTTTTGTTCTTTGTCTCTCCATCGGCGGGCTCTTCCGCTGCTGTTGTGTTGCCGCGGGCGATACTGTGATGTGTCCTCCCTGTGTCCCTCCCGCCTCCCTCCGCCGCTCTCTGTCCCTGTCACCTTCAATTGCTCTGTGAAACTAGACACAGAGCCTGGGGCGAGGAGTGGGGTGAGGGGAGAGGGAGGAGAGACAGACAGCATTATGGACATACACAAGCAATCCCTGTCTTATATTACATGGCACAATACAGCACCGATAAACATGGGCTTTGTGAAAATGTTCTGAAGTTCAATTTCAATCTTTCAACCACATCAGCAAAATATTTTTTTTGCTTATCCAAATGAGATAAGCGACCCTGTAGCCTAAAGATGCGCACGTCTGTCTCATCCTACGTAGGTCCTCTATCTTCCTGGATCAGGTGGAAGTTTGCATGCTCTGGTATTTACAACTTGAATGAGAAATTGTTAAAACGTTATAAAGTTTAAAAAATATAAAAAGCAATAGGTTGCTTCATTTGCACCCACAGTTAAGGCAGACACAAAGGCAATATTCTTGATCCATATTTCTGGTTAATCAAACTGCTTTTGATCCATCATATAGTCTGGGATTCAGTGAAATTAAACATTACTCTTCCTTGGAAGTGTTTCTAGTAATCCAGCAGTGGTTATGCAGTGTGTAAACAGTACCTGGAAAAACTAGGAAAACCAGTTTTTTTATTACACTCATCATGTAAAATTGCCTGGCAAAGACATATAGGTTAATATTTATCTAGCTTTCTATTTTTAATCACACTATCAAGGCCTTAATAAGGCTACCTGAGCTGTTTTAATAACTTTCTGGTGGTATAGCCTACATAAGATTCGCAAGGTTGCCTTTTTTCATGGGCAAGGAAACAACATCTTAACATTTGCAGGTTGTTTTGCAATGGCGTATAAAAGTAGGTTATAAAATGAAATTAACAGGCATACTAGGCCTATTGAGATGTAGATAGAATAAACATTCATGCATAGTCAAATATTAAACAGTGCTAGACCTACACTACTAATAAAAAGGATAGGCCCAAGTAGGCCTACCTACCCGAAGAAAATAATGTAGGAGAAGACTGTAAACGCATCAATGAGTAAATGACCAAATCTGATCTAATGGCCGTATTTAGCACAAGTAACAGAAGAATGCTAAATGTCTTGTTCTGTATTTTAAACGCTATTGGCTGCTGCTGGCGGAGGGGCGGGACAAATGCTCTGATTGGACAAAGGTGAGCGCCGCACAGCGCAGGTAGCCAGCGCCTTTGTTTTCCTCTTCCAAGAATTTATCGGACACCGTTGTTCATTTACGGCCAGTCACGCAGAAATATCCCGTTTTACAGTTGGACGCGATCAAAACGCGCTAAGCATTAAGTGGACAAGACTTTTTGTGTTTTATCTTATGATACTGGACGCTTTGGAATTTCAGGGTTTTCGTTGAACCGAGTTTCGGTGGGCCTTGGCTTTGTAAAGACAAAAGGATTGTTTGTTAGTTGTTTTAACACAGCAGAGTTGATGGAGTTCACTTCTCTTGCTGTGATTTGGATCGTTTCAGGTGAGCCACATTTTCGCAATTTTAGTTCTGACGTGCGCTAAAAACTGTAGCCTGTCCATCTTATCTGGTTGATTTGATTTCCAAATGCTGCCGATTCAGCATACAATAAGCAATACTACATTATTAAAAGGATTAGGATTATTTCTTGATATCTTTTAGACTAAATGTGAAATGTTCTGAAACGCAGGTATTTTGTCGGCTTCTGCGCAAAGTTGCGGTCGACCACCTGTTGCGGAGAACAGGATTGTAGGAGGGTCGGACTCCAAGGCGGGGGAATGGCCGTGGCAGGTGGACATACAGGTAAAATAATGGGGCTCTGTCTTCTACTTGTGGATAAGATGGTTTTAACTGTGTCTGCCCTTCAGGGGAAATGTAGGCATACATATGTGATGCTTTAAATCATGTCATGTATCATGTATTTTTATCACCCAGAAATTAAGCGAAGGGCACATCTGTGGAGGCTCCATAATTGCTAAAGACTGGGTCCTATCAGCTGCTCACTGTTTTCCAAAGTAAGACTGTCACCCATTGATCTATATTGGAAATTTACCTTTCTGTTGAGATGAGAGGCTATTTCACAATAACTGAAATAGCACGGGTCACTCCCTCTTACTAAATAGTTCTACCTGAGCTGCAGGTATGAAGTTCCTAATCTTTCAGACCTGGATTCAAGTTATGGTTTCAAATGTCAGATCCTACACTTTCTAGTCAAGCAAGTTTTTAGTTCACGTGTTGTTGTTTTTTTTTAGTCCGTCAGATTTAAGCTCCCACATCATATATGTTGGCCGCCACCAGCTCAGTGGCTATAACTTCCATGAGTCTTCCCATCGAATACGTCGTATTGTGATTCCTGATGGGTACACAGAGCCCCACAGTGGGAAGGATGTGGCTCTAGTTCAGCTGTCCACCCCGGTCACCTGGTCAGATTATGTCCATCCTGTGTGCCTACCTGCCTCCGGGATGTTCTTTCCCAGTGGCATGATGTGCTATGTGACTGGCTGGGGCAACATCCGAGACAATGGTGAGCAAGTCATGTTTGTGATACCTTTTTATATTGACCATACAGCCCTTTTGTCTTGAATATTTTAACTAAAGTCATTCTATCAACTATAACTGTTTGCATATTGTTTTGGATATGGTGTTGTATTCAGGATATGGCACTGAAACTGGTTTAATGATCTGTCTCAAAGAAAGGCTATAATAAGTGCTGCCTTGTTAGTGACATACCAATTGTAGACACATTTATAAGTTGTACCATTATTAAAACTTAAGAATACAATTAATTGTGTTAATCTTTGTTGAACATTGTGGTGGGTAAATGTTTTTTTGTTTTTTTAATGTATCGCTTTCTGCTGTCCCTTCCTCTTTAGTCCCTCTTACAGGACTAGGTACCCTGCAGGAGGTTAAAGTGCCAATCCTTTCCCAAACTTCTTGTCAGGAAATGTACAGCCTAAACCAAAAGGAGCAGATCGACATACTGCATGACATGATCTGTGCAGGATACCAGGAGGGGGGCAAGGACTCCTGCCAGGTATTAATAATTTATTTAAATGAACTTAACTTTTCTTAGTTTATTTAACATTAGCTAGAACGAAAATCACCAAATGTGAACAAGTTACGAGCACAACTTATTTTAACTGTAATAATGTATGTCAATCTTGGTGGCTATTATGTCTGCAACATTATAGTGCATTATAGTACAAAATAACTATTGTCTTGTCTCTGCATACTTTTTTTCAAGCTTGACCAGAACTAGAGTTAAGTAGTTCACCATGGTGTAAAATCAGTTTTATTTGAATGTTCAGAGCATGTTGTGTCTCACCAGGGCGACTCAGGGGGACCCTTGGTGTGCCAAATGACGAACGGGACATGGGTGCAGGCAGGTGTGGTGAGCTTTGGACTGGGCTGTGCTCATGCAAACCAACCAGGAGTGTACGCCAAACTGACGAGCTATAGCAGCTTCATCCTCAGCTCTGTGCCTGATGTGCAGTTGTACGGCCGAGGTAATCACATGACTGGTAGAAGCACGCTGGTCTTATTAGGTTGCCTCACCACCCTCCTGACCATCCTTTTCAGATAAGACTCAGAACTCAAGTATGGATTTTCTTAGACCGGTTAATGAAGGTCGGAGTCCACTAGGACTTAAAAGATTCTAGTCCACTTTTTGTTAATCAGAGCATGAAGCCATAATGAACACTAACTATATTATAATCGCTAGATGTTTGTGATATAGTTTGACATACTCTATATTAAATGAGTGAAATTAACTGTATTTTATAAAGAAAAGACAAAATATGAATTGCTAGAAACTTTATAATTTTATATAAAAATGGTAATTTCATGTATGATTGTAACAATTATATGGTTATAAGTTTTATGTAATATCTTGTCATGCCATATGTCAGAGTCCCCAGTTAACACACAGCTGATGATAAATGATTTATTTATTAGGCAAGACAACTTGGAATCTCAAATTTAAAAAGCTAGCAAATAGATTTCCAACGTAGACATTCAGTCGGTCGTCTTGTGGTTTTTTTGTTTTTTGTTTTTGTAGCATTTTGTCAATTGAAGTGCATTTAGGAGTCAGGGGGTATTGTGTCCGAGAGGATCATGGGAGAGCCCAGTTGTAGCTCCTGCTGCAGTGATTCCAGATCAGCTGGAGTCATGCGGTGAACCTCACTCCAATCTGACAGGAGTGAGGCCGAGAGAGGCGCTGAGTCGAAACTGAATCAAAGGAAAAACAAAAATAACTGTTTATTTAATGAAAGGCCCAATCGGGTGCCAACACAGCATAATTAACATTTTTGTCCTGTCGAATTTATGTAAAAATGTCTGTGTGAAGGTTGAACGTATAATGTAGTTTAATGTATGCCCATAATTGTATTCAGCTTTCCAAATAACTCAATGAAAAAGACTGGCCTGATAGAAACATGGATGTGGCTACACACACAAAAAAAAAACAAGGTACTATCTGCCCTAGCTGAGCCTTGATTTTATACAGGGCTAAACATAAGAAAAAGGCCACCTTTACTCCTAAACCCGTGTATCAATTTGAAAACCATTGAAGTACACAATTTTCTTTACGTTTGCTGATTTTAGTTACTTTTTTTTCCAAATTAACAATGTTTGTGTTCATTGCCATGGACTGTTTGAATTGAATTAAATTGCAATACCTGTCTAATAGGCGGAAATATGTCAAAGAATATACATTTGTGTATTGTTTGTATCATTTGTGAATAAAAAAAATTGTATTTTGCTTTTGATCTCACCTGTCCCGATCACAATGCTGCAGATCAGTGAGAGACTGAGTCAAAAGGTCATCAAGGTCAAATCCCACTCCATATCCCGCCCCACTGCCTTTAGGAGTGACTGAAAAAACTGGGGGCAACACATCCTCCACCTGACAAAGGCAAAACATATTCATGTCAGTAGTCTATTTGCAAGGTAGAAAGACTCAAATTATTCACATACTTGGGACTTTGAGAGCTGTAAAGTCACAGTGTGTATATCTGGTGCGGTAGGTGGGCCCTGCTGGCCTGTGTCTGTAAAGCCGAGGCTCTGGTGAGGATGAGCACTGACTCCAAGAGAGCCGGGTTTCTCTCCAACTGACGGACACAGTTTTTCCACATTTCCTGTGTTTGTATTTGAATTATTACAATGTGTAGACATACTACTTCGGATGGCAATTTTCCCATTCCTATTTGTCTCTCTCTCAAGCGTCTCAGTCTGGTTTTGACTTTGAGGTTGCACAAAGGTGGTTGTCGGAGGTTGAACTAGTCTTTGTGTTTGTTGCTGTGCTGGCATTGGCTCTAAACTTGGACCGCTCCAACTTCCAACACAGTTGAATCCACTTTGTCTATCACTTTCAATTTGTGGTTTAACATTGTTTTTCACAAAGCCACTAGAAACAGTCACCAGATCTATTCCTCCGCTAATGAGCAATATGTCTGCTTGTGGCTTGCTCTGCCCAATGGAGAACATTATTTGAGGCGGTTGAGTGCTTGCTGGCTGAAACATCACATTCTGGTTAGGTTTGGCATGAGTGATGAGTTGATCATGGGAGGGAATCTTCATTAGCTCCTTGTCCGTTTTATTCAGTGTTCCTTGAGAGTTGTCCTTCATGGTTATATTGAAGTTCATATTGCAGTCCCTCGATGTTGTCCCTTCATTGCTAGTGCAGTTGGACTTATCATTATGTCTATCCATCATTTGTGTCCAACGCTGCAGCAGGCTTTTATCATCATCGCTGAGCAGAACACCACCCAGTGAGTCGCCCTGTTTCCCCTCCTTTCGCTCCTTCTCCTTCAGTTTTCTCTCTCTCTCTCTGGCTCGTTCTTGGCGCTTTCTTCTCTTTTCCTCTCTTTCTCGCTGGCGTTCCTGAGCAGTGACAGGCCGGCGTGCCTCTGAGAGGGACAATGCGCATGACCCACCTCCTGAACTGCCATCAATACCCAGTAGAGATGTACTTCCATCTGCAAAAACAGTGATTTTATTATGACCACATTTATTTAATTCCATGTTATTATGAAATGACATGGTATTGTAAGGTGAAACTTTAATAATAGAAACCTATATATTACGGTAAAAACATGCTTTTTTATAAAAAGTATGTTTTGTTTTTTTTGTATTCTCTCAAACAACCACTAAATGCTATCTATGTTAGCTGTGTCTGATAGGATGCCAGCTTTAGCCTAACAGAAGAAGACCAGAGAGCACAAGGGAGCCTGCAGAAAGGCCAAGTGAGGAGTGGAGGGGGTAACAGGTTTCACATCTGCCATCTACTGGTGAAAAAAAAATCATACACATTTATGGATGGCAGCTTTGAAGGAGTACTGCACATCTTTTCCGGTGGAAGGTCTGCTGCCTGCTTGTCTCCATAGAGAGTTGTAGAGTTATTGCTTTGCCTGGAATGTTCCATGATATAACTTAACATATCCATCCAGCGTTTAAATATCACTGGAGTCCCTTTTGCGTAAAAATACAATAATCCATCCATCCATCTTCTCCCGCTTAATCCGGCTGGGTCGCGGGGGCAGCTTGCTGCCCAATACTCATAGCACCTGACCCCCCTATGAACCCCTCTGCAGGTGGTGAGCCCACAGGAGGGTGGACAACATGGTCCTTGATGTTAGTTCATAGGGGTGCGGGCATGTTTTGAGTTCATGGGGGAAACCGGAGTACCCGGAGGAAACCCATCCAGACACGGGGAGGAACATGCAAACTCCACACAGAAAGGCCCAGGCGACCCGGGGATCGAACCCGCAACCTTCTTGCTGTGAGGCCTGAGTGTTGCCACTCAGCCACCGTGCCGCCAAAAAAAAAAATAATACAATAATTTCTCCTGTAAATAGGGGCAACTCTTCACACATCTGAATTGTAAAGTAGCGTAATTTGTGATAGCTAGGTTTAATCTATGTTGTGGAAAACTCTAGACAAAGCAATAACATTTCCATGGAGACAAGCAGGCAACATACCCTCCACTAGAAATGTTACACAGTGCACCTTTTAAAACAAAAAGGCATGTGATATGTGTCAATCGATGTCAATGCCACAACAGAACCTCATACTTGTAACTGTAATTTTACAATGCAATACTGTGTTTTAATGTACCCATTATTTTTTTCCCCAAAATAATAGTGCATAGTTTAGATGCAACTTGAAATGACAGCAAACTTACCCCCTCTGGCTTTATTTCTTAGAGCTGATTTCAAAATGGCTGCTTTAAGCGCAGCTTTTGTATCTTCTGAAATAGCGCCTTCTTTTCTGATTCCTTCGCCTCCATTTGGCAGAGGTCTGGTGTTCTTGGACAGTGACTGTGATAGAGACTGGGACAGAGACTGTGCCTGTGCTGCTGTCAGAGACAGCAAAGGCACAGTGTTGGGTAAAGTCCCGAGTGTGGATGCTGGTGTCGCAGAAATGGAGGTGGGGGCTTGGGTCATGGACTGGCTTTGAGTGGGCTGAGTCACAGAGGCCTGACTGCTGGCCAGTCTCTCTTGTGCTTCATTGTCTCTCATAGTTTCTGGTGTAGCCTCCTGATTAGACACTGGCGTGGTCAGATCTATGGTCTCTGGTTGACCGCTATCTGAGCTGGCACTGGGCATGTCCACATCAACTGGGCCACTCTCAGGCTTTGTGAGGATAGGCAGGTTATGTTTCACATGAGCCGAGGCTGCTTCTAGGAGAGAGCTGGACTTGTTTAATGTAAATGTATGGTTCTCTTTTGCTGGTGCTTGATTCTGTTGAGATTTAACTGTACTGGCTTGTTGTGCAGTGGGGATTATAGTTGCTGTGACAGTTGTGACCTGAGTATTGCATTGTTTAACACTGTGAGCTGCAGTTGAACTATCATTATTTGCCCTCACTAAAGGCCTGAACTGCAGCCTCTGACGGCAGCCTTGTTTATTGCGGTGAAAGTCTTGAATTTCCATCAAAATCGCCTCTTTTATTTGTTCTTTGTTCATGGGGAGCTTATCAAACTCAAAGTCAAAAGCTGGCACACAAATTGGTTCGTCATCTGGATCGTGGTACTTGGAGAGGTAAGGGTGCTCTAGCGCTTGAGTCACACTTATTCTCTCACGTGGGTCAAAACGTAACATGGCGCTCAACAGGTCCAGGGCCTCAGGTTCAGCCTGTGGATACAGTTTGTCCAAGGGAACAGCGGAGCGCGATGGAAGACTCTGAACATAGGATCGTACCCGGTCAGCCCTTATGGCACTAATCAAACCCTCAGGAGGAGTTCCCAGCACAGACAAAATGAGCTGGAGTTGGTGGACATAGTGCTTTCCTGGAAACAGCTGCTTTCGCCCCAGCATTTCAGCAAAAATACACCCCACAGACCACAAGTCAATAGCCAAAGTGTAGTGATTGAGAGAGAGAAGCAGCTCGGGAGCACGATACCACCGAGTTGCCACATATTCAGTCATAAAGGAATGGGACTCTTCAGGATGAGAGCTGAGGCCACGAGCCATGCCAAAATCACCAATCTTCAACTCACAGTTTTCATTGACTAAAAGGTTGGAGGGTTTGAGGTCCCGATGGATGACATTAGCAGAGTGCACGTACTTAAGGCCACGGAGGAGTTGGTAGAGAAAGTAGCGCGTGTGCTCTGGTGTCAAAGGCTGGCCAGAGTGTATGATCTGGTGCAAATCGCTTTCCATGAGATCAAGCACCACATACCTGCAAAAACAAAAGGAAAATATTGAAATGATAGATATATTCAAATCAAATTCTAAATCTACAATCAAAATAAATAACTGATTCTTATTACTTAGTTTAAAGTGACATAATAATACTCACACAGACTTGAAGGCAGAGTGTGGAAGGTTGGGCTGGAGAATGTCTTTGATTGCAATAATGTTGTCATGTTTAAAATGCTTGAGTATCTTCAACTCTCGCAATGTCCGTTTGGCATTTGTCACTACTTCAAAGGCATTTGAGATTTTCTTTATTGCAACCTGCTGACCTGTAAAAGGGGTATACCATCATTGCATTTTCACTTTTGGGGAACTTAGGTCATGATAATACATTTCACCATTAAACTTAATTTAGTTCCTCCTTACCATTGTCCCGTCTCCTTGCTGATGAAACAACCCCATATGCACCAGTGCCAATTGTCTCAATAATGTCATACTCTTCGCCAACGTCAAACTTTACGTCAAGGGAGTGTGCTTTGAGCAGAGCCAGATTCTTTGCTGTTGTGCTGGCGTCAGTGCTGGTGCATGCCGTCTTTTCTCCATTTTTATTCATTCTCTCAGGCGACATGGCCTTGGGTTGAACATTCTTGTCTTCTCGTCCGTCCTTAGTTGACATATTTCTGTTGACAACACAAATTTGAATAATTTGAATTATTAATGTAAATTATTAAAATCTTCTAATAGACTATGCAACTATATACATGTTGTTCTAAGTCCTGTCACAAGTAAGGAAGTTACATAGCTTCAATCTATGAGTCTTAATGTGCTTGCTTTTACAGTGTCTTGTAAAGAAAATATTTTAATTTACAACATTTCTTATTACCTGTATTTCTTTACTGTATGATACTTCTAGTTTAGTATCCATTTAAATCCCACTGTATTACTGTGTAATTACCTATTAATGGGTTTTACTTTCCTGTTTGTGTGCAGATTTGAGTACTTTTCTCCATTCAGAACTGTTAGCACTGTTGTCATAGCAATTGGTTCGTTTTTCATCCCTCTGAAACGTATGGATTTCTGTTTCGACATGAAGGGGAGATCCCAGAACCTAAAAGCCGAGGGACGATACCATTCGCTCCCAAACGCTTTTCTGAAGAAATAAAACTAAATAGACTTTTGTGCTCAGGGAAGAGGAAGAAAGATTCCCCCCCCGATCCCGTTAGGCCTGTTAACCTGTAGCTTTTGGTTAAACGATCTGTTAATACTACCTTTCCTGGTAAAACTAAATAATTATCATTTGTTAAGGGAGGAAAGACAGCCTTATTCTCTTGGCGTAGGGGCGTAGGCTGCGATACCTGAACACAAGGCTTTCTAGGGACCTTTATTGTTCGGGCTTGTGACTATGTGGTCTACTTTCTTATTAAGTCACACACACAATGCAAAACACACATATTACATAAGCATACAAACATATATATACATATAAAGAGTTTCACCTTCTAGGCCAACCACATGGTCCAAAGTTGTTATTAATCCTGTGCTATAGCTTTCTTGTTTTTGTCCACCGCTTCCTTGTAGTTCCGCATCGCGTTTGAGTGCCACATGTCACAGACCAATGAAAGGAAGAGGTGTCTTAGGGTCTGGCCAATAGGAGCGTCTCTCTCTATGGAAGGCGGGACTTTATACTTAACACTGGGCTATTGTATTTTTAGATAGTCAATGTGATTTCCATTTAATTTTAATTTTGATTTGGAAAATACTCATAAGGACCTTGTAATGGAATGGTTCATAAATTATCACTTTATTTTTTTTTATTGAGTACCATTTAATTACATGTTTGCACTTATTATTATCATTGGAACCGAAACAAAAACTCATTAAGCATCGATTCCAAACCGTGGACATTGGGATACAGTGTCTAGAATCTCATGCACAGATTAAAGTCCACAGTGTATCAGTGACGCAACATCAGTAATGGTACTAGCCCACCAATCAGGGACATCAACAAAACGCCCAGACCAATCAAAAGCGACTAAACCATTCCTAGCACCCCTGTGAGACTTTTGACACGTTAACGAAATCGGTGGGTGTACGGGGTTCCATTCAGTAGAGCTCAATTTATTTGGGTTTTATATTTTTCTACATAGTACTTTTTGTTGTAGAAATATGGCAGCAGCTGATGCTCAAGGGCTGCCTAAGTGGGAGAGAAAAGCACGAATAATACTTTGCTTTTTGGGGTTCATTTTGTCCATCTATGCTCTCCACGTCGAGCTGTCCAGGGAAAGTAATCCCGACTATAGAGCAATGTGTGATTTAGGGCAGTACGTGAGCTGCTCCAAAGTTTTTACTTCCAGGTAAGTCAAATGTGGATGAAAAAGTATAATATAGTTTTAATTTTATGTTTTCTTTTAGTCTGTTCTTTAACCGTATATATGCAATTGATTCACACGTACACACATGCATATACACAGTTGATTCACACGTATATACATATACACAGTCCAGCACAAAACATTAAAAGTATTTCATCCAATGTAACATTTTAAATATACAATTTTGAATGTATGTAATTTTTCCAAATGCATTTCTATTCTATTTTCAGATGGGGACGTGGATTTGGGTTGGTCCAGATCTTTGTGGGACAAGAGAGCCCTTTGAACCAGCCTAACAGTGTGCTTGGCATCATATTCTACTCTTTACAGCTGGGATTGGGTTAGTCTCTCAATCTGCTAATTACAATGTAGTGGTCGAAGGAAAACTGCCTCTGCAGACAACAGGCAAAGTGTGATGACATAGCCATCAATTTGAATTTCAAATTTGTAGCCTAATATTGTTTTTGCTTTGTTTCTTCCAGGTTTGTCATTATCTCAGAGAGCTGCAATTTTCTTGGACTTGGCCTCCTGGGTGTCTGTGGTGGTGTCTCTCTATTTAGCGTCTATTCTAGTCTTTGTTCTGGGAGATTTTTGCATGGTTTGTGTGTCAACTTATGCTGTAAACTTTGCATTGCTCTTCATTAATTTAAAGAGAAGGAGAGCACTGAATGAAATGAAGGAGAAGGCTGAATAAAACATGTGACTTCTGCCATGTTCATTAAAATTTTTGCAAGACTGAGTTTCAACACGGGGGCCATATGTCGTTACTGGAATGCCACAATGTCTATTATTGTGAGAATAAACTATTTTAGTTAGTGGGTAGGTAACACTGCTGAAAAGAGTAAGTATTACCCGGAAGTGGCTCGTTTTAAGAATTTTAAGTGATGAGTTACAGTTTTACCTGTAGATGGCGCCAAGCACAAAGTGTTATTTTATGATGAGCCTCACTGACGTGTACGGCCTTTCTAAGTTTAGCAATTAAACAGTTTACATTAAACTCCTCAAAATCGGGTACATTAATGCTTTGACCAATGAAATAACGATAGTAGGCCTATCCATTTTGTGAATCCAATTTGGGTTCTAATTCACATGTACACTGTAGTGGGATAGATGCTCAAATGTAATAGGGATATGTAAGTGGTTTTCATTTTGATAATATATTAAAATCTGATTTGTTTATTAATTATTTGTTAATATTAACCTCGATATATTGCTGTCCTAACCACCACGTCCAATTCTACACAAAATACTTAGTAGTTTAAGTCTAAAATATAGATTTCACCTGTAAATTGAGACAAACACATAGTTGAACAGCTCAAACAACAGTCTATTTTTGTGTCATAGTAGTGGATAAAGGCTGTGGACTGCTACATCAGTCAGGACAACAAAGAACTTTTGTTCACTCAGACGTCACATTCAATAGTCTCGAGTGTAAGAAAGAATGCATAAAAGGACTTTGCGCATATTTAGGCATAATTGTAATTGTTCACACTAAAACGTAGGGCGGACACGACATGGTGCCTGCAAAATCACAGCGCGAAGCGCTCTCCCCCTAATCAAACACTCAATGCCACTCATTAGTGACCCTTATGGCATCCAGTAGTACAGACTGGCACTGCCCATTGCCGCGACAGCGGCATAATTGTAATCGTTAACTCGGGTAAACGCCAAAAAGGTGCACTGGGTATGTCAGAAAGAGGTCATTGACAAGTGGTCATTGACAAGTGACCCCGCAGGTGCGTTACTGGACGCGAGTGCTTTCCAATGATATGTATATGTGCCCCCATTCGTGGCGCTATATTGTTATTGTTCTGGTTTTTCTTCTTCTAATTATTATTAGGCCCGAACACCTCGGCGGCGTAGGGCCTATCGTGATTGTTCAGCAGTGCGAAGCACTGCCGCGCTGCATGCGCGGAGCGTAGTGCAGCGCACGCAAACAGAGCGCGAAGCGCTCTCCCCTTTCCAAGCACACTAGCATCATCATGTCACTGACTGGTGCCCGCTGACCTGGCACGGTGGCATCGCTATGGCCGTGTCAGCGGCATAATTGTAATTGATCACCCTAAAACGTAGGGCGCACATGACATCATGCGCGAAGCCCATTCACTCAACTTGTTAGCAAGAACAAATATGCATGTCCCATGCCTTTGGCATGAGTTGCTAGGATACTGCTGTTCACGCAGGGAGCGATCGCGGGACGAAGTTGAGCGCGAAGCTCAGTTGACAACGATGAATTAATCGTTGCGAAAGCAACTGTAGAGGCTCTGTAGAGGCTCGGGCCTAAATCATGGTGTTTTTTTGTCACAGTGGTGCTATGTCACAGGCCAACTGAAGTATACATTGGTATTTACTACTTACAAAAGTAAATATCTAATCCCTACTTTGCCTAAAAACACCAGGCATTCAGGAATGATATGTCGATATCTATGAAGATGACTGATGGAGGTGTGACTTAACTTCCTTGTGAATGATGTGTGCGTCATACATGTCAAAACAATCAAACAAACCACATTGTCCATTGTTACTTTGACCATGTTACATAATAGCTGTCACCAATATGTCATCCCATGATTAAACACAGAAGCTGTAATTATATTTATTTATTAATATACATATATATATATATATATATATATATATATATATATATATATATATATATATATATATATATATATATATATATATAGACTGTACACGAGCCGGAAGGAAAGAGGCCGAGGACTAGTGAGTGTGGGAACCACTGTCCAGGATGAAACATCCAAGCTCCACAAGTACATCAGTGACAAGGCCCAGACTGATGACGCTCAGAGAATGTCTCAGACAGTGGGGCGCAGAGGAAGAGGTGCTGGAGGGACCATCATGGCAGGACAAACCCCTACATGGGGCGTTCCACCGGAACATAACTGAAGTGGCTGATATCAAGAAATCCCACCAATGGCTGGAGAGGGCTGGTCTGAAGGACAGCACGGAGGCACTCATCCTGGCTGCACAGGAGCAGGCCTTGAGCACCCGAGCAATAGAGGCCCAGATCTACCACACAAGACAAGACCCAAGGTGTAGATTGTGCAAAGAAGTACCTGAGACAGTCCAGCACATAACTGCAGGGTGTAAGATGCTGGCAGGGAAAGCGTACACGGAGCGACATAACCAAGTAGCGGGCATAGTGTACAGAAACATCTGTGCAGAGTATGGGCTGGAAACCCCAGGATCAAGGTGGGAAACGCCTCCAAAGGTGGTGGAGAATGAGCGGGCCAAGATCCTGTGGGACTTCCAAATACAGACTGACAGAATGGTGATGGCGAACCAACCAGACATCGTGGTTCTGGATAAGCGAGAGAACAAAGCCGTGGTGGTGGACATTGCAATACCGAGCGATGGCAATGTCAGGAAAAAGGAACACGAGAAACTAGAGAAATACCAGGGGCTCAAGGAAGAGCTGGAGAGAGCCTGGAAGGTGAAAGCATTGGTGGTGCCTGTGGTGATCGGAGCACTCGGGGCCGTGACCCCCAAACTGGATGAGTGATTGCAGCAGATCCCAGGAAGGACAACAGACATCTCAGTCCAGAAAAGTGCAGTACTGGGAACAGCAAAGATACTGCGCAGAACTCTCAAGCTCCCAGGCCTCTGGTAGGGGATCCGAGCTGATGAGGGACCAACCACCGTGGAAGGTGAGAAATGCGTTTTTATATATATGTGTGTATATGTATGTATGTATATATATATATAGTGTGTATATATATATACATATATAGTGTGTATATATGTATATAATATTTATTTATTTATTTATATATATTTATGTGTGTGTGTGTGTATATATATAAAAAAAAAAAAAACGCATTTCTCACCTTCCACGGTGGTTGGTCTCTCTCACCCTCATCAGCTCGGGTCCTCTACCAGAGGCCTGGGAGCTATATATATATATATATATATATATATATATATATATATATATATATATATATATATATATAATGTTATGTTTTAAATGTTTGTACAGGAGTAAATAAACATGACCTTGATTTTTTAAAAATTAACCCTTTCCTTTGAAGGGTTTTACCACATAAATATCGGGAACAAGGAAATGGCATAAATGTTTTTACATGTGTTGGGTTTGTATGAGTAAGCACGTCAAGAAAGTATGACACCTCCCCACAGTGAACTGCTCAAACCTATATAAGCCTATGTTAACTTAACCAGTGAACATCAACGCAATGGCTTTGAACAAATGGAACTGCATATTGATGCTGGGATGCCTCCTTGGCACAGGTAAAACTTCCAACCAGAGATTTAAGATTTGTAAAAATGTGTCTTATAAGAAACAGAAATAATCTTATTGTCCATGGTTTCATACATAAACCTCTAGCCAACATAATCTTTCAATTTATATCTTTTTCTCCTCCAGAGTCAGCAGCTCAGCTTGATGGTAAGTGCAAATGAATTTAATAAAACACTATTGTAAAGTTAGAATGGACAAAAATGACTAAATGTAAACGCATGAACTGATTAATAAATTAAATACAATAATCATAATAGTTTGATCCACTTGTATAATTAATCTTTTCCAAATATTCAAATTAGAATTGTGTTTGGAGGATAAACCCTTTGAGATGTCTTGCCATCTCATTTTCGAGGAGTCCTCTTAGTCACAACAGAGGACAGACAGTAGGCTACGTAATTCAAAAAACAAAACAAAACAAAACAAAAAAAAACGGAAAAATCAAAACAACAAAATCATCACAACCATACACAAACACTCACTCACACATGCTTGTCAGACATTGAATAAGTCAAATTTGAACAAAGACGGAGTTCAAATATAGTCACAAAATACACAAAAAGCTGAACAACAAAATTCAACAAAATGATCAAAAACAATTGCACGGGTAATGTAAATATTGCACCAGAGCATTTTTAAATGAAGGGACAGAGGTTAAAGTGCGGAACGATGAGGGAAGTTTGCTTCAATCAAAGGGAGCTTTATATTTAACTTAGGTTTTTGCAATTTGTTTTTTGACTTTTGAGACAACAAAAAATATCTGCGCTGCGTGGCATAAACTGTAAGATGATCTGAATGGAATTAAATACTGTTTTAGATATTAAGGATAACTGAGATTAATGCATTTAAAGCCAGTGAAGTTGACGTTGGGAGGACAGGGTGAGTCAGGACAGATGGTGGTACATTATGCAGTGGTGAATTCTGAAGGGACAGCAAAGATAAACCTGCACAGAGAGTTATAGAAAACACTGAGTGGTTGGAGGATAGAAGTTGTCATGTTTTGATAAATTATTTCACAGTAATCTAAAATAGGAAGAAGTGTTGAGAGAAGTTGTGAGATAATATTTTTCCTGACAGAAAAAGCTAAAACAATTGATGAACTGGTAAAGTAATTTTAAGCTGCTGTATGATTTTATTTTATTTTTTTTTTTTTTTTGTAATTTTATGAGTGTTGAATGAGAGTGAGGAGTCAAGCCATAAACCAAGATATACATTTTTTTCAAAAGCTATAATTGGTGATGAATCAGTAAATGTTAGATTTATTTCATTAACAGATTTGTTTCAGAAAACAACATAAAATATGATTTAGATTTATTAAGTCGTAATTTGTTAGACTGTAGCCATAACTGAACAGTATTAAAATCACATCGAATAGAAGACTGAATATCAGTAATATTAGATTTATATGAATAAATATCATCAGTATAAGTATCATCAGCATAGAGTTGGATGTCACAGGCTGTGCAGACATGGTGAGGTAGAAACATGTCCCTCAAGGTTCCTCACTGGATATCCTTTTATTTTCTATTTTGGCAAGGTGGAGGTCAAAATAGAAAATAAAAGGATGCCCAGTGAGCAACCTTGAGGGACACCTCTCTATAGTGGAAAACTCAGAATAGCAGTGTGTGAAAACACACTGCTGGCAGTGTTGAAGGTATGAATTAAAGCAAAAGACAATGGCCCTGTCAAGACCTATAGAATGGAGCTTATCCAATAATAGATAATAATCAACAATATCAAAAGCTTTAGTAAGGTTGATAAATAAGGCACTAGTTGACATATTTTTGACAAAATTGGAGAAAATATTGTTGGTAAATTTGAATAAAGCCGTAGTTGTTGAGACATGCTTTCTAAAGTCAGACTGAAATGGGGAAAGAAGATTATTTTAAATATCTGAGAGCTGATTAAACATGAATTTCTCATAGACTTTAAAAATGCTGTTAATAAATGGAACTGGTCTATAATTATTAATGTTGCTGGGGTCACTTCCTTTATGAAGGGGTATAACTTTTACACATTTCCATGCAGAAGGAACTTCACATGTTCTGAAAAATAGGTTAAGTAGCCAAAGTGGTACAGATTTTATTGGTAAATCGCAATCCATAGGTGTTGTTATCCCATATAGGGATATTGAAAAATGTAAGTACAGCATTTCTGTCATTCACACTCTATATGTGTTCACACACTGTATATTATTATATTACACTCAACAAAAATATAAACGCAACACTTTTGTTTTTGCTCCCATTTGTCATGAGATGCACTCAAAGTTCTAAAATTCATTCCAGATACACAATATTACCATTTCTCTCAAACATTGTTCACAAATCTGTCTAAATGTGTGATAGTGGCACTTTTGCTTTGCTGAGATAATCCATCCCACCTCACAGGTGTGCCACATCAAGATGCTCATCAGACCCCATGATTAGTGCATAGGTGTACCTTAGACTGTCCACAATGAAAGGCCACTCTGAAATGTGCAGTTGTTGCTTTATTGGGGGTCTGGGGACTCAGAACCAGTCAGTATCTGGTGTGACCACCATTTGCCTCATGCAGTGCAACACATCTTCTTCGCATAGAGTTTATCAGATTGTCAATTGTGGCCTGTGGAATGTTGGTTCACTCCTCTTCAATGGCTGTGCGAAGTTGCTGGATATTAGTGGGAACTGGTGCGCGCTGTCGTATACGCCGGTCAAGCACATCCCAAACATGCTCAATGGGTGACATGTCCGGTGAGTATGCTGGCCATGCAAGAACTGGGACATTTTCAGCTTCCAAGAATTGTGTACAGATCCTTGCAACATGGGGCCGTGCATTATCTTGCTGAAACATGAGGTGATGTTCATGGATGTATGGCACAACAATGGGCCTCAGGATCTCATCACGGTATCTCTGTGCATTCAAAATGCCATCAATAAAATGCACCTGTGTTCTTCGTCCATAACAGATGCCTGCCCATACCATAACCCCACCACCACCATGGGCCACTCGATCCACAACATTGACATCAGCAAAGCGCTCACCCACACGATGCCACACACACTGTCTGCCATCTGCCCTGAACAATGTAAACCGAGATTCATCTGTGAAGAGAACACCTCTCCAACGTGCCAGACGCCATCGAATGTGGGCATTTGCCCACTCAAGACTGTTACGGCGACGATCTGGAATCAGGTTAAGACCCCGATGAGGACGACGAGCATGCAGTTGAGCTTCCCTGAGACGGTTTCTGACAGTTTGTGCAGAAATTCTTTGGTTATGCAAACCAATTGTTTCAGCAGCTGTCTGAGTAGCTGGTCTCAGACGATCTTGGAGGTGAACCTGCTGGATGTGGAGGTCCTGGGCTGGTGTGGTTACACGTGGTCTGCGGTTGTGAGGCCGGTTGGATGTACTGCCATATTCTCTGAAACGCCTTTGGAGACGGTTTATTGTGGAGAAATGAACATTCAATGCCCGAGCAACAGATCTGAGCATCTTGATGTGGCACACCTGTGAGGTGGGATGGATTATCTCAGCAAAACAAAAATGCTCACTATCACACATTTAGACAGATTTGTGAACAATGTTTGAGAGAAATGGTAATATTGTGTATCTGGAATGAATTTTAGATCTTTGAGTCCATCTCATGACAAATGGGAGCAAAAACAAAAGTGTTGGGTTTATATTTTGTTGAGTGTACATTAAAATATCCTGCAGAAAAACATGACATGAAGTACACATGAATGGTTAAAAGACATAACCATACCGGCTTGTCAAAGCCTGATCCCGTCAGATCTCAGAAGCTCAGATCTCAGAAGCTAAGCAGGGCCGGGCCTGGTTAGTACTTGGATGGGAGACCACTGGGAATTCCAGGTGCCACAGTGGGGCGCCAGTGGCAAAAAAAAACTGTCGTTGTGTCCTTAGGCAAAGCACAGCACCCACATTGCCTAGTATGAAAGTGATGTGTGCATGGCAGGACTCCCTTGAAAAAGAGATTAGTAATCTCAATGGGACATTCCTGGGTAAATAAAAGGTAAAAAAAAAAACAGCTTTATATATTGTTATATATTGTTTGTAGCCTA
Organism: Odontamblyopus rebecca; assembly: GCA_030686955.1. NCBI lineage: Eukaryota > Metazoa > Chordata > Actinopteri > Gobiiformes > Gobiidae > Odontamblyopus > Odontamblyopus rebecca. The sequence continues at coordinate 20,305,740 of CM060671.1, read as the reverse complement.
TTGCTAGATTCTGGCCATTATTTCAATTCTTTATTCAGAGATATTCTTAGGTAAGGCACCAGGAACAGTGTTAAGACTATTAACAAGGTTATAAGTGATGACAAGAACAACAAAAGCTTTTAACACAACTAATTGCTCTCCAGTTTGTGGTATGGCTCCTCTTAGCAACAAAATAGTTGGAGGTGAAGATGCTCCAGCTGGAAGTTGGCCCTGGCAGGTCAGTCTACAGAGGTCTGGCCAACACATTTGTGGTGGATCCCTCATCAACCGAGAGTGGATTTTGACAGCAGCTCACTGTTTTTCAAAGTGAGTACTCTAACTGTGTTCAATTTAAGAAAATTCAGCTTCAGACCGTTTTATACCAGTAAAACATCCTTCAGCACCAACAGACAAAGATGGAGGGTTTCCCTTGGTTGTGAAAACCTACTTGGTTCCAATCCTAATGAGATCACAAAGGCTGTGAGAAGGATCAGGATCCATCCAAATTATGACAGTTTTACCAGTGATAATGACATTGCTCTGCTCAGACTGGCCTCAGCAGTCACCTTCACAGACTACATCAGGCCAGTGTGTCTGGCAGCCACTGACAGTGTGTTCAACAGTGGCACTGATAGCTGGGTCACTGGCTGGGGCGCCGTCAGAGAGGGAGGTCAGTCTGATTTACTTGACTCTGCACAAACACTCTTCATCATGTGAATGTATCGAAGTGACCAATGTTTCTCCTCTCAGAGCCGCTCCCATTTCCCCAAACCCTACAGGAAGTGGAGGTGCCTGTTGTGGGAAACCGTCAGTGTAACTGTCTGAACGGAGTTGGCACAATCACAGACAACATGATCTGTGCAGGTCTTTTGGCTGGAGGAAAAGACTCCTGTCAGGTATTGTGCTGTTCTTATTGGACTAACATGTTGTCAGCAGAACATAACACCTCACACATGCACTGTTGTCTTTTAGGGTGACTCTGGAGGTCCCATGGTCAGTAAACAGGGCTCTGTTTGGGTCCAGTCTGGTGTCGTTAGCTTTGGTTTTGGTTGCGCTCGACCCAATCTTCCAGGAGTGTACTCCAGAGTGTCCAACTACCAGCCCTGGATAAACTCGCACATCAGCTCTGATCAGCCTGGCTTTGTCCAGTTTGTGTCCAGCGGACCAGATCCTGACCCTAGCATCACCTGTCCTGGTCTGCCTCCTCCTTTTATTGTTACAACTGCCCCACCTCAAGATATAACCACGGTTCCAGAGCCAGAAGCCACAGATGCAGAGCTGCTAGAGCCCAGTGCAGAGTGTGAGTATGATGTCCTCTACTGCTTTGACATGGACAGAACCAACAGTTACCATAACTTTGGTCATTGCAGTGTGTGGCATCACTCCTCTGAACCCCAGGATAGTCGGAGGTGCAGATGCTCCAGCTGGAAGTTGGCCCTGGCAGGTCAGTCTGCAGAGGTTTGGCCAACACATTTGTGGTGGATCCCTCATCAATCGAGAGTGGATCATGTCTGCTGCCCACTGTTTCTCAAGGTCAGTCAAAGTTTTTAGACCATCTGGTCTGGTTTCGCTGCAATCACTGTTATAATGACAACTTTACATTAGTTAAAATGATTGTCTGTTCCTCTGGTTTCAGTACCAGTACCTCTGGATGGCAGGTTTCCCTTGGCCGAGAAAACTTACAAGGCACAAACCCAAATTAATTTTCCAAATCAGTGTCAACAATAATTTTACATCCAAATTATGACAGTTTTACCAGTGATAATGACATTGCTCTGCTCAGACTGGCCTCAGCAGTCACCTTCACAGACTACATCAGGCCAGTGTGTCTGGCAGCCACTGACAGTGTGTTCAACAGTGGCACTGATAGCTGGGTCACTGGCTGGGGCGCCGTCAGAGAGGGAGGTCAGTCTGATTTACTTGACTCTGCACAAACACTCTTCATCGTGTGAATGTATCGAAGTGACCAATGTTTCTCCTCTCAGAGCCGCTCCCATTTCCCCAAACCCTACAGGAAGTGGAGGTGCCTGTTGTGGGAAACCGTCAGTGTAACTGTCTGAACGGAGTGGGCACAATCACAGACAACATGATCTGTGCAGGTCTTTTGGCTGGAGGAAAAGACTCCTGTCAGGTATTGTGCTGTTCTTATTGGACTAACATGTTGTCAGCAGAACATAACATCTCACACATGCACTGTTGTCTTTTAGGGTGACTCTGGAGGTCCCATGGTCAGTAAACAGGGCTCTGTTTGGGTCCAGTCTGGTGTCGTTAGCTTTGGTTTTGGTTGCGCTCGACCCAATCTTCCAGGAGTGTACTCCAGAGTGTCCAACTACCAGCCCTGAATAAACTCGCACATCAGCTCTGATCAGCCTGGCTTTATCCAGATTGTGTCCAGTGGACCAGACTCCGACAGTACCATCACCTGTACTGGTCTGCCTTTACAAATGAGTGCCATGAGTCCTTCTCGTGAGTATTTTTTCCATGTAATCTTTTCTTTCTAAAATCTACATTCCGGCACAATTTTCAATAATATATATCCTTTACATTATAGGCTCATTATGGGGTGTTGATCCTAGTCATCCTGTGAGAAATGAGAACAGTATTTCTCAGATGTGGCCTTGGATGGTCCATATTTACAAAAGCGGCACATATATTTGTGGAGGCACTCTAATTGCTGACAACTTTGTCCTTACTGCTGCAGAGTACTTTTCTGAGTGAGTATCGGCCCCAGAACACAGTAATTCCTGCCAAGATGAACAATGACTTTTATTTTTGTGTTTCAGCCCAAATCCACATCTTCAAGATTGGACTGTGTCTTTTGGATACAATGAGAACAGCTCATTGGGCGTTGTGGATGTTATAGTGAGTGATACCTCAGGATCCAGCATTGCCCTGATGAAGCTGGCCACATCTGTTAGCTACACCAATGACATCCAGCCTGTGTGTGTGGACACTACCAACACCACTACCTTCCCTGTTGGCAGTCAGTGCTGGGTGTCAGGCTTCGGAATTAAAAGTGGCACCAGTGGTATGAATTGTCTAACTGTATTAATTAATTCCCACTCATTCTTGAGAACTGCTGTTCTTGCACTACTTTCAAAGTCAAGCTAACCATATATATATATATATATATATATATATATATATATATATATATATATATATATATATATATATATATATATATATATATTTTTTATATATATATTTTTATTTTTATTTATATATATATATATATATATATATATTTATATATATATATATATATATATATATATATATATATATATATATATATATATATTCTTTTCTTTTTTTTTTCTTTTTAGCAAACAAGCCAACTCTCAGCGATCTGAAAACTTATGTTGCACGTTGTGAGAGGCTTTCTGACCTGGGCAATATTTGCACATCTTCCATGGATGTTCAACAGGTAAAACAGATTTGCCATTTTTTACAAATTAGCTGCATGAACTACTTAGAGTCACCACCTCAATGCTCAGCTGTTAGCATGCCTATTGAGAAATTAACTAACCCTAACCCTAACCCACTGACTCACCAATTTAGAATGTGCTATTTGGAGGCAGGTGAGTCTTAATTTTATTAATATCTAACCTGAAGCATATAAAAATCGTAATAACATAATGAAACGTGATTCAAATTTACAAAGTTTTTCTGTGCAACTTTAGGGAGACCAGGGTGGCGCTCTTTTGTGCCAGTCGGGTTCCTCATGGTTTCAGGCGGGTGTGGTCACCGTGAGAGGAGCCAAAACCATCCTCTCTGACGTCCATATCTTTACCAGAACTTCAAATTTCGCTTCATTCATAAAGGAAACTGTGGGAGACATGCCATCTCCTGCAGCAGTGAATACGACAGCCTCGGGGGGAAACTCGGCTGAAGTGTCTGTTCTGTTGTTTATTGTCCCCATTATCTCCATACTACTGTCTTTGTCGATCCACTCCACATTACAGTATTGTTTCATTAAACTAACATATCTCTGTTAACTGTTCAAAGATGTGATCTCGTGTCATTAATTTGCAAATATTTTATTTCCAATCACATGCATATTCAGCTTTTTTTTAATAGTTTATTAAAATCCATAGTGCTCGTTGCAATCGTTTACAATATAATGACTTTGGGAAGGCCGATTTCAGAAACGTATATTTTATATTTTAAATTCAATGCTCCTGTGCAAGGTCCTTGTAATCAAAGAAAACATTTAAGAAATGCTTTGCACCTCTCAGGGCTAAATTTTCATCTGGAGCCCCTGAAACATGTAAAAACTTTTTGCTTTATTCACCTGCCCAGTAATCTCCTGACTGTAGGACAGAGGCTGAACAGGCATTTGACTCGTTAGCAACAATTTATTACTGAGCGATGAGCAGTACATACACTGGCCGTAAATGGACATACAAAAACATAGAATGCAATGGCCTATGTGTTTACTAGGATATGTAAATGTATAACTGTGTACAAGCATTTTATTTGCAAAGGAATATTAGGCTAGTTATGTTGTAAACACAATAAAAAGGTTAATATACATTTGAATTAATAACAGACCTATTATTGAATATTGTTTATATGTTAGGTTATATTTTATATTAAGTTGCTGGTTCTTCTGGAGCACCATCGAGAGCCTCTTCCTGTCCTTGAGTCTCATCAGCAATCATCTGTTGGTATTTACTCTTGAAAAATCCAGCCTGTAGAATACATGCAGACAGTGTTGGGCCGTGTAATAGTGTTATCCTCATAATGGCTCCACAATATGGTCTACCTTGTACAAGCCAGCAGTCAGTAACAGCACTAGCACCAGTGCTCCCACAGATCCTCCAATGATTTCTTTGGTGAAGTCCGCCTCAGTGTAGACTTCTACTTCTGCTTCAATCTGGGGAGACGTACTTAGTACACATGAATGGAACTTATGTAAAAAAAAATATTCCTGTACCCTTCAGAAATATTAGCAGTTCAATTCAAGAGGTTAACACCAAAACCCACTAGGCTATTCTGCAGCTTGTTAGAAGGACAAATGTTTCAAGATGATTAATAGGACATAACACATCTACATTGTTTATTCAAATTCTGATATATATGTGTAGCTCACATTTATTCTTAGAATGGCTGGTAACAATTGTGATTAATTTCATTTCAATTCTTATACTTTAACAGAAGGGAGGACTGTACCTTGACGGGTTTGTTCTCAGCAGAATAGAAAATAAACCGGTCTGTATCATACTCCAGAGTGGCTGTGCTAATGAGGAGAAACTTGGCAGACTTTAGTCCAATCTGTGGGAATCATAAATGTATCATGGCACACTGGCATCTCTCAGGTAATATTGAAAGTAAATGTGTGTGTTAGACCGTGTCAAGACCTGCTCAATCCATCCTGAGCTGAGGTTAGCAGAGATGATGTAGTCTTTGCTCTCCATTTGCCCCATGAAGCGAGTACACCTGAAAGCCCTGCATTTGGCCACACTGCAGTTCTGTTTGGTTTAACAAACAAACACAAATGACCGGATTTGTTTTCAACTCTAATGTTAGTTTTGCCATATTGTAACAAGACTGAAGCTGATACTGACTACAAACTTGTTCTCCTGTATTTGTGGAACAAAATCTGTCACCGTTGGCTCTTCATCCTTGTCTTTTTGACAGTCTGGAATCTTGAAAAAAATTATTGAAATCCTTTTCAAGCTCAATACAATGAAAAAATGAAAGAATGTATGTATTTCCACTAAAACAATCAAATGCTTATAATTATGTTTATTAGATAAACGATTTCAATAAATAACCCACTATATGACCCTAATATTAACTATATCTGAAGCGTGATGTTGTAATCCCTCATTTGTCCAGGAGTGGTCCTCAGACCGCTGAGAGCCGAAATGTTAACAAGGTCCTATGAAACCTTTTCTACTGTATAAAACGAGTGAATTTCCTTCTCTACTTTTACCTGCAAAGAGTCAGAGTCTACCCAGAGGTCCTTCTTGCCAAGTTTTACTGGAACACGGATCACCACAGAGAAATTCAACGGTCTGATCTCATTTGTAACCTGCAAAAAGAGTATTTAATATTATGAAAAGACAGACACGTATATCACAATCCATTGTACTTTACCTTAATTGACTGATTGAGTTGCTTCTGGAGATCATTTTTACCAAACGTAAAATTGGTGTAGCTGTGTGAACTGAAGAGATTTATGTCAGGAAAAAATCTGTGCAATAACTAACTTTTTTTTTCTCAATGTACCTTCCAACTGTCACTGAAATGCTGTATTTAACATCAATCTCTCTCTTTTTGTATCGCTGGGACAAATGAGATGAATTGGTGCTAAAAGTAATGAAAACAAATAAAAGATAGAAGTGCCCATAAAGTTTTGTACAAGTTGATACTCCAGTGAATGGCACCTGGTTGCATTTGCAGTGACAAGAATCCTCCTGTCGAGTTGGCTGTTGGTGTTGAATCCATATGAGACGACAAAAAAGGCCTACAACAATACCAGACAATTGATGGTGCGTGTTGCACAAGAAAGGGTTTAAGAAAAAACAAACAACAAACCTTTGCATTGCTCTTAAAAATAGGCTTATCAATAAAGCATTCAGTTTGTCCTCGTATCAAACTGTCTTTGCTGTCCACTGAGTTACAGTCAATTCTCCCCTTAAAGAAATATAACAAGGAATAAGGAAGTAGTTGGCAACCAATCATGATCTGACAAACTTCTCACTCGAAGTCCAGTGAACTTCCGGTAGGAAAGTCCCGAAGGATATGTCAGGATGACTCTTGTATCGTAGGAATTTTCCTCTATATTTTCTAATGACACTGTCACATTGAGCAAATCATCCATTCCTACTCGGACCACAGATCTGTAAAGTCAAAATGGTGATTAAGTAGCTTAAAGAATTTTTCTGTGAAAAACTGGTACATAAAAACTATACCTGGTGAAGTTAAAGTCCACTATGAGTCTGTCAATACACTTGTCATCCACCCCACAGTTGATCTCAAACCCCAACTAAAATGAAAATATTTGGATTAAATATATGTTACATATTAATATATCATCTCCCTATCCACTTACATTTTTGTTGATTTTTGTGGGGGACTGTTGAGAGAGACTTGGTTTGAGGTTTTGGGGGGAAGCCATGCTTTCAAATGAGAAACGCAACTCATTGTAAAGAGGATTGAGAGCATCTTCAGGACATGACTGTAAGTAAAGTGTACTGGATATTAATAAAACAATACACATTAAAATCCACGCATGTATAAAATCAACATTTGTAACCTGTATAAAGAAACTGATAGTGACACATTCCTGACGGTTCAGTGTAATGGTGAGACTTCCACTTGTGTCTGGTTGTTTCTCCTGGATGAATGCCCGGTTATTTGGGACAGTGCGTGTGGCATCCAAAGTAAAAGTGTAATTGATTCTTGCCTGAGCTAAAAAAAAAATAAAACACATATATCCTGTAAATAATGAAAGAAGAATGACTGAAACTTTAATAAATACCATGATCTAGTGAAGTGACATTGAACATAGTGAAGGAGACATTAGCAGAAGCATCTAGAGGTTTTGAGCAGTCGGTATTCTGAGTTGGGATCAGCTGTGGTGTGAAGGAGATTGTAGCATCTACTTTTACAATTGGTTTGGACCTGGGACACAGTAAATAAGAAAAAATGGTTAATACAACCAAATATATGTGTGCAGATCAAAATAAGGGAATTATATATTATATCCATTATAACAATGAGTGACAAAAGTTTAATATTAAAACAGAAAAAATTACTACATGACAGGCCCAGCTCCTAGGAGAATTTAAAACATTGATATTATTTTGACAAAAAAAGACAAAGTATTATCAGGTCCAAGTGCCAGAAGCTGGCAATGCTACTCATGACCTGGAAGTGAACTGATGCAAAGTGATATGCCCGTAGGACGTAGGAATGCATGAGAGCTTTCTGAAAATGTATAGGTTGTTCGCTAAAAAAAGTGGAACATTGTTCTCGTATCGAAATATTTTTCTTTCTTCCTTTTTCTTCTTCTTTTTTCCCTAACCAACTCATCAATTTTTCACCCACTGAACAATGCCAAAAATTTACAAAACTTTGCCAATTGTTAAAACTTGCACTTTTCTAACTTTTGACTATTTCCATTTTCTGAAAATAAATAAATATTAATAAATAAAGAAGTCTTACAGTCTCTGAGCAGTGAAGTGTCAAAGAATGTACAAAATTTAGGAAATTTCTGATATTTACAAATTGTCCCCATGTGGACATACAAACTCAGATTTCAATGAACTTTAAAAGAGTTGGTAAACTCTTTACCCTAAAGCTACTTAATGTGTAAAAATTGAGACTGGTGCATTAATGGCCCCTACTGATTGAAATATAATTTAATATAGGAAATGCCATAACTTTTTACAGCGTTTCCATAGCGATGACATCAACTCCCCATGTTATTCTAATGGTAAAATCGCCAAATGGCGATGGCTGATTTCACTCAAACTTGAATCATGGGTGCAGACCCTGACCCTGAACAGATTGATGTAAGAAAATACAAAAATGGGCGCCATAGCACCCCCTAAACAATTTGTATGGAACAATATTTTATTTGTTGTAGATATACATAATTTGGTACACACATTTGTGAAATGCCCATTGTTAAATGACAAGTTAAGGAGTTATGATAGGGTTAGGTTAAGGGTTAAGGTTATGAGTTTGTGGTCAGCGGTATGTGGGGGCATGAAATAGGAGGCGTTTGCAAGGGCCGATCATTGCCGCTTGCAGCTGTATTTTTCTTTGGAATTGTGACCATAGATCATTTTGGTCTTAAAATGTATATATTAACCCGCTCTACATGATCCTGAGTTTTTCATTTAGCTATTTTGTTCCCAAATTAACATATGAACATAAATATCGGACCAATCAAATGCCTTCACTCCCCGAGGTCGCCCCTGCTAGCGTTAGCAATCAGGTTTGATTGACAGCTAGTGCGGTTTCCGCTTTCCGATGAGAAGGGCGGGCAGATTTAACAACCTCAATCATGACTGGCTCTTGCAGTTGCTAAGATACTCCAAATATGGAGCATGACTCCAGATTCGCTCCTGTAACCGTTAGCATTGGGAGCTTTATTTGAGTGGAGCTGAACGCTGTGAGTGACGTCACACTTGCTTGGTTCACTTTTTTATAGTCTATGATTGTGACCTAGACTAGATAACCTAGTTTGGGTCTAGGTCCAGTTCTCAACCTTGTACCTTCACCATTCACTCCTATTTGAACAGTATATTACATAGGAAGTGGATGCACTTACCTGAGAAGGAGAACAGTCCCTTTGGAACCCACCATCAAGTCTGGTAGACCATCGCCGCTTTGGTCCAGTGATGCTGGACTGATGGACATGCCAAAGAAAGTCAAACCAGACTTTACTTCAGAGGCAGTAATTCTCTAGAAAAAAGAAAAATAGTAAACAAGCTTGTTATGCGACAATAAAATAAAAAAAATACTGTGGAAATGG
>CM060671.1:20086262-20293762 GCA_030686955.1 Odontamblyopus rebecca | reverse complement strand
ATATCGCTGATTAGCCTTGCAAGCTTTCAAATTTCTAACATTAATTTCTTTCAGACGTCTATGGGGAAAATGAATGGGAGAATTACTTACAGACTCAGGGGCAGGCGGTCACTGTTGAGCTCCACAGAGCTTTATAAGTCTATGTACCTGCAGTAGATGTAGGCGTGGTTCTTCTGAGAAGGTTATTTTGATCAATCTCTAAACACAGACCGTTGTACATGGTGATGCTCCTGCAATCCTTTGGAATGGTTGGACCACAAACCTGATAAGAGACATTTTTATTATTAGTATTCATAATACATTATTTAAATCATTATATAGTTTGTCACTTAAGGGCTCTCAAACTATGAATGGACTGTGGTGCAACTAAGAGGAAGCAAGTTCAATACTACAAGTCGAGAAGCTATTGTAACTTCTAAGTCAACTTAAAATACCTCAACTAAACCTACACATTACTGTATTTATTTTTATTTTTTTTCATTTTACTACCCTGGGAAAATGATCTAGCAATCCTAAAGAGTATCAGTTTAACAATGTTACTCAGTTACATAATAAATCCAAAAGAGCCTGGCTTTAATAATTTACCAGAGAGTTTTCATTGCTGGGGTTAAATGCCATTTCCAGTCCAAGAGAGGAGTTATCTGCATAAGCTGGCACTGTGTCAAATGTGGAGATAGTATTAAAGAACAGCTTAAGTCATTGTGAATAGTAAAATGTGATCTAATTATTTGTTCACAGACTTTCAAGCTGGATTTCGCTGCAGTTCATGCTTGTAGGTGAACACTCATATATCTGCCCTCGTCTTTGTTGTGAATACTGTTCAAGAGGAGCACTGACCAGCAAGCTGTGAAGACACATACAGTATGTATAAAACAGACACATTCTCAAGTATTTCTTTGAACACAAGTACATTACTCTCACTTACCCATTTTTTTTCTGAATCACCTTGTGTCCAAATCCTGCTGCAGGGTTACTGAAAGATTTCCAGGCCACAGGTTCAATGTTAAAACCACTTATACTCTGCAACACTAAAGACAAGAAAAAATAAATAAATAAATAAAGTTTTAGTCAAATGTATACTTAGTGTAGGAGCCATTTTGACCTTTATTTGGTGCATGCCTGTTGCTTTGTTCTCTACCCACTGTGTGGTAGTATAGTAATCTATGTATATTATAATAGAATAGAATATATTTTAGGGCCAAGAAGGCAGCCACAGGTACTTCTTAGAAACATGTAGTTTTTGACTGCATTGTTTGTATAGGCTGTATTTCATGGATCTATAAGCATTACAGGATCTTTAATAAGATTTATCATAGTTTTACACTGCACTTATCAAAAAGGCACAAACCATAAAAAAGCGTATGGTCATACAATCTTTTACATGACTGTTGTGAGGGGCAGTGCTAGGGTTGCCACCTATTTCTGACAAACAACCCATGATTTTGATTATAAACAGCGATACCCTTCACACATCTAACCCATGACAAAAATTGCCCTTCTACAGCAAGATTGAACATGTGGTGGTGGTGGTCGTGCGCCCACAAAAACAGACTGTGAAGCGCTCTCCCCTTTCCAAGCACACTGGCACTCAGTGACTCATGTCACTGACTGGTGCCCGCTGACATGGCATGGTGGCACTATGGCCGCGTCAGCGGCATAATTGTAATTGTTCACCCTAAAAGATAGGGTGCACGTTCGTGCATGATGTCATCTGCGCCCGCAAAAACCGAGCGCAAAGCGCTCTCCCCCTTATCAAACACTCAATGCCACTCATCAGTGACACTCATGGCATCCAGTAGTACAGACTGGCACTGCCCATTGCCGCGACAGCGGCATAATTGTAATTGTTAACTCGGGTAAACTCCAAAAATGTGCACTGGGTATGTATGTGTGGGTACAGGGCCGGCCCCCCCATTAGGCAACATAGGCAAATGCTAAGGGCGCCGCCGCTCCACTAGGGGGCGGCGAGCGCAAAAATCGGCGATGGGGGATAAAATCCTCCACTGTCTAAAACATTGCCACTATGAACAGAATGAAAGTAAATCAGCAATAAAACCAGTAAACAATGCCTCATTCGGCGCCCCCCTGCACTGTTAAAGAGTTTATGTTGTTAAACTTGTCATTTAAAAATACTGCGTTGCCCCTTTGAAGTTTGGTCGTGTTTTTTGTTGTTGTTGCTGGACATGCTTCAAACAGCCAAGCTGGCCATACCGGCTTGTCAAAGCCTGATCCCGTTAGATCTCAGAAGCTAAGCAGGGCCGGGCCTGGTTAGTACTTGGATGGGAGATCACTGGGAATTCCAGGTGCCACAGGGGGGCGCCAGTCACAAAAAACTGGTGTTGTGTCCTTAGGCAAGACACTTCACCCACATTGCCTAGTGTGAAAGTGATGTGTGCATGGCAGGACTCCCTTGAAAAAGAGATTAGTAATCTCAATGGGACTTTCCTGGGTAAATAAAGGTTTAAAAAAAAAAAAAAGCTGTAGCTAGAGCGAGGAGCGAGCTGAAACGTCACTTGTTGGACTATGTCAAAACGTCCCAAACTGTCTGGTGCTCAGGGTAGGAAAAAAGGAAAGATGAGGAAAAATGCAACAAAGACAGAGGTAATGTTCCAGTAAAGATGATGCCATGATTGTTTTCCTGTTGCAGAAAAAATATTAAATTTGAGAGTCATTGACTATTAGCATGTCATATAAGCCAGTCAATAAATAGCTAGCGTTAACTGCATCAGTTTATAGAAGCAGAGACTTTTTTATAGCAGTATCAGACTGACTTTGATAGAATGGAAAAGCTATAACGGAAACGAATAATGTAATTGCCTCCTCCTTAGCTTCCTCAGGTAAAAAGGTCTATAGCAATACTGTAGATCTAGATTATTCACCAGGTGCCACTTGTTATGTTGTTCTGTATTTGACACCTGGTTAGCTAAACATTACTGTGTGTTTTTGTTGTGTTAAACTTTCTATCAGTGTACTCATGCAATAAGCTTACTATATGGATATACTAACAATACTTCACTCTTTCTCTTTACTCTAGGATCCATATTGATTATTTTATTTCCACTGTAATGATATAATAAGCCTACTAATACAGTATATACAGTATATTAATTAATAATATAATGAGCTTTTCAGAAACATCTATTGGCAGTATTTTTTTTTTTTTGCAATCCAAGGGGCGCCACCTGAAATCTTGCCTAGGGTGTCAAAATGGTTAGGGCCGGGCCTGTGTGGGTATGTGTGACAATTGACCCCACAGGTGCGTTACTGGACGCGAGTGCTTTCCAATGATATGTATATGTGCCCCCATTTGTGCCGCTATATTGTTATTGTTCTGGTTTTTCTTATTATTATTTTCCTCCGCCCTCCGAACAGAGTTCGGCAACTTCCCGCCGACGAAAACATACAAAATTTTGCACAAAATTCAAAAACGCCAAAGTAGGAATTTACAAATACTCCACATCCAAAGAAAAAAAAATGGCGCAACAGCGCCCCCTGCAAAATCAAAATACATTGCGCTTATGGCTATACCAAAAAAAATGAACTTTATCGTAGACAAGCAAAATTCAGGTGGTGGATAGGTCGCCGCTCAAAACCAAAAAATATATTACGCAGTTGCTAGGCAACCAACAGGAAGTCGGCCATAGTGGACTGATCGTGCGACGTCGCGCCGAAGGCACATTTTTCTTTCGCCGTATTTTAACAAACTTGTCCTAGGGTTTTTGACATAGCCTCGCCAGAATCATTCTGTGTCATCTCGAAAAGCGGGACATTAAAAGCTGTTAAAAGCTTTTTAAAAAATCAAACAGCGTTGCCGTGACAACAACTCAAATTTCGTATTCATTTTTGCGGCTCACCATCAAACTTTGACAAGTGATAATTCACACAAACTTTGGCCGATTTCACTCAAACTTTAATCGTTGGTGGACACCCCGGCCCTGAACAGATTTATATAAGAAAATCTCAAATGGGCGCAATAGCGCCCCCTAGAGAGATTGCATGGAACAGCAAAATTTTACTTTGTCGTAGACATATAAATTTGGTACACACGTTCGTGACTTGGTCTCGATCAAAAAAGTCAATGGCGCCGTTGCCATCATGTTGCCATGGCAACAGCCCAAACATCTGTCCTCCCCAATAGGACGCCCCACAAAAACTTTGGCATGGCCAAACCAAATTTGGTACACAGATGCATCATGGAATAGGCACAAAAAAGTATATTGCGTAGTTGCTAGGCAACCAACAGGATGTCGGCCATATTGAATAGACCGTGTGCATTTTCATCGTGTTGCCATGGCAACAGGCCAAATATCTGCCATTGCCAATGTGACGTCCTGAGAAAAACTTTGACGAAGCCAAACCAAATTTGGTACACAGATGCACCATGGGAATAGGAACAAAAAAGTATATTGTGACCACTTTATTTTTATTTTTATTTAACCTTTATTTCACCAGGTAGGTTGGTTGAGAACCAATTCTCATTTTCAACGACAACTTGGGTGTGGCACCTGGAATTCCCAATGGTCTCCCATCCAAGTACTAACCAGGCCTGGCCCTGCTTAGCTTCTGAGATCTGATGGGATCAGACCAGGCCCCCTCCCAAACTGCCAGTCTGCCATCTTGGATTTGAAAAAAGAAAAAAAATCAACACATACAAAAATTGAGAAAAATGGTAGGTTTAATGTTAAGGTGAGGTGTTAGGATTAGAGTTAGGGTAGGGTTAAGTGCTAGAGGTTGGGGCTAGGGTTAAGATTATGTTAGGGTTAGGATTAGAGTTAGGGTTAGGGGTATGGTTAAGTCTTGCATTAGAATTAGGGCTAGGGTTGGGGCCTGGGTTAGATTAGGGTTAGGGCTAGGGTGAGGAGTTCAGGTAGGGTCAGAGGTTAGTGTAAGGGGTTAGGGTTAATTTAGGAGTTAGGGCTTAGGGGGTAAGGTGCATTTGTGGGGCATGGCATGTGCAGAGCGCAGCGTGGAGCATAGGCACGAGCGAGGGCCGATCATCACCGCTTGCGGCTATATTTATTATTATTATTTTATTTTGCTCCCATTAGTAATTACATTTTGATCATATTTTTTGCTAGTTATTTGTTTATTTATTTCTTATTCTTTTCTTTATTTATTTCATTCATTAAAACAAAACAAAAGCAAATTCAGCCTACTTGCATTTATACAACTTTAACATAAATATGAATGAAAGGGTACAGAAAGAAGCAAAAGTTTATAACAACTGCCCCTTATCAACTCAATTATATTACAACTCCAGTGGGCTGCCTCATACATTCCACAAAAAAACAAACATGCTCTTTTTACACAGAAGTATTATATATTTTCAATAATGCCACTTTCACACTTTTCTTAACAACTTGAATAGACTTGGAAGTTTTATTTTGTATTGTCCTTAGATTGAGATAAATTGCTCCTTTGGTTTTGTTCTAAATTCAGGTTTAGAAAAAAAATCAGTTTCTCTTAATTTTTACTTTCTCTCTTTTTGAATCTGTTTTGCAAGCTGATTGGGAATATTATTTGGTGAGCTTTGTACATAGTTTTGAGGAGGTTATATTCTACCAATTCTTTAAATTTCAATGTTTCTAATTGTAGAAATATTGGATTTGTGTGGGCCCTATATCCACTTCCATTTACAACACAAATGGCATGTTTCTGTAAAAGAAAGATTGGTTCACTGTATGTTTTACAGGCACTTCCCCACACTTCAGTACAATAAGTCAGATATGGAACAATCAGTGAGTTATACAATAGAAACAAGGCACTTTTGTTAAAACAATCTTTGACTTTAAGTAATACAACTATTGTTTGGGATACTTTTGATTTAATTTGCTCTATGTGGGATTTCCATGTCAACTGTTCATCAATCATAAAACACCTAAAAACTTGATCCCGCGTGTCCATTCGATCTCTAATCCTTGTATGACCAATCTTGCATTGATGTCTTTCTTTTTGCAACTAAAATTCATAAACTTGGTTTTGCTACCTGATTAATACTTTTTCCTGAGTAAAATAATGTGGTATGGAAACAGACACAATGTCATTCATGTAAATATGAAAAAGTACTGGTCCAAGGACCGACCTTTGGGGTACTCCACAAGCTGTATGACAATACCTTGATTTAGTGTTCCTGATTTCCATATCGGTCTTTTAAATAACTCGTGACCCACTGATGTGTCAACCCTCTTATAACGTATTTGTATAAAATAAAATTACTGATTTGCTTACATTCTCAAACATTTCAAGGATTTTATCTGTAAACGTTCTAGGCGGTCTATACACACAACTAATTTTTTTTTTTTTACCAGTTTCATTAATTTTTTCTATGGTAAGCATTTCCATCAAGTCATTAACAGTTACTGTTTTCTGTTCAGCAGCTTTACACTTTAAATGTACTGTCATGGTTGGAGTGTGGTTGAGGACCCCAAAGCAGGGACATAGGCGCAGGTAGATGTTTAACAGGTTTATTGCCGGGAATGAAGGATGTGGTGAAGGAAACCAGCTGGAGACATAGACGGAGGGAAGACACAGGGGTAGACTCACGGGCAGACTCACAGGTAGACAGACTGGACGACAAGGGCAGGCAGGACGACGTGGACAAGCAGGACGTGGACGTGGACGTGGACAAGGGATAGAGGAGGAATGAACTGACAAAGAACAAAGGATGAGGACAGAACTAAATAGTGGGGCTGATTAGACAATTAGCTGCAGGTGAACCACCGAGCAGGTGATCCACACTGCAGCATTAGCCCAGCCACGCCCCCGAGAGGAGCAGACAGACACAGAAGGGAGGGGGAACACACAACAAACACCAAACCCTGACATGTACAACGTAGAGGGCAATGCCTCCTCTCTTTTTTAAAAGAAATCCTGTTTATATAAAACATGTTGTAACCTTTTATCTGCACTTTATTATTATGCATGTCCTTTAGAAAGGATTCTGTAATGGCAATTACTTTAAAGGTTCGTTTAAAATCACTGAGAAACTTTTTTTTTCTAATGTACATTTCAAACTATTTATATGTATATATGATAGAAAATGCATTATCTTATATCTTACCTGTTTTAGAAATTAACTGTAGTACTGTAAACTAATTACATTCACCAGGCGTTAATAGCTTGTATGCTAGATCAGTTTCATAGATTTTATCATTTGTGTCGACATTTGTGTCCATAACTAATTCAGTGTGTTGTACATTCATAATGTTCATGATGTATTTTTAACTCTACATACTTGTCAACAAATCTAAAAGAAGCCATCATGACAGAGTTGATCAAATACTAGTCCATCACAAATAATCATGAAAACGTACAATACTTTTTCATGAAGTCAAACCAATATATTATGTAGACTATAGTGATTTTTTTATTGTGGCTTGAAAGATAATGAAAAAAAACAAAATTCAGTGTCTCAGAAAATTAGAATATCACATAAGATCAATTAAAAAAATTATATTTTAAACAGAAATGTCAGGCTTGTGAAAAGTTTATTTATGTCTGTTTACTCGATCCTTGGTTGGGCCTCCTTTAGCATGAATTACTCCATCAGTGTGCTGTGGTATGGAGACGATCACCCTGTGGCACTGCTCAGGTGTAATGAAAGACTAGGTTGCTTTGGTAGTGACCTCATCTGCATTGCTCGGTCTAGTGTCTCTCATTTTCCTCTTGACAATACCCCAGAGATTCTCTATGGGGCTCAGGTTAGGCAAGTTTTCAGGCCCATTAGGCACAGTAACACCATGGTCATTGAGCCCTCTTTTGGTACCTTTGGCTGTGTGGTCGGGCTGGAAACTGAACTTAGGATCTTCAATAAAGCTTATCAGCAGAAGGAATCATTAAGTGTTGTAAAATGTCCTGCTAGATGACTGTGTTGACTGTGTTGGCTGTGGACTACAGTGGACCAGCACTAGCAGATGATATGGCAGCCCAAATCATCACTGACTGTGGAAACTTCACACTGGACTTCAAGCAATGTGGATTCTGTGCCTCTCCACTCTTCTTCCAGACTCTGAGACCTTGATTTCCAAAATATATGCAAAATGTACTTTTATATGAAAAGAGGACTTTGAACCAGTGAGCAACAGTCCAGGTCGTTTCCTCCACAGTCCAGGTAAGATGTTTCTGACAGTGTCTTATATCCCATATAGGCTTCATCTGTGCGTAGTGGCTCTTGATGCGCTGGCTCCAGCCTCAGTCCACTTCTGAATGAAGCTCCCGCAAATTCTTGAGCGGATTATGCTTGACAATCCTCTCAAACTAAAGTCATTGCTTTTGCTGGTGCGCCTTTTCCTACCACACTTTTTTCTTTCACTCAAATTTTTATGAATCTGCTTGAATTCAGCACTCTAAACAACCAACTTCTCTAGCAATGACCCTTTGTGGCTTACCCTCCTTGTGGAGGGTGTCAGTGTCTTCTGGACATCTGTCCAGTACGCAGTCTTCCCCATGATTGTGAAGCCCTCTGACCCAGGCTGAGAGTCCATTTAACTTGAAACTTGAAAGGTTTGAGTTCATTTGCTGATTAAGGTGTGACTCTGTGACAATAATTCAGTATTTCCAATATTCAACTTTTTCACAATATTCTAATTTTCTGAATTTAGTTTTATAGTTTGTAAGCCACAATCATAAAAATTCAAGAAATAAACTCTTGAAATGAGCTGAACTTTTTCATGATATTCTAATTATTTGTGATGAACTAGTAATCAACCAGGTGTTTTTTCCATTTCCCAAAAGTCTAGAAAAAGGACAAACAAAATGTAAATTTGTACACGTCTTAAATTCTATGGAAATATTTATCATCTCGTGTGTCTGAATTTACACACAGTTCTAAAACCAGTGTATTGGGGATAAAACCGTAGCCTAATTAGCTTAAAAATAGCATGAATAGGCCTTAGTGTGTAATGATACCACTAACATAGCCCAAAGATGGTAAATGGTAAATGGTCATCAACATCTCAAGGTCAAAAATGTCTTACCTGAAAAAATTATTATCCAATACATTGCGTTAATCTTTTGTAAAATTATAGTTCATAAAAGTAATAGTTCCACATTACATTTCTGCAGCTTAGACAATGGAAATAGAGGCAAAGTTTCTGGGTTTTAATGCTGAAGGGGAGAGTTTGAGGAACTCTTTTGTAGGTGGAGTTACCAGCACTGCATGTTTGACATTTCAAATTTGCCAGTCAATTTCACCATATAAAGGCACATTGGATTGAGCTTTATACGGACAAATAGGGCAGGACTATTTCGACTGACATTTTTAAAAATCTCAATTCTTTTTTATTTTTGATTACATTTTTTCCCCACCTGAACCACTAAAGAAAAATTACAGAAAATGGTCAAAACTGAAAAGATTGCATTCAGAGTAGATATTTAACTCATTGGCCATTGGGGAAATATTTTATGAATGAGATAAAACAAATTCTTGCATAAAATATGCAGCCCCAGCATTTAATTTGATGTCAGTGATTTCAAAGCAGTCACCCAAGTTACTACATTACTGGCGGGTTATGGGCTTATTTCGTTTAAAGTTTGCCAAAATTATTACATTATTGTCCCTTATCACATTATCAATTGCCACAGGGCCTTTCTGCTGCACAGCTGATACCTTTGAATTTTACATTCCAAATATGACAACAAGCGATACCAGTGATAATGACATTGCTCTGCTCAGACTGGCCTCAGCAGTCACCTTCACAGACTACATCAGGCCAGTGTGTCTGGCAGCCACTGACAGTGTGTTCAACAGTGGCACTGATAGCTGGGTCACTGGCTGGGGCGCCGTCAGAGAGGGAGGTCAGTCTGATTTACTTGACTCTGCACAAACACTCTTCATGTGAATGTATCGAAGTGACCAATGTTTCTCCTCTCAGAGCCGCTCCCATTTCCCCAAACCCTACAGGAAGTGGAGGTGCCTGTTGTGGGAAACCGTCAGTGTAACTGTCTGAACGGAGTGGGCACAATCACAGACAACATGATCTGTGCAGGTCTTTTGGCTGGAGGAAAAGACTCCTGTCAGGTATTGTGCTGTTCTTATTGGACTAACATGTTGTCAGCAGAACATAACATCTCACACATGCACTGTTGTCTTTTAGGGTGACTCTGGAGGTCCCATAGCAAGGGGTCTACAAGTACTCCAGAGTGTCCAACTACCAGGCCTAGATCAATTTCCACATTAGCTCAGATCAGCACAGATCAGCCCAGCTTTTCCACTTTACACAGGAACAGTCTTACGTGGGGAACTTTGCAAAGTCTTTTATTGCTTTTGTGTTTAGCTTCAGATGGGGTTACTGTGCCTTTATATCTACATTCCTTCACACAGTGGTTATTTTACTTTGTCCAAACTTATGTATTTGAGCATCTCCTCCAGTCATTCCATTCTTTCCTCAAAGACAGTTCTGGTTCTCTCAAAAACTGTGGATCCGCACTTCCTGCTCCATTCATTGTGTATTAGGAATTAGTCAAGTCATGCTAAAATAAATCTATATTTAAATATCAGTTACACATAGATAATCACAGACAGTGACCTTTAAGAGTAGGTATTAGTGTTTAAAATCTTATGCTAACTTAATCTAAATCTCAACATAGAAAACAAAAAAACTTTATGAAAATACTTCTAATGTGTTTCTGTGCAAGATTTTTCAGATTGTAGCACTATTTTAACAGCACTAATTCATTTTATTTTAATTTCAGTGTGCACTAGCTTGGAGACACAAAGCTTTACTTTCTAAACAGAGAAGCTTCATCGTAGCAAAGGTCCTAACATGCTGTCTGTGATCATGTCTGTAACCTGCTATCCTCTCTCTAATATTTCATTCGAGATTAATTTTAGCATGACTCATCCCAATACACAATGATTGAAGCAGGAAGTGCAACTCCACAGTTTTTGAGAGAAGCGGAAGTAGCCAGGCAGCTCTGTGAATAGGGCCTATTGTTTGCTTTAGATCACCAAATCTATTGGACAGTGTAGATAAAGAATATTGCTAGGTTATGAATCAGTAATGGTATAACAATAGTGACAATCAAAGAATCAAAACTTCAATATATTAAAACTGAAAATTGATTTGGGGGCATGACTAGTTCATGCTAATAATGATTTAATATGGAGTAAACAGAAGAAATCTATATTAAAATTGTCTATAATTAGAAAAGTGAGGTAAACACTTTTTGAAATGTTTTATTTCACTATTTGGGCTGCGCAGAGGTTTGGTCTCCACCATTGTCTGTATAAAGAAGTCTATGGTCTCAAGTGAGAAACCATAGAACTCAAGTGTAAAACTGCATGCAAAGTCATGCCCAGTTTGCCACACAAATTGTTGAATTGGGCTATATAATATATAATGGCTGTGTGTTTTTAACTCTACTTGTTGATAACTTCTACAAAATAGAAGTCACCGTGACAGAAGAGTTGATCAAATATTCAACCATTTAATAAAACTCTTTTTCCCAAAGTCTTGAAAAATGACTAACAAAATGTAAGTTTGTACACATGTCTTAAATTCTATGAAATATTTATTATCTCACATGTCTGATTTTACATACTGCACTACATCCATAGACTGTATAAAGAATTGGACTCAAAGCAGATGTAACGTCACCCATAGCGTTCAGCTTCACTCAAATGAAGCTTGTGGAATAGTCCATCCATCCATCTTCTCCCGCTTAATCCGGCTGGGTCGTGGGGGCAGCGTGCTGCCCAATCCTCAGAGCACCTGACCCCCCTATGAACCCCTCTGCAGGTGGTGAGCCCTCCTGTGGGCTCACCACCTGAGAGAGCTTGTGGAATAGGATTTAGGATAATAGGATAATAGGATTAATGTGATTTTTTAAATGGACAAAATAGCAGAAAAATGCACCATTTTAATTCATGCGCCCAATTTGGGGAATAAATACCTAATTTAGGCAGTGAAGTGGTATAAACAGCAGAAATTAGCATAAACATAAATATATTTACAGTATTGACCCCTTAAAAGTTTGTAAACATTGTGCTGTTTTTTTGGAGGCAAAGGAGGTGCTATTGCTAACAACATGGATTTATTAGGCTAAGGATTAAGGATTAAGGTTTAAGGATTTTTTTTTTAAACATGGAGGATGCAAAAGAAATTTCAGGTTCGGTTGAATTCGATCTTGGAACCGTCGGTCTGCACAAACACTGTGGGGCTCTTACAGTTTAAGCTGACCAGATTTTCTAAATCAAAAACTATTGCATCCCCAGTTTGGGGTGGTTGGTAATAATAAAATTGTGAAACAAGTGCATAATTAAGGAAAACTGTTATGATTCAGCCCATTCAGGACTAACATGTGAGTCAGTACAATCACATTTCTTTGTGTTTTGGTGATTTTTAAGCATGCTTTTCTGTATTTTACTTAAAGAAATGACAATTTATCCCTCTCTTTATTGTTGGTGGGTATCAAATTGGTCAAAAATAGGGACACCTAGGACATTTCTTGAGTAAATGGGACAAATCACTGGTTTTGGATAAATCTGCTGGGGCGGAGGACACACTGTCCCGGGTAAACAGGGACATCTGGTCACCCTATTACAGCTACGAGACAGCGGCATGGAGACCTGACGGGGCTGTGGAGGATCCAGTGACCTAGTGTTAAGCCGAGTAAAGTGACAAGCATATACAGTAGATGTCTAATAACAATAACTTTTTATAACCATAGCTCTCTTAAAAAATGGTCAAATGATACTTTCTTCTCTAAGTCTCTCTTTTAGTCCAATAAATGTAAACATTTTGAAATGTGCCTAATGGTATGAAAAACCTGAGAAACTATTATCTGGTAAGTCTCATGGAATTACCACAGACCATATATATTATATACAGTCTATGGTACTTACAGTAGAGTAAATATTATATTACATTTATGGAAAAAGTAGAAACTCAAGTTGTAAACTGGACAAAAGATTAAGTTTTTAAGTTTCATCCAAGCTGCTTCTTCAGTTCTGGTCTTCAGTGTCCACCAGCATTCTGGTGCCTTACTTCTGAGACATGAGGTATGAACATGGGTCTTGAACACGCTGAATGTGCTCTAAACCAGGGGTTTACAAATTGGGTAAATGTGAGCCTCTCCTCAGAGTTGGTAAAGCCAGCCAAGCCTTCCCCCCTTTTGTCCAGTTAATATGGTAGCCTGAATATTTGCCAACCAAATCAAGAATGGCTGTGATAGAACATTTTGGGTTTGTTATATATAAAAGGATATCATCTGCATATAACAAGAGTTTAATGTGTTTTTTGTTTGATAACCATATATTTGCAGATCCAAGCGAATACTTTGTGCAAGTGACTCAATGGCCAAAGCGAAAATAAGTGCAGACAATGGACAACCCTGACAGGTTCCACTAAACAGCTGAAAAGGGGCAGACAGACTATTATTAGTACAAATTCATGCTCTAGGGTTAGGAGCTTCACCCAGCCTTTCTCCTTTGGACAAACTAATTGTGACTGTAGGTTTGATGACACATAAGTGGCTACTCCACCTCCTCTAGTACTTCTATCTGCTCTATACAGACTATAATTGTCCAGACTAATGTCATTATCAGAAATCTGAGAGGAGAGCCATGTTACAGATATTGTAATAATACTGGTGCCTTGTCCACACGTAGCCGGGTATCTGATAAACCGAAGATGTTTTGCTGCGTTTTGACCTGTCATCCACACGAACACGCATCAAAAACGAGTATTCAGGGAAAACTCCGGCCAAAGTGAAGATTTTTGAAAACTCCGTTTATGCGTGTTTGTGTGGACAGAGATAACTGGGGTTTTGCGTTTTAAAACGTCACTGTCTGCGCCAAAAAATATGAATCTGCCCTGACGTCAAACGTGCGACATTTGTTTAGGCGACTGCAAAAGCCAAAGCCAAAGCAGACTATGGATCGGAGTCGTTTCTTGAGAGCTGTGTGTGTGTTGAGAGCAGAATTGCTCCTAAACTGTGTTTAGGAGCAATTCTGACTCCGAGTCTGTCCAGACAAAGCAGCTCGGCGCCATGTTTTCTGTTGTTTAAGTTTAGGCGGAAGTGACGGCGGAGTGAGGGCTCAATGGAAATAACGCCATCTACAGGTTTGGAATGTGTATGAATGTGGTTGAAAACGCAGATGTTCGGTTATGTGTGGAAGGTGTTTTTTTTCGAAGACGAGGTGGTGTGGATAAAACTATTTTTATAAACGGAGGGGGGGAAATGTTCGGTTTTAAAAATACCCGGCTACGTGTGGACATGGCCTGGGTTTGTTGCAAACATGCCAGGCCCTTAATTGGTCAATTTTAGGAAATGGGCTCCACATAAATAATATGTACTGTATAATTTGAAGACCTTTAAACATTGTTTACAAAAAGGGGAGGAAAATTATATACATTTAGATAGATAGATAGATAGATAGATAGACAGACAGAGTGACAAATAGAGGATATGTTAATTATATAAGAGCAAATAGTCAAGGCCACATTAACACACACACACAAGCACACACACACATGCACACATACAGTACAAAGCATGGAAGAAGCTGAGGAGGCTGTGGCAAAACAAAAGAAATGAAATAAAAATGCCTTCATCAAATTAAAACTCAGTCTGCAGTATTTGTAAGAAAAAAATGAATATTCATAATAACAGAGTGTATACAATTGTATTTATGTATTTGGCTTACAAGGACCTTCTACAGGAATATTAATCAAATAAAACGTTCACTCTGAGAGGTATGATACAAAACATCTCTGCAATTTCCATCTGCAATCCCTGAGACATACACAAACATAGAATGCAATAGTCTATATGTTTACCAGGCTATGTAAATGTATACAAGCATACATTTGAATTAATAACAGACCTATTATTGAATATTGTTTATATGTTAGGTTATATTTTATATTAAGTTGCTGGTTCTTCTGGAGCACCATCGAGAGCCTCTTGAGTCTCATCAGCAATCATCTGTTGGTATTTACTCTTGAAAAATCCAGCCTGTAGAATACATGCAGACAGTGTTGGGCCGTGTAATAGTGTTATCCTCATAATGGCTCCACAGTATGGTCTACCTTGTACAAGCCAGCAGTCAGTAACAGCACTAGCACCAGTGCTCCCACAGATCCTCCAATGATTTCTTTGGTGAAGTCCGCCTCAGTGTAGACTTCTACTTCTGCTTCAATCTGGGGAGACGTACTTAGTACACATGAATGGAACTTATGTAAAAAAAAATATATATATTCCTGTACCCTTCAGAAATATTATTAGTTCAATTCAAGAGGTTAACACCAAAACCCACTAGGCTATTCTGCAGCTTGTTAGAAGGACAAATGTTTCAAGATGATTAATAGGACATAACACATCTACATTGTTTATTCAAATTCTGATATATATGTGTAGCTCACATTTATTCTTAGAATGGCTGGTAACAATTGTGATTAATTTCATTTCAATTCTTATACTTTAACAGAAGGGAGGACTGTACCTTGACGGGGTTATTCTCAGCAGAATAGAAAATAAACCAGTCTGTATCATACTCCAGAGTGGCTGTGCTAATGAGGAGAAACTTGGCAGACTTTAGTCCAATCTGTGGGAAGCATAAATGTATCATGGCACACTGGCATCTCTCAGGTAATATTGAAAGTAAATGTGTGTGTTAGACAGTGTCAAGACCTGCTCAATCCATCCTGAGCTGAGGTTAGCAGAGATGATGTAGTCTTTGCTCTCCATTTGCCCCATGAAGCGAGTACACCTGAAAGCCCTGCATTTGGCCACACTGCAGTTCTGTTTGGTTTAACAAACAAACACAAATGACCGGATTTGTTTTCAACTCTAATGTTAGTTTTGCCATATTGTAACAAGACTGAAGCTGATACTGACTACAAACTTGTTCTCCTGTATTTGTGGAACAAAATCTGTCACCGTTGGCTCTTCATCCTTGTCTTTTTGACAGTCTGGAATCTTGAAAAAAATTATTGAAATCCTTTTCAAGCTCAATACAATGAAAAAATTAAAGAATGTATGTATTTCCACTAAAACAATCAAATGCTTATAATTATGTTTATTAGACAAACAATTTCAATAAATAACCCACTATATGACCCTAATATTAACTATATCTGAAGCGTGATGTTGTAATCCCTCATTTGTCCAGGAGTGGTCCTCAGACCGCTGAGAGCCAAATGTTAACAAGGTCCTATGAAACCTTTTCTACTGTATAAAACGAGTGAATTTCCTTCTCTACTTTTACCTGCAAAGAGTCAGAGTCTACCCAGAGGTCCTTCTTGCCAAGTTTTACTGGAACACGGATCACCACAGAGAAATTCAACGGTCTGATCTCATTTGTAACCTGCAAAAAGAGTATTTAATATTATGAAAAGACAGACACGTATATCACAATCCATTGTACTTTACCTTAATTGACTGATTGAGTTGCTTCTGGAGATCATTTTTACCAAACGTAAAATTGGTGTAGCTGTGTGAACTGAAGAGATTTATGTCAGGAAAAAATCTGTGCAATAACTAACTTTTTTTTTCTAAATGTACCTTCCAACTGTCACTGAAATGCTGTATTTAACATCAATCTCTCTCTTTTTGTATCGCTGGGACAACTGGGATGACTGTACATTTCCGCTAAAAGAAAAGCAAACAAATGATAAGTGGCCATAAAGTTTTGTACAAGTTGATACTCCAGCGAATGGCACCTGGTTGCATTTGCAGTGACAAGAATCCTCCTGTCGAGTTGGCTGTTGGTGTTGAATCCATATGAGACGACAAAAAAGGCCTACAACAATACCAGACAATTGATGGTGCGTGTTGCACAAGAAAGGGTTTAAGAAAAAACAAACAACAAACCTTTGCATTGCTCTTAAAAATAGGCTTATCAATAAAGCATTCAGTTTGTCCTCGTATCAAACTGTCTTTGCTGTCCACTGAGTTACAGTCAATTCTCCCCTTAAAGAAATATAACAAGGAATAAGGAAGTAGTTGGCAACCAATCATGATCTGACAAACTTCTCACTCGAAGTCCAGTGAACTTCCGGTAGGAAAGTCCCGAAGGATATGTCAGGATGACTCTTGTATCGTAGGAATTTTCCTCTATATTTTCTAATGACACTGTCACATTGAGCAAATCATCCATTCCTACTCGGACCACAGATCTGTAAAGTCAAAATGGTGATTAAGTAGCTTAAAGAATTATTCTGTGAAAAACTGGTACATAAAAACTATACCTGGTGAAGTTAAAGTCCACTATGAGTCTGTCAATACACTTGTCATCCACCCCACAGTTGATCTCAAACCCCAACTAAAATGAAAATATTTGGATTAAATATATGTTACATATTAATATATCATCTCCCTATCCACTTACATTTTTGTTGATTTTTGTGGGGGACTGTTGAGAGAGACTTGGTTTGAGGTTTTGGGGGGAAGCCATGCTTTCAAATGAGAAACGCAGCTCATTGTAAAGAGGATTGAGAGCATCTTCAGGACATGACTGTAAGTAAAGTGTACTGGATATTAATAAAACAATACACATTAAAATCCACGCATGTATAAAATCAACATTTGTAACCTGTATAAAGAAACTGATAGTGACACATTCCTGACGGTTCAGTGTAATGGTGAGACTTCCACTTGTGTCTGGTTGTTTCTCCTGGATGAATGCCCGGTTATTTGGGACAGTGCGTGTGGCATCCAAAGTAAAAGTGTAATTGATTCTTGCCTGAGCTAAAAAAAACACATATATCCTGTAAATAATGAAAGAAGAATGACTGAAACTTTAATAAATACCATGATCTAGTGAAGTGATTTTGGACATAGTGAAGCAGACATTAGCAGAAGCATCTAGAGGTTTTGAGCAGTCGGTATTCTGAGTTGGGATCAGCTGTGGTGTGAAGGAGATTGTAGCATCTACTTTTACAATTGGTTTGGACCTGGGACACAGTAAATAAGGAAAATTGGTTAATACAACCAAATATATGTGTGCAGATCAAAATAAGGGAACATCACATGGATGGAGCACATTATAGCAAAGACTGATAAAAGCTTAATTTTAAAATAGGATAAATTACTACATGACAGAAATATGCATTTTATTGTGCATTCAGATCACCCCTTAGATCAAAGAGGAATTTAAAAGATTGAAAACAATTTTGACAGATAATATAAAACACAAAGTAATATTTAGGTTCTCAACCTTGTACCTTCACCATTCACTCCTATTTGAACAGTATATTACATAGGAAGTGGATGCACTTACCTGAGAAGGAGAACAGTCCCTTTGGAACCCACCATCAAGTCTGGTAGACCATCGCCGCTTTGGTCCAGTGATGCTGGACTGATGGACATGCCAAAGAAAGTCAAACCGGACTTTACTTCAGAGGCAGTAATTCTCTAGAAAAAAGTAAATACTGTTGTTGTTCATGTACATTTTTTAATAACTTCATCATTATAAGCATTTTATTCTAACATCGTTCTACAGTTTGACTTTTTAAGTTCTGAAATTTGGTCTGCAAATAAAATAAACAAAGACTATAAAGAGAATCAGGGACTCTGACATTGACAAACAAACAAGGTTATTAAAAACTATACATTTTCATGTGTCCATTATTTAACCTGTTCATTCATATAAATACAATAAGAAAAAGTAAATCACACACATTACAAATACACTCTGATTGGCCTAGCCGTATATTTACTACATCCCAATGATCATGTGGAGACAGTGGCGGCTGGTGAATAGAGGGCGCAAGTCCACCGCACTCCCTAACATAACCTTGATTTAAAATAAATAATAAATAAATTATAAAGTTATTTTGTATTAGGCTGTATGTTTAATATTTTGTTTAAAACTGAACGTGTATCTGCATAGACATGTTTCTATCATATTAAATGTGCTCATATCACTGTATTTGAGTCACGTGTTTCATTTGAGCGCACAGGCGCCTCAATGGAGGTCTATGGGGCAAGCTGAAACCATGGATGTATAATATGGCTGAAACATTCAGAAAATTTTACGTCATGACATTGCTTTTGCCCATTAGATTACATTCATGGATGTATAATAAAAGCTTTTAATTTTATTGTAGTTTTATGATTACATTGCAGCCCCTGAAAAACGTCGTAGTGCGCAGGGTGGGGGTGACTCAAATCAAGTGATCGGTCTTTTGAAACATTATCACAATTCTGACCTATAAGGATTCAGCTGCTCTGTCCCGCCTCAGCCCAACAGGCTAATGCTACTGCTACAGGCAACTGAATGCTAGCTACTTTCGCCTAAACCGAAACAGGAGAGCAGGAGGAGAGACCTAAAGTACAGGACACACTGACACAGACCGGGTCCTGGGGCACTCGGTGCCGGGACTGTGGCAGCAGCTGCCACCGGCGGGGCACCCACTGCCGCAGCTGGGGAAGTCGCTTGCTGCCCTGTCACTTCTGGGTGTAGAAGTTTGACCTGGGTGTAGTGCTTAAGTCCACCCGGTGCCCTGGTGCTAATACAGACTGGAGTAACTTTCAGACTGAAGTGGGAAGTGGGATTGAGACGAGTTTTAGAACCAGCTCATGCACTCAGCTCCAGGACCTTGTCCCGTAGACCTGAGTGGACCAAAACATATTGGAGACAGAACCAACAGGGCAGTGGATAGAGGACACACTCTGCATCAGTTCCCTGGAGAAGGTAAGA
Source organism: Odontamblyopus rebecca (assembly GCA_030686955.1). NCBI lineage: Eukaryota > Metazoa > Chordata > Actinopteri > Gobiiformes > Gobiidae > Odontamblyopus > Odontamblyopus rebecca. The sequence continues at coordinate 20,274,117 of CM060671.1, read as the reverse complement.
GGCTTGTTTTCCTTTGTTTGGGGCAAATCTGAGGACGGAGCCTCACAGTAAACATTGTTATAGTGTTAACAGGTAAATGCATAAATGGATGAGCGACGGAGCCACTCCGGTGTTCTGCCATGTGCTGTAGGAGCAGCACTGATGCCGGAATGTGAGCGGAGCCTCTTATTTTTGCTGCATTTTCATGACGTTACGGGGGCTGGTTGTCGGGCTGGTTGAAGGGGCTGGTGTGTTACGTTGTGTTGTTGAGACTGGATGTGAGCAGGTGCATCAGGTTGTGCTGCTGCATAAACTTTGCGCTTGGCTGTGCTTTGTGCTCTACATAAAGTTCAGCAAATAGTGACAAAAATGTCTGTTTCTGGCATTTGTTATAATTTTATATAGCCTTTACATAATACATATATTTATAATACATATTTATGATTTTGACTCATACGACCCCCCCCCAAAAAATTATACCACCAGTGGCCACTGTGTGGAGCCAAGTAGGAGGAAATATGCAAACCACTAATAATAATAAATGAAAGAAGAATCAGGAGGAGGGAAAGCACTGCATTTCAAAAGACGTGACACTATAATGGCACTGTAGGCTGTTGAGTCAAACAAACCTTGGATTTCACTTACCTGTGAATAGGTGGGATTAATCCTCCTAAACCCAGAGCCATGGTAAATATAAATAGTGCCTTGACCACCATTCTCCAAAGGGGCTCCCACAGCTAAATCAGCCAATTTATCAGAGTTCAGATCTGGCAGTACAGCGAGAGATGACCCAAATCTTCCTTTTTCTGGCGCCCCCCTCAGGATTATTGGAGAATCAAATTGACAATCCACACGCTAATAGAAAAATATTAATTAAATTAAAATATACTAAATTTTTTCAAAAATAGATAATCTATTACCGAATCAGTTACGTCACAAACATAGACTCTTCCTTCCCTGTCTCTCTCTCTATACATTGGTGAAGCTATCAGGAGCAGGTCAGTGAAGCTGTCACCATTGACATCCATTGTACAAACCTCTGCCCCAAAATATTCACCACTCTGTTGAAGCTGTAGCAATAACAGTGACAACAGCAGGTTAGTAGGTGATCATTGGACTTCTTTCAGTCTCAGCAGTGAATACTCACCTGCCAATCCACCGGATCAATCCTCTGCTGAGTGTAAATGCTATGAATATACATTACAATGCCCCTGTGCTGATACCGTGGTGCACCAACAGCTGTAAATGTCCCAGCCACAGTATTTGCAATAGCTATGGAATAACCTACAACACAAACATGTCAAAACAGCAGAAATTAGACATATTTGCTCTTTCAACATTTTCTAAAAACTTACCAAGGTAACTGTCGTTGTCAATGTCTTTAGGCTCATAGGAACTCGTCATGGCACCAGAGAGGGTGTACTTCTGTAGCCCTCCTTTCCACTCATTAGCACCAACAGCTGTCATTTGAAATCCCTAAACAAGATAAAACATTCATATTTAAAAGAGATGTTAGAGTCTTGTACACTCACTAAAAAAGGACTGTTACCTCACTAAAAAAGGACTGTTACCTCACTAAAAAAGGCTGCACCAAAGCCCAACTGGGACATTTCCATTTTCAAAGTCTCTCCGCCAGTTTGAGTTCCTAAATAAAGTGCATTTATAGTTCAAATCTAACACTAAAAATCAAATGTACACAGTTTTGACCATGAAAAGCATTGAATATATAATTACCTTCAATAGAGAAAATTTTTTCCTGCAGAGTTTGTCTTATTTTATCAAGAGCATCAAATCCTTCAACTTGAAAGACATGGTCTTTGGATGATGCAATAGTTATAAGCTCATTCTTTGCTGAAGGATTATTAAATGAATTCCCAACCTACAAGTTTGACAAAGCGAGATGATGAGTAAAACAAAATATATTCGATTTTAAAGTCAAGCTTCATGTCTTACCCCAATGGCAAATCTAATAATATTTTTTCCGTTTGCTGCTGCACGAGCTGTGGGTAATTTATATCTATCGTTGGATTCTCCATCAGTAATGACAATCAATACTTTATTTGCATTTGGCCGATTACCCCTTGATGATATGAAGACTTCATCTCTGAAAGAATTTTATTAGATTTCATATGTGTATAATCATTATTATTCACAATGTAGCAGAAACTGGCATCAACCAAAGTTACTTACACAACTCTCAGTATTGCTGTAGCTGTATAAGTGCCTCCTCTCAATTTTTGTATAATATTTATCTGTGACTGCCAGGACCCACTGACTTGAAAAGTGTTGAAATAATAACTAATACGAAACGAATCCGAAAACTGTATGATGGCAAACTGAAAGAAATTATTATTATTATTATTATTATTATTATTATTATTATTATTATTATTATTATTATTATTATTATTATTACAACAATACTACAAATTCTGTAATAATGACTTATCCCACCCTTGAATCTTTTCCGAGAAATGAGTTGATCACATTGATGACAAAGCTCTTCATTTTTGAGAAATCTCCTTGATTTACACTGCCTGAACCATCTAAAAGAAATGCGATGTCTGCTGGTTGGCTCGGGCAATCTGTATGGACAAAAAGAGATTACTAATACGTCATGACTGAATCATGCACGTGGAGCTCAACAGTTTTTCCCATCGACCTTTGGAAAAATTTAAATATTAAGAAACAGACATTGCGAAGGCTAACCAGCTACATGGTAATCTATAACACGTTTTTAACAAGTCCAAAAGGTAAGTTTAAAAATGCTAAATGCTGTTTATAATTTCAGAAACAGATTTTTAATTACACATCTTGTAGTCATTATCTACATATCGCTGATTAGCCTTGCAAGCTTTCAAATTTCTAACATTAATTTCTTTCAGACGTCTATGGGGAAAATGAATGGGAGAATTACTTGCAGACTCAGGGGCAGGCGGTCACTGTCGAGCTCCACAGAGCTTTATAAGTCTATGTACCTGCAGTAGATGTAGGCGTGGTTCTTCTGAGAAGGTTATTTTGATCAATCTCTAAACACAGACCGTTGTACATGGTGATGCTCCTGCAATCCTTTGGAATGGTTGGACCACAAACCTGATAAGAGACATTTTTATTATTAGTATTCATAATACATTATTTAAATCATTATATAGTTTGTCACTTAAGGGCTCTCAAACTATAAATGGACTGTGGTGCAACTAAGAGGAAGCAAGTTCAATACTACAAGTCGAGAAGCTATTGTAACTTCTAAGTCAACTTTAAATAACTCAACTAAACCTACACATTACTGTATTTTTTCATTTTACTACCCTGGGAAGATGATCTAGCAATCCTAAAGAGTATCAGTTTAACAATGTTACTCAGTTACATAATAAATCCAAAAGAGCCTGGCTTTAATAATTTACCAGAGAGTTTTCATTGCTGGGGTTAAATGCCATTTCCAGTCCAAGAGAGGAGTTATCTGCATAAGCTGGCACTGTGTCAAATGTGGAGATAGTATTAAAGAACAGCTTAAGTCATTGTGAATAGTAAAATGTGATCAAATTATTTGTTCACAGACTTTCAAGCTGGATTTTGCTGCACATCATGCTTGTAGGTGAACACTCATATATCTGCCCTCGTCTTTGTTGTGAATACTGTTCAAGAGGAGCACTGACCAGCAAGCTGTGAAGACACATACAGTATGTATAAAACAGACACATTCTCAAGTATTTCTTTGAACACAAGTACATTACTCTCACTTACCCATTTTTTTTCTGAATCACCTTGTGTCCAAATCCTGCTGCAGGGTTACTGAAAGATTTCCAGGCCACAGGTTCAATGTTAAAACCACTTATACTCCGTAACACTAAAGACAAGAAAAAATAAATACAAATTTTAGTCAAATGAATAAATACTTTGTGTCTGGTTTCCTATTGGCCCAAATTCCAACTTAAATTACAGGGATAAAGAGAAGCAGCGATAGATGGTTTGTCTTAGGTAAAAAGCTTTAGAACAATTATAATAATAGTGTAAAACTAATATGTAGATGGGCTTAGAGACAAACTATCCTATCAATGCATTCCTTTGCTGACCTTTAGAACATAAACATTTCTTAGTGAAACATTCTGTAGTCGTGGCTTTGTTAAAGACTAATTTCATATAGGTCTGTGAAATAGCAAGCCAGTTTAAGTGGAAGGTATTTTGGTTATTTGCTTTACTTTTGCAAGACGGGGTATGGAGACATGCAGACAGACCAGGAAGCGGAATGGCAATTGTAGTTTAATTTAACATTTAACAATTTTAACAATTGAGCATAAATTTGTATCATAGGTTTGCCACATTCAACTGATAATAACATAATGTCATGGTCTGATTCTCTGTGACTGGTTGAAAAAAGGTGGCAAATCTTTATTATTCATGTTTAGACTATTATTTGAATTTACTTTTCCTTTTTTTCATCACGTTTCTATGTTAAAGTAGCCTGTAGGAAACCAATGCAAATGCAAGGGATGAACTTACTTACAGTTAATTGTGATTGTGAAGATGTAACTGTATGGCTGTTGCAAGTTATTTATTATAACACATAAAATTAAATCTATACTTTAAAAATAGCAAAGATGTTTCCTAATATTTATAAAACTGAAAATTGATTTGGGAGTTACTAGTTCATACTAATAATGTTTTTAGAATATAGAACAGGTCTTCATAAATGAGACAAAACAATATTAGATTTTTTTATAATTAGAAAAGTGAGGTAAATACTTTTTGAAGTGTTTTATTTCACAATTTGGGCTGCACAGGAGTTTGTTCTCCACCATAGACTGTATAAAGAAGTCTATGGTCTCAAGTGAGGAACAATAGAACTCAAGCTTAAAACTCATGATATGCCAAGTCATGCCCAGTTTGTCACACAAATTGTTGAATTGGGCTATATAATATGGCTGTGTGTTTTTAACTCTACATACTCGACAACTCTGAAGTCACTGTGACAGAAGAGTCAATCAGATATTTAAACATTTAATAAAACAATTTTTTCAATTTTTCTAAGTCTAAAAAAAAATAGTTTGTACATAAGTTTGTACACATGTCTTAAATTTTATGGCAATATTTATCTCAGGACATGTGTCTGATTTTACACACTGCTACAGTCAGTGTGTGGGGGATAAAACTGTAGCATAATTAGCTAAAAATAGCATGAATAGGCCGACATAGGATATAAATAAATATATTCTTACTTGTGCATCTCAAGGTCAAAAATGTCTTACCTGAAAACATGATTATCCAATACATTGTGCTGATCTCTTGTTAAATTATAGTTCATAAAATTAACAGTTCCACATTTCTGCAGCTCAGACACTGGAAATTGAGGCAAGATTTCAGTTTTAATGCTGAAGGAACAAATTTGAGGAACTCTTTTGTAGGTGGAGTTACCAGCACTGCATGTTTGACGTTTTTAGTTTCAAATTGACCAGTTTCACCATATAAAGGCACATCGTACTGAGCTTTATACGGACAAGGAGACCTTGGCCATTTGTGTCTTCTTTTTTCCTCAATTTTTTTTTTCCACTAAAAATGTACTACCAGCTATACTCAAAACTGAAAAGATTGTATTCAGTGATCATATTTAACCCCTTGGCCATCGGAGAATTTTGTTTTTAATGAGACAAAACAAACTATTGTATTAAACATGCAGCCCAAACATTTAATTTGACATTACTCATTTCAGAGCAGTTATCGCTGCCCTCTGACTGCAGTGAGCAGCCTTTCCTGAAAGTACCAGAATACCAGAAAGTACAGGAAAAATAAAAATCCAAACAAATTTATATGAAATTCAAATTTGATTTAATACATATTTTTGACCAGCCCTATACAAACAAGTAATATTAATATTTCAGATCACTGTATGAGATTGCATATGCTGAATATGGACATTATTTTGGGAATCCAAGTGCTGAGTCAAACTGTATTAGGTCATAAGTTGTGTTGTAATAACACAAAGTTGGGTTAAGACAAATAACCCAGCCTGTTGGGTTAGGGGGAAAGGGAACGTGGCTTCCACAACTGCCCAGAGTTGCCTGGCGGCCATCTCTGCCTCATGCTCCACCTGCCCCAAGAGAAATGTCTTTTAAATGTATTTAACATGATTTAGTTTTGTTTTTCTTTTTTTTTTTCTCTCAATTTTATCGCTAAGATGTAATTTATAACTTTCTACAATTTAACTGTTTTGTCATTTATAAGTTTTATGTGAAAAGTAAAATATATTATGTATACTGTTTTAACTGTGTGCATCAGGTGCATTATTACTAATCCTTGTTTTTATTTAACCTAGGTTAATATGGAATTATAGCAATATTAGCCACCACAGTACTTTTAGCCTTCTAGTTATATTTAACAGTGTTGCCAGTACAAAGGTACTTATCCTAAAATTTGATTTGACTAAAATGTAATTTTAAAAAAAGTTGAGATGTTCATTCACTAGGTGAATGCAGCTGTGCTGAAGGACAGTGCTGGACCAGTCCAGAGCAATGGTGAATCAGACAAATGCAATTTCTAAAACTGCCCTTCTTGGTATTTTAAAATAATCTATTCTAGGTAGAGGTGTGCAAAAATATCAAAATATCGATATATTGTTTAATTTATTGTAATGATACAATAATGATATTGTGGGCTGCTGTATCAATATATCGGCAAGAGTATTTTTTGGTATTTTATTTTGTTACAGTGCTACAGTTTTGTTGCTTGTTTAGAGGAAGGAAACTCTTTTATGCAACACATTTGACATAGCCACTGTTTTGAGGATTAAAATGGGTGTGTATCATATTTGCACAAGCGGTTTAACAAAGACTTTTAGTATCACAAGACTTTTAGTATCACAGCCAGGATTTAACGGTCATTGTTTATTGAACCATATTGACTTGATTTGATAAATATCATATAGTATCAAATTGTATCAAATTGAAAGCTCTCAACATAGGTATTGTATTGTAGCCTATGTATCGAGATATGTATCATAATGGCAACTTTTTAATGATACCCAGCCCTAATTTGAAATGACATCCATTAATCAAATGGACACAGACACGTCTTTGTCTTCATCACTACTAAACACTGCAGGACAACAAGGAGAGTAATGTATTATTACTGATAAGATCAATGCTGTCATGCTGTTGAATATTTTGAAACATTTATGAATTTACAGGAACATGGTACAAAACTCATTGAAGACACTTCTTTGTCAAGGAAAAGACAGATCTATCTAAGTGAAGTGTCCCTGCAGCTGTGATCTGAGCACAATAAACACTATTCTCTGTGTTTCTACTGACACTATGACAATGCAATATCACTGGATATAAATAACACTTCCTCCACCCATCACAGCTGGACTGATGTAGTTACTTCTCCATTTATGATAGTACAAGGCAAAGTCATATTTTTTATCGCATTTTTGTTCAGCTTGTTTTTGTTCATATTGGGGTTTATATTACAGAAGCGAACTATTGAAACAGGTGTTAACATGTGAGTCTGACCCAATGTTCAAGTATAATCTCCTTTTATAGTATCTTATTTCAGATTACACAGATCAAGTTACTCATAAAGTATTATGTTTAAATATGTATGGATACATGTGCTCATTCCATTACTGAAATAAAGTGATCAGATGTGGGTATGTGATCATGTTAAATAACACACTCTTGTACTTGTAGTGGTTTGTAGACATTGTGCAAGTGAAGTGAATACAAATACTTGTGAAAAATCATCAACATGAGAATCTGAGCAAGTCAGGGTTAATTACTATTTACACATTTAGTATATTTAACCCTCAATCACACTTTCCAAAAAATTACATTGATGGTATTAAAGCACATTTTTGTACATTGAATTTCATTTGGCTATAAAGCATTAGGGGATTAATATTTTTTCAATCTTTTTTTATTTGCTCAACTAACGCCTTATGATCCATTTTAACATTTTTATTTTCAAATATGTTTTAACCTTTTAATTGCTGACCTTCTTTCATAAAGTCAATGCATTTCATACTCAAAAATCACAAAAAGTGAAATATCTTCCACATGCTTGATGCAAACTGGATTTTTGTTCCATTTTAAGACCCTGATATATGTAAAAGCTATAATTTTTCAAACATTATTATTTGTGTTGACAGTGGCATATTTAACAAAAAAACTCGTTGAGGGTATTACAGCAGATTTTTGTATACCTGAAATAATTTGGCGATTAAAAAAATCTGAAAACTATTTGAAAGATTTTTTTATATATATATATATTTGTTCAAGCAAGATATTCACTTATGATTCAAATCACCTCATCTTCTGGGATTGAGCATTGGCAAGAAAACCCTAAACTGGCACATTTTTGTGATAATATATGATTTTGGTTGTGTATAAACCTTTAGTTTGTATTTCTGATAATATATTTCATACTTCTGTTGTTGCCCTTGCATATACCTAGATCTTACAATTACCTCATCAAAAGCTAAAAAAAGTAGAGAGAGAGAGAGAGAGAGAGAGAGAGAGAGAGAGAGAGAGAGAGAGAGAGAGAGAGAGAGAGAGAGAGAGAGAGAGAGAGAGAGAGAGAGAGAGAGAGAGAGAGAGAGAGAGAGCATGGAGCAGTCCCCACAAGGGATTTTATACAGGCGGGTACAAAGGGATGTACACAGATCATCATGAATCATGGCATAAATAATGAGGGGAGTACTGGACAGTGAGGGGATGCACCTGAGACAGGAATGCTAGTTTCGATTGAAAAGGACTGACTGAAGCTGAAGCCAGATAACCCAGCTGGGTCGCGGGGGCAGCGTGCTGCCCAATCCTCATATGAACCCCTCTGCAGGTGGTGAGCCCACAGGAGGGTGGACGTCATGGTCCTTGATGTTAGTTCAGGTGCTGCATGTTTTGAGTTGATGGGGAAACCGGAGCCTGGAGGAAACCCATCCAGACACAGGAAGAACATGCAAACTCCACAGCTTCAGTCAGCATGAGCGTCAGCCGCTCCGCCACCGTGCTTAATCAGACCACTATCAATAAACAATAAACTTGGCAATAGTTATAACTAAGGGAAGACGTTCAAACTGACATTATATTTTCATATCCTATTTCATATCAGTTGCCAGACAGAGACAATACAATACATCAATATTAGATAACTATTCAAGATGGTACTATCTCTTAGGCTTAAGGACTGTATAGGTTTTAGTCCGGTGAGTGATATTCGCCCTGGAGTGTCGGTCAGGACACAGGAGACAGGATGCATATGGTAATTTTAGGGTTTTATTGAAACTCGAGCATCATCACAGGACACTCTGGGTATGAGTGTGTGTGTGTGTGGTCTATAAAGAAAAAGAAAGAATAAAACAAATTAAGTCTATTGCACTATATAGCAACACAGTAAACTCAAAACAGACATACATAACACAGGGTGACTAAATAGGAGGGACTGAATAAAGACGTAATCTAACTATAAATAATGAATGTACACGGCATGACACACCCGAAATAGCATTAGCTTCTAAGCTACGCTAACTTACTTATAGATCAAAACTGAACAGATGATATATAACAAACATAAACATACCCCGATTTGCATAAACAATACTAAAAGACTTATAAAACGTCTAAACAGCCCTGAAAAACATAACTTACTTCTTTGTCAGCGACGCACAACTTGAGCTTTTAACAGATGACTGCACGCTCGAGCCTTGTGAACTAATTAAACAGCGGTGCAGCGTGCTCTAAACTAAAATGTGTATTAACTATCAGCACCACTAGTGGGCGCTCCTCACCAACCTACTGCCTTTCCAACATAGCCGCCCCCCAATTTGCAGGGCAAATTGGTACCAGAAAGGCAGTCTAATCAGGAGGGGTGTTAGTCCATTTTCATCCTTCACTTCTGGAAGAACAATGAGTCGCACTATGGGTCGAACATAGGTCCTGCCATCGATCTTCACTTCCGCTGTTCTGATAAGGCCATCTGGTCCGGGCATAACTCTGATGACTTGTCCAATTTTCCATTGACCACGAGGTATCTGAGGGTCTGCCAGTAGAACCACAGCTCCTTCCTTGATGTTGTCCACTGGGGCTCTCCACTTGCTTCTGGTCTGGAGGTTAGGTAAGTAGTTTCGGATAAATGCAAACCAGAAATGATCTGCCAGGACTTGTGAGTGCCTCTAGCTTCATCTTCCCCGCATCTCACTCTCAGGGTAAACCACTTGTGGTAAGGAGCTGTCGGGTCGCCCCATCAGAAGGTAGTTAGGGGTCACAGGATCTACATCGGATATGTCAGATGAAACATAGCCGAGTGGCTTTGCATTCAGAATGCTCTCAATCTCGACTAGGACAGTCCTGAGCACTTCTTCTTTAACACTCTGTGAAGCGATGGTGGTGTACAGCGCAGTCTTGATAGATCGTATCTCTCTTTCCCACACACCTCCAAAGTGTGGTGCTGCTGGTGGGTTGAGCCTGAAACTGATCTGCTGTTTAGCTAGTTGTTCTTGGAGGTCAGTAGACATTTGAGTGAAGGCTTCTCTGAGTTCCCGTTCACCTCCTTTAAAGTTTGTACCTTGATCAGAGTACACTTCAGCTTGTTTTCCCCGACGGGCAATGAATCTCCTGAAGGCCATCAAGAAGGAGTCTGTATCGATTGAAGACAGGAGGTCAATATGGACAGCCCTTGTTGTGAGGCACTTGAACAATATACCCCAGCGTTTCTCTTGTCGGCGTCCTAATTTAACAAGGAAAGGCCCAAACAATCCATGCCGGTGGAATAAAAGGCGGGCTTAAACAGCCGAAGTCGGGCTATAGGGAGATCAGCCATTTGTTGGGAAGCAGTTTTAGCTTTCCATCTCCTACAATCAGAACAGCCATGTTGGTGGCGCCTCACAGCCTCTCTCCTCGCAGGATCCATACTGAGCACGGCGAAGCTCTGCAAATACTCGTTCCAGGCCCTGGGTGACAGAGAGACGAGCATCAAAGTCCTTGATGAGTAGCTTTGTGTAGAGATGGCTAGGGTCAAGGACAACAGGATGGGCCACGACTGTGTCAATATTCTCAGCCTGTCGCAATCTACCTCCTACTCGGATCAGGCCTAAATCTCTATCATACTGTGGAGCAAGACATGAGAAGCGACTGTTTACCGGAATTGGTTTACCGTTCTTGAGTAAGTGGTAGTCATTGGTGAAACTCTCTTTGTATTATTTGGAAGAGATGTTGCTCAGCTGTTTTGAATGTCTCTGCAGGAGGAATGGCAGATAGTGAAGGTTCTTGACGCACTGCCGCCCCATGAAGCTCCTTGACTTTGTTTCCAATCAACTCTTGCCAGGTTGTAACCTCAGGCTGGTTTGAGGAGGGTGGATCTGAATTGGTGACCACCATGCCACAGACAGCAGACCGCTTTAACTCTATCTCCTCTAAGGGTGACTCTGGAGCTGTGAGGGAAGGATTTGAAGGCCACTTATCTGCAGATAGAAGAGAAGAAAGCCTGGCCCCTGGCTCCAACGGTTAGACTGTACTAACTCTGCAAGTGTCCTCCTCTAGTCAGGTTATCAGCAGGATTATTAGATGAATCCACGTATCTCCAAGTGCTCTGTTCTGTAAGGTCTTGGATCTCCGCGATTCTGGTCCCGACAAAAATTTTGAAATGACACGAGGTGGAATGAAGCCATCTTAGGACCGTGGTAGAGTCAGACCACAGTGTGTAGCACTGAATTGTAAGCGTTAACTCGTTCTGGAGGAGCTTAAGCAGCTGAGCTCCTGTGAGAGCTGCACACAACTCTAACCTCGGGACAGAGAGCTGTTTTTAGGGCAACTCGGGATCGACCAATATGAAAGACAAGTGCACATTACCGTTAACATCTTCTGAGCGTAGGTAAGCTACAGATCCATATGCGCGCTCTGAAGCATCGCAAAAGATGTGCACCTGTCGTGTCATGTCAGGTCTGTCCATACTTGGATTAGTGTAGCATCTTGGCAGAGCAATCTCATGTAGGTGCTCTAACTCCTTCTCCCAGGCTAACCACTGCTGTAACAGATCTTTCAGGCAGATGGGTGTCATCCCAGTCCCCTGTGCTTAGCCCACAGCTGCTGAACAATGATCTTGGCTCTGGTAGTAAATGGCAGGATATATCCCAAAGGATCGTACTGACTTGCTAGAGTACGATAGATATTCAAGCATGGTAGGCTTGCCATAAGTGATGGGTCGATGCTTGAATCCAAGAGTGTCTTCATCAACATGCCAGCTCAATCCAAGAGTAGATTCTTGAGCATCTGCCTTGTCATGGGATAACCAGAGGTCTAGTTTGTCAGAGCAGGCTTCAGGAGGTAGGTGGCCGATGACTTCTGGCTTGTTACTTGCCCATTGACGAATATCAAATCCTCCATGGGACAGAAGAGCTCTGAGCTTGTCAACCAGCTGCCGCGCCTCTTCTACCAATCTAACACTCTGCAGACAGTTGTCCACATAGAAACACCGCTCTACTGTGAACCTCACATCTTCTTCAGGCTGGCTATGTCGGAACACATGCTGCTGAAGGGCAAATGACGCACAGCAGGGACTACAAGTGGTCCCGAAGGGGAGGACCTGCCACTCATAAATGTCTGGGGGCTTGTCTCTGTCACTGCGCCAGATGAATCTTAGGAGAGGTTTGTCCTCAGGTACCAAACAGACTTGATGGAACATTCCTTTGATATCCCCACTGATAGCGATGCTGTGTTCTCTAAAGCGAAGGAGCACTCCGACCAGAGATGGGCTCAGGGTAGGTCCAGGTAGTAACCACTCGTTCAGGTTGAGCCCCTTATAGTTGAATGAACAGTTGAAAACAATTCTGTTTTTACCGTTGTGCTGAACCATGTGATGGGGTATGAACCAGCTCTCACTGCTCTCATTCTGATCTTCTGGACTGAGTTTAGCTACTACACCTGCGTTCTCAAGCTTTTTCATCTCTGCGTTGTAAGCCACTGCCTTATCAGGGTCTCGCACCATGCGTCTCTCCATGTTCTTGAGGCTTGGCAACACAGCTTCCTTCGATGCCCGGAAAAGAGGAAAACCTTTCTTCCTTAAAAGGGGTGTAGCATACCTTAGTATCCCATTCACCTCCACCCTGTTGGTTTTGGCTTGGAGAAGGTTCATTGCCTCAATGTCGTCTCGGGATCTAGTGGCCTCTTTCTCATTTCTAAAGGGGAGAATGTCCACTTGCCACAGCTTTTCAACATTCCTCTTTAATTCAATGGCTTCTGGGCTGAGTGACGTGAAGAGGCACTGCTGATGTGGTAACTGTGACTCTAGTGTTCTTGCTGGCCCCTGCAAAGTCCATCCTAGGCGAGTGCGGATGGCTGCTGGACCTCCTGGAGGGCCCAGACGTACCCACTCTATGGGGCACAGTAGGTGTGGGTGGTCAGCACCGATTAACAGCAATGGTGAAACACGGCTGAAAGACTGTAGAGGCAGATTGGCCAAGTACTTGTACTTCCTTTTCAAGGTGGCAATGGGATAGGAATGTTCGGCTAGACCTAGGCGCTGAGCTGTGAAAGCATTCGTGATCTTATATGATTTCTTAGGCTGGTGAGTGGGCGATATCTCAAAGGAAACTGAGGCACCATGCAATATTTGAATATCTTGTCTTATAGTTCTGAGGGATATGTCCTCTGGAGTACCTGTCACTTCCAGTTGTTGAGCTGCAGCAGTCAGTAGCATTGTACGGTCAGATCCATCATCTAAGACAGCGTACGTGTCTAATGTCTTATCTCCATTTCGCAGGAGCACTCTGATAACTTTGAGGAGGACACGGGTAGGGTCAGAAGGCTTGTCCAAAACAGCGTTTCAGCAGCTGAGCTGACTAGGCAGGTACCTTCCTTTGGTTCTCTGTTATTAACCTCATGTAGTATGAGTAGGTGTTTACCTTGACATTTACTGCAGGGTTTCTTTAAGTTGCACTGTGCAGCTTGATGTGATCTCCCACAGCGCCAACAGCGCTTATTAGTTTTGATCCAGTCAATCATTTGGGCCTTGTCAAAGCACCCTTAAAGGTGGCACACTGACTTAAAAAGTGATCCTCGGTGTCACAGTAAGGACAATAGGCTTTAGGTGCATTCTTACTTTTCTTATTTGTTTGTACACTGCTGACACTCTCTGATTTAGGAGGGGCATCTTCTGGGCGCCAAGCAGTATAGTAACAGGCCGAGGAACTGGCTTTGAATCACGACGGCGGTCTGGCTTTGAGGAAGCTTTCTTTCAGTCCATAATTCCCCCTTTGTCCATCACTTGTTTGGCACCATATCTCTACCTGCAGCCATTCAGAAAATTCCATCAGGTCATACGCTGTAATTAGAGCGGCGGCACATGTGTCTGCGAAACTCTGATCTCATCTCAGCAGGAGTTTACTGAGGAGGCGTGACACGTGGGACCCGCATCTGAGCTCTATCTCCCCTTCTTGGCCCAAGGTCTGCAGCATGCCCACAAGTGCCCTAATCTGTGAGTGCAAACCTCTCAAAACCCTCTGCATCTCTCTCTTCTGATGTCTGGGGAATCCATAACATTAGCTATTTTCTGTAAGGCCAGTTGGTGAGGTTGGCCGAACTTCTCTGTCAAAGCTGCTATAGTGTCTGTATAAGGCATAGGAGAGTTAAGGTAGGCGTCAGCTATTAGGCCGAGCATCTTCTAGTTTTCAAATGATCCATCAGGATTTGAAACTTGAATAGCTCAGTGCTATCTTCTGGGAGCAGATTATTGAGAGCTATTTTCAGACGGGCAAATTCCCCTGGGTCTCTTCTGGTGAAGTTTGGGATGGAGGGAGTAGGGCCTTTGTATGTTCTCTCTTGTGTCATAAACGACTGCTCAAACTGCATACCTGACCTTTACTCTGATATCTGACTGGTGCACTGTATCTGACAGTGGCTTCTGGCCTCAACAGTGGTGGATAGGCGCCCCTTGTGGCAGCAGGGATCTCTGTGCAATGTAGTCATTTGAGGAATACCACCTTGACTGCGGTGGGCCATAATATTGTCTAGCAGTCACTTGACTGGGGGGAGGAGGAGGTGGACAGGATGGCACTGAGGACTGCTCCTTTAAAAGTCTTAGCTCTGCCATCAAATTATCCAGTTTAGCAATCATAGACACCTGACGGTCAGTGGACGATGCTGGAGGATTATACCGGGAGGCCATTGTTTACCTTGAGTGTTGTTATAACTTGATGCAGCATCACGTGAAGGAAAGCGCTGCCTTGGTGCAATAGGAGGTGGAAGGTCTACTGACTGACTTGGAATTGCACGAAGAGGCTGATGCAGGTTCAAACGTGATAACTGAGGAGGTGATGATGGCTCACTTGGTCTTTGATAAGAGGACGAGTAAGTTAACCCACCAATGGCTCCGGCAGGCTGCTCTGGATGAGTGTCCTCAAATAAGGATGATGTCCACTGATCTACAGTATAGCACCACTTATCTTGACTCACTGGACTGGAGGCTCGTGAGGATATAGGTGAGTAGAAATCTTCTGCAGCTGGTGTAGGCCTCTCTCTGGTTTCCTTTCGAGGCTGTACTGCACCAATGCGCAGTACTCTGGGGGTAAGCTCACATCATAATCCTCCAGGTAGGAAGGAGGTTGGATACTCCGCTTGGGGCGTGTAGATTCACTGGCTGACGAACAAGGCTGCATCCTGAGGTCCAAGGAGGATATCAGATCCGGCTCGAAGGACCAATATTCAAGATGGTACTATCTCTTAGGCTTAAGGACTGTATAGGTTTTAGTCCGGTGAGTGATATTCGCCCTGGAGTGTCGGTCAGGACACAGGAGACAGGATGCATATGGTAATTTTAGGGTTTTATTGAAACTCGAGCATCATCACAGGACACTCTGGGTATGAGTGTGTGTGTGTGTGGTCTATAAAGAAAAAGAAAGAATAAAACAAATTAAGTCTATTGCACTATATAGCAACACAGTAAACTCAAAACAGACATACATAACACAGGGTGACTAAATAGGAAGGGACTGAATAAAGACATAATCTAACTATAAATAATGAATGTACACGGCATGACACACCCGAAATAGCATTAGCTTCTAAGCTACGCTAACTTACTTATAGATCAAAACTGAACAGATGATATGTAACAAACATAAACATACCCCGATTTGCATAAACAATACTAAAGACTTATAAAACGTCTAAACAGCCCTGAAAAACATAACTTACTTCTTTGTCAGCGACGCACAACTTGAGCTAACAGATGACTGCACGCTCGAGCCTTGTGAACTAATTAAACAGCGGTGCAGCGTGCTCTAAACTAAAATGTGTATTAACTATCAGCACCACTAGTGGGCGCTCCTCACCAACCTACTGCCTTTCCAACAATACATCAAAATGAAATCTAACACTAAAAGGAGAGGGAACTATACTATATTAAACTATATTACTATATTGACATTATCAGTACAATGTTTCAAATGTAGCCTATTGTTAAAGGAACAAGAAATATGAAGCACTTTATAGCAAAAGATAATCCCCTTGTTTAAATAGTCCTTTTTTGTGACAGTTACAGACTATGGGTTGCGCCCTCTCCAGGGGCACGGGGTATTTATTTGGAGAGGTGACGCGCGCGGGGGCGCGCATGTAGGGTGACGTCACACGCCATTTTCTGGAGCCGTGCCAGTGCTACCTGTCCGTAGAGTCGACGTGGATTATATTCATTTGGAATTATTGCGTTTTGACCGCACCATATGGATTACTAACCCTCTGCGGGAGCTGCTGGGCTTCGTCCAACCTACAAAACTGAACTGTACACTGAGTGCGGGAGTCGTGAGTACCGACTGCACCTCTTGCACACCTGTTGCAGCGCGACGTGCTCAGAACTTTGGGGAACTTTGTTGGGAGCTACGGGGACTCATTGTGGTGGTGACTGGGAGAAGGATTTATTGTCTGTGGGTTATTGTATTGTGTGTTCTTGTTTGGTGAGGGGAACCGGGGGGCGCTCGAGCGCGGGGTTAAAGGTGTTTACACTGGTCACATTTTTACGCACACCGGTACTGTCAATAAAAGCCGGTGCTGGCAGCCAAAAGTACTGTTTGGTTGTGGTTCATTCACTCCTGCTGATGTGGATAGGTCCCCCCGCGACCTTAATTTGCGTTGTAGCCTTTCATTTCGTTTAGTGTAGGTGAACTGTTACAACATGGATAAAATGCCAAATTAAAACAAGCCTGATAAATATGACATATTACTTTCATTACCTTTCTGTCTTCACCTCAACCATCTGTCTTAATTTTGACAACACTTTATCCCCACTCATCCTTAATCTTGGCCCCAAGCGCTGATTTGAATCCAACATTGAGCAAACAACATGACTACCTTTCCCATCTCAAAAACATAACCTTCCATCTCTCTTTTTTTTTTTTTTCTGATGAAACTTTAATCTATGCATTTATCACCTCCAGGATCTACTTCTGCAATAGTGTTCTGTACTGGGCATAATCAAAACTCTCAATAAACTGCAGTACCTTCAAAACTCCACTGCCCATCTTCTCACACACACCCAGTCCCACATAACATGTCACCTTTTAAAGAAATCACTTAAATCTACCACATTAATGTCTAATGTGAAAACCTAATTAACCCTTGTGACCTGCCATAGAATAAGTCGGTATATATTATTTTCCTATTTTAGCATGCAGTAATTTTCAGGTCTAGGCAAATAATAATAATGCATCAGTTTTTATATAGCGCTTTTCAGGACACTCAAAGACGCTTTACAGAGCATTATTCATTCACTCCAGACCCAGTGGTGGTAATCTACTATTGTAGCCACAGCTGCCCTGGGGCAGACTGACGGAAGCGAGGCTGCCAATCTGCGCCATCGGCCCCTCCGACCACCACCACCATTCACGCACACACCACTTTCATACTAGGCAATGTGGGTGATGTGCCTTGCCTAAGGACACTACAACAGTTTTTGCCACTGGCGCCCCACTGTGGCACCTGGAATTCCCAGTGGTCTCCCATCCAAGTACTAACCAGGCCCGGCCCTGCTTAGCTTCTGAGATCTGACGGGATCAGGCTTTGACGAGCCGGTATGGCCACAACCACAAAATATTGATGACATCAATATTTTACAAATACAACCATATTCAATATTTAAAATAACCAAAATGGCTAATATATCACAGTCATCTTTTTTACGCACTTTTCCCAAATTCTAAGACTCCAGTACCCTATTTCTCAAAATTGTAAATGTTCCAAAGTTACTTGTCTAGGTTGATTTTCAACCAACAGGATATTATTCAAAGTTTAAACGTTTTTACTTTTTCAGGTATATATATATTTAATGAATATTAAAGTGTCTGTACGCATTTTTCTCATGCACTTCATCAAAAAACAGTTAGCTAGTCAGGTACAGTACCTCTGATAAAATAGAAACATTTCTAATTTAATTTGCAAAAGCTGAAAAAATAATAATAATAAGTTTGTGAATAGATAAACTGAATATCAAAACATTTTGAAACATGTTTAAAAAAAATACCACAACATTAACATTGCCTCGTTCTGATGTGTGCAATTTAACATTTGTTATAGGGAAACAGACAATAAAAGACTGTGCAGGAGGTAGTCATGCTTTTGCGCTTTTTACAGATAAATTTGTCTGCTTTCATGTGCAAACAGAGTTATTACTCACTTGCTTAAAATATGTAAGGAAATTGTTAGGTCAGAAGGGGTAAAACTGTATTTCAAGTTCCTATTATTTAGAATGTACTTAGAATGCAATAGAAGAGAAGAACAGAAGAGTAAGCAGGACTAAGGTTTAGCTCAGTGTAAGTTGAAACATGTTTGTGTGAAGGGTCTTACTCGACAATGTTAAAGTTACCATATCCTCGATTCCCATTGAGTCTGTTAGTTGCTTCTGCTGTGAGGAGAGAAAAATAGACACACACACAACATCTCCATGTCCAGAGGTGTCTTTTGTCACTCCCACGGCTCAGTTTCCATACAGATCTACTGTCCTGGATCCATATGATCTCTTAAATTACCTGTTAAGTTAACACACCAAAACCCATACACACTGAACAAAAATATAAATGCAACACTTTTGTTTTTGCTCCCATTTTTCATTAACTGGACTCAAAGATTTAAAACTTTTTCTACATGCACAAAAGGCCATTTCTCTCCAATATTGTTCACAAATCTGTCTAAATCTGTGTTAGTGAGCATTTCTCCTTTGTCCAGATAATCCATCCCACCTCACAGGTACGGCCCTCCTGTGGGCTCACCACCTGCAGAGGGGTTCATGGGGGGGTCAATTGCTATGAGGATTGGGCAGCTGCCCCCGCGACCCAGCTGGATTAAGTGGGAGAACATGGATGGATAATAAATTCCTGTTAGGAATGTAAAACAACAGCAGTACAAAAACTCCACGATATATTTTCCTACTCATTTTCTTGTAACACAGGGTTGTTGTGTGTGTTGAGCCACTTTTCTGTCCGTTGCGGCTCCGTCACAGAGAGAGAGTGAGGGAATGCAAGGGAGAGAAGCCGCTGCACAGTAAGGTGCGGAGTTAGGCTATCTGAACATGCAATATTATTCAGCTTAGAGCTAGAGAATAAATTGTTTAAGGTTATTTAATGAAGTAGGCTATCATTTAACCATGGAAACTGGCTGAAATTCGGGGTGATGTTGGATGAAATTTGGGACGGGGGGTTTGATGCGCTCTAAGGTGCTTCTC
Organism: Odontamblyopus rebecca; assembly: GCA_030686955.1. NCBI lineage: Eukaryota > Metazoa > Chordata > Actinopteri > Gobiiformes > Gobiidae > Odontamblyopus > Odontamblyopus rebecca. The sequence goes on along the minus strand of CM060671.1, from coordinate 20,254,446 downwards.
TTTACAAACATACAAAAATCATGTTAACTAATAAAAAACATTAAGTTTCAATTAATTATTTTTACACACAAAATGGAAGAAAGAAAAAAATAAAATATATATCAGACAAATCTGCCTGTGCAGCAATTAGACAGTATGTACTTCTACTAAATCAAGAGCTTATAACGGTTTATTAGATGAGCAATTTAAATAGATAACCCACTATATGCCCAGTAAGTGTGATGTTGTAATCCCTCATTTGTCCAGGAGTGGTCCTCAGACCGCTGAGAGCCGAAATGTTAACAAGGTCCTATGAAACCTTTTCTACTGTATAAAACGAGTGAATTTCCTTGGACTTCTTTCAGTCTCAACAGTGAATACTCACCTGCCAATCCACCGGATCAATCCTCTGCTGAGTGTAAATGCTATGAATATACATTACAATGCCCCTGTGCTGATACCGTGGTGCACCAACCGCTGTAAATGTCCCAGCCACAGTATTTGCAATAGCTATGGAATAACCTACAACACAAACGTGTCAAAACAGCAGAAATTAGACATATTTGCTCTTTCAACATTTTCTAAAAACTTACCAAGGTAACTGTCGTTGTCAATGTCTTTAGGCTCATAGGAACTCGTCATGGCACCAGAGAGGGTGTACTTCTGTAGCCCTCCTTTCCACTCATTAGCACCAACAGCTGTCATTTGAAATCCCTAAACAAGATAAAACATTCATATTTAAAAGAGATGTTAAAGTCTTGTACACTCACTAAAAAAGGACTGTTACCTCACTAAAAAAGGACTGTTACCTCACTAAAAAAGGACTGTTACCTCACTAAAAAAGGCAGCACCAAAGCCCAACTGGGACATTTCCATGTTCAAAGTCTCTCCGCCAGTTTGAGTTCCTAAATAAAGTGCATTTATAGTTTCAATCTAACACTAAAAATCTAATGTACACAGTTTTGACCATGAAAAGCACTGAATATATAGTTACCTTCAATAGAGAAATTTTTTTCCTGCAGAGTTTGTCTTATTTTATCAAGAGCATCAAATCCTTCAACTTGAAAGACATGGTCTTTGGATGATGCAATAGTTATAAGCTCATTCTTTGCTGAAGGATTATTAAATGAATTCCCAACCTACAAGTTTGACAAAGCGAGATGATGAGTAAAACAAAATATATTTGATTTTAAAGTCAAGCTTCATGTCTTACCCCAATGGCAAATCTAATAATATTTTTTCTGTTTGCTGCTGCACTAGCTCCTGGTAAGCAGGCCCGGCCCTAACCATTTTGACACCCTAGGCAAGATTTCAGGTGGCGCCCCTTGGATTGCAAAAAAATAATAATAATACTGCCAATAAATGTTTCTGAAAAACTTATTATATTATTAATTAATATACTGTATATACTGTATTAGTAGGCTTATTATATCATAACAGTGGAACTAAAATAATCAATACGGATCCTAGAGTAAAGAGAAAGAGTGAAGTATTGTTAGTATATCCATATAGTAAGCTTATTGCATGAGTACACTGATAGAAAGTTTAACACAACAAAAACACACAGTAATGTTTAGCTAACCAGGTGTCAAATACAGAACAACATAACAAGTGGCACCTGGTGAATAATCTAGATCTACAGTATTGCTATAGACCTTTTTACCTGAGGAAGCTAAGGAGGAGGCAATTACATTATTCGTTTCCGTTATAGCTTTGCCATTCTATCAAAGTCAGTCTGATACTGCTATAAAAAAGTCTCTGCTTCTATAAACTGATGCAGTTAACGCTAGCTACTTATTGACTGGCTTATATGACATGCTAATAGTCAATGACTCAAATTTAATATTCTTTCTGCAACAGGAAAACAATCATGGCATCATCTTTACTGGAACATTACCTCTGTCTTTGTTGCATTTTTCCTCATCTTTCCTTTTTTCCTACCCTGAGCACCAGACAGTTTGGGACGTTTTGACATAGTCCAACAAGTGACGTTGTTTCAGCTCGCTCCTCGCTCTAGCTACAGCTTTTTTTTTTTTTAGCCTTTATTTACCCAGGAAAGTCCCATTGAGATTACTAATCTCTTTTTCAAGGGAGTCCTGCCATGCACACATCACTTTCACACTAGGCAATGTGGGTGAAGTGTCTTGCCTAAGGACACAACACCAGTTTTTTGTGACTGGCGCCCCCCTGTGGCACCTGGAATTCCCAGTGATCTCCCATCCAAGTACTAACCAGGCCCGGCCCTGCTTAGCTTCTGAGATCTATCGGGATCAGGCTTTGACAAGCCGGTATGGCCAGCTTGGCTGTTTGAAGCATGTCCAGCAACAACAAAAAACACGACCAAACTTCAAAGGGGCAACGCAGTAATTTTAAATGACAAGTTTAACAACATAAACTCTTTAACAGTGCAGGGGGGCGCCGAATGAGGCGTTGTTTACTGGTTTTATTGCTGAGTTACTTTCATTCTGTTCATAGTGACAATGTTTTAGACAGTGGAGGATTTTATCCCCCATCGCCGATTTTTGCGCTCGGCGCCCCCTAGTGGAGCGGCGGCGCCCTTAGCATTTGCCTATGTTGCCTAATGGGGGGGCCGGCCCTGCTGGTAAGTAATCGCTATCGTAGGATTCTCCATCAGTAATGACAATCAATACTTTATTTGCATTTGGCCGATTACCACTTGATGATGTGAAGACTTCATCTCTGAAAGAATTTTATTAGATTTCATATGTGTATAATCATTATTTACAATGTAGCAGAAACTGGCATCAACCAAAGTTACTTACACTCTCAGTATTGCTGTAGTTATATAAGTGCCTCCACTCAATTGTTGTATATTATTTATTTGTGACTGCCAGGACCCACTGACTTCAATATTGGTAAATATATTGTTTAGTTAAACAAAGAATTAATAACAAAAAGTAATTCTGTAAATGATGAATATAAAACTAAAAATATATATATATATATATTCCCCTTTTTATTACTTCCCTTTTAGAAAGTTTGAGAAATTAGGATATATAAAACCATACAAGTTTATTTTTAGAAGTAAAAGTTGACAGTGTCATGTCGCTGGCAGCATTAATACAGGAAGTTTGCCTTTCTGCTGCACATCTGATAAAAGTAATTCTGAATTTTACATACAAAACATAATAACAAATAAAACCAGTGATAATGACATTGCTCTGCTCAGACTGGCCTCAGCAGTCACCTTCACAGACTACATCAGGCCAGTGTGTCTGGCAGCCACTGACAGTGTGTTCAACAGTGGCACTGATAGCTGGGTCACTGGCTGGGGCGCCGTCAGAGAGGGAGGTCAGTCTGATTTACTTGACTCTGCACAAACACTCTTCATCATGTGAATGTATCGAAGTGACCAATGTTTCTCCTCTCAGAGCCACTCCCATTTCCCCAAACCCTACAGGAAGTGGAGGTGCCTGTTGTGGGAAACCGTCTGTGTAACTGTCTGAATGGAGTGGGCACAATCACAGACAACATGATCTGTGCAGGTCTTTTGGCTGGAGGAAAAGACTCCTGTCAGGTATTGTGCTGTTCTTATTGGACTAACATATTGTCAGCAGAACATAACATCTCACACATGCACTGTTGTCTTTTAGGGTGACTCTGGAGGTCCCATGGTCAGTAAACAGGGCTCTGTCATGGTCCAGTCTGGTCATTAGCTTTGGTGTTGGCTGCGCTTCAAACCAATCTGCCTGGAGTGTACTCCAGAGTGTCCAACTACCAGCCTGGATCAACTCCCACATCAGATGAGATCAGCCCAGCTTTGTCCACTTTGTGGACTAGATCCTGACACTAATGCTACTTGTCCTGGTCTGCCTTTACAAATGAGTCCCACTCGTTAGTGGTCACTGTGTGAGGACCAAAAACTCTCCACTCTGACGTCCATGTCTTCACATATTAAAATTTCGCTTCATTCATAAAGGAAACTGTGGGAGACATGCCATCTCCTGCAGCAGTGAATACGACAGCCTCGGGGGGGAAACTTAGCTGAAGTGTCTGTTCTGTTGTTTATTGTCTCCATTATCTCCGTACTACTGTCTTTGTAGGTCCACTCCACATTACAGCATTGTTTCACTAACATATCTCTGTTAACTGTTCAAAGATGTGATCTTGTGTCATTAGTTTGCAAATATTTTATTTCCAATCACATGCATATTGATATTCAGCTTTTTCATAGTCTATTAAAATGTATTAAAATCTATGGTGCATGTTGGAGCTTAAATTTTCACAATATTTATGTATTTTAGTTACAAGGACCTTTGCACCAGAGCTCTCAGTGCTAATTTCCAACTGCAATCCCTGAGACATACAAAAACATAGAATGTAATGGCTTATGTGTTTACTAGGATATGTAAATGTATAACTGTGTACAAGCATTTTATTTGCAAAGGAATATTAGGCTAGTTATGTTGTAAACACAATAAAAAGGTTAATATACATTTGAATTAATAACAGACCTATTATTGAATATTGTTTATATGTTAGGTTATATTTTATATTAAGTTGCTGGTTCTTCTGGAGCACCATCGAGAGCCTCTTCCTCTCCTTGAGTCTCATCAGCAATCATCTGTTGGTATTTACTCTTGAAAAATCCAGCCTGTAGAATACATGCAGACAGTGTTGGGCCGTGTAATAGTGTTATCCTCATAATGGCTCCACAGTATGGTCTACCTTGTACAAGCCAGCAGTCAGTAACAGCACTAGCACCAGTGCTCCCACAGATCCTCCAATGATTTCTTTGGTGAAGTCCGCCTCAGTGTAGACTTCTACTTCTGCTTCAATCTGGGGAGACGTACTTAGTACACATGAATGGAACTTATGTAAAAAAAATATATATATTCCTGTACCCTTCAGAAATATTATTAGTTCAATTCAAGAGGTTAACACCAAAACCCACTAGGCTATTCTGCAGCTTGTTAGAAGGACAAATGTTTCAAGATGATTAATAGGACATAACACATCTACATTGTTTATTCAAATTCTGATATATATGTGTAGCTCACATTTATCTTAGAATGGCTGGTAACAATTGTGATTAATTTCATTTCAATTCTTATACTTGAACAGAAGGGAGGACTGTACCTTGACGGGTTTGTTCTCAGCAGAATAGAAAATAAACCGGTCTGTATCATACTCCAGAGTGGCTGTGCTAATGAGGAGAAACTTGGCAGACTTTAGTCCAATCTGTGGGAAGCATAAATGTATCATGGCACACTGGCATCTCTCAGGTAATATTGAAAGTAAATGTGTGTGTTAGACAGTGTCAAGACCTGCTCAATCCATCCTGAGCTGAGGTTAGCAGAGATGATGTAGTCTTTGCTCTCCATTTGCCCCATGAAGCGAGTACACCTGAAAGCCCTGCATTTGGCCACACTGCAGTTCTGTTTGGGTTGAACAAACAAACACAAATGACCGGATTTGTTTTCAACTCTAATGTTAGTGTTGCCATATTGTAACAAGACTGAAGCTGATACTGACTACAAACTTGTTCTCCTGTATTTGTGGAACAAAATCTGTCACCGTTGGCTCTTCATCATTGTCTTTTTGACAGTCTGGAATCTTGAAAAAAATTATTGAAATCCTTTTCAAGCTCAATACAATGGAAAAATGAAAGAATGTATGTATTTCCACTAAAAAAATCAAATGCTTATAATTATGTTTATTAGATAAAACGATTTCAATAAATAACCCACTATATGACCCTAATATTAACTACATCTGAAGCGTGATGTTGTAATCCCTCATTTGTCCAGGAGTGGTCCTCAGACCGCTGAGAGCCAAATGTTAACAAGGTCCTATGAAACCTTTTCTACTGTATAAAACGAGTGAATTTCCTTCTCTACTTTTACCTGCAAAGAGTCAGAGTCTACCCAGAGGTCCTTCTTGCCAAGTTTTACTGGAACACGGATCACCACAGAGAAATTCAACGGTCTGATCTCATTTGTAACCTGCAAAAAGAGTATTTAATATTATGAAAAGACAGACACGTATATCACAATCCATTGTACTTTACCTTAATTGACTGATTGAGTTGCTTCTGGAGATCATTTTTACCAAACGTAAAATTGGTGTAGCTGTGTGAACTGAAGAGATTTATGTCAGGAAAAAATCTGTGCAATAACTAACTTTTTTTTTCTAAATGTACCTTCCAACTGTCACTGAAATGCTGTATTTAACATCAATCTCTCTCTTTTTGTATCGCTGGGACAACTGGGATGACTGTACATTTCCGCTAAAAGAAAAGCAAACAAATGATAAGTGCCCATAAAGTTTTGTACAAGTTGATACTCCAGTGAATGGCACCTGGTTGCATTTGCAGTGACAAGAATCCTCCTGTCGAGTTGGCTGTTGGTGTTGAATCCATATGAGACGACAAAAAAGGCCTACAACAATACCAGACAATTGATGGTGCGTGTTGCACAAGAAAGGGTTTAAGAAAAAACAAACAACAAACCTTTGCATTGCTCTTAAAAATAGGCTTATCAATAAAGCATTCAGTTTGTCCTCGTATCAAACTGTCTTTGCTGTCCACTGAGTTACAGTCAATTCTCCCCTTAAAGAAATATAACAAGGAATAAGGAAGTAGTTGGCAACCAATCATGATCTGACAAACTTCTCACTCGAAGTCCAGTGAACTTCCGGTAGGAAAGTCCCGAAGGATATGTCAGGATGACTCTTGTATCGTAGGAATTTTCCTCTATATTTTCTAATGACACTGTCACATTGAGCAAATCATCCATTCCTACTCGGACCACAGATCTGTAAAGTCAAAATGGTGATTAAGTAGCTTAAAGAATTATTCTGTGAAAAACTGGTACATAAAAACTATACCTGGTGAAGTTAAAGTCCACTATGAGTCTGTCAATACACTTGTCATCCACCCCACAGTTGATCTCAAACCCCAACTAAAATGAAAATATTTGGATTAAATATATGTTACATATTAATATATCATCTCCCTATCCACTTACATTTTTGTTGATTTTTGTGGGGGACTGTTGAGAGAGACTTGGTTTGAGGTTTTGGGGGGAAGCCATGCTTTCAAATGAGAAACGCAACTCATTGTAAAGAGGATTGAGAGCATCTTCAGGACATGACTGTAAGTAAAGTGTACTGGATATTAATAAAACAATACACATTAAAATCCACGCATGTATAAAATCAACATTTGTAACCTGTATAAAGAAACTGATAGTGACACATTCCTGACGGTTCAGTGTAATGGTGAGACTTCCACTTGTGTCTGGTTGTTTCTCCTGGATGAATGCCCGGTTATTTGGGACAGTGCGTGTGGCATCCAAAGTAAAAGTGTAATTGATTTTTGCCTGAGCTAAAAAAAACACATATATCCTGTAAATAATGAAAGAAGAATGACTGAAACTTTAATAAATACCATGATCTAGTGAAGTGATTTTGGACATAGTGAAGCAGACATTAGCAGAAGCATCTAGAGGTTTTGAGCAGTCGGTATTCTGAGTTGGGATCAGCTGTGGTGTGAAGGAGATTGTAGCATCTACTTTTACAATTGGTTTGGACCTGGGACACAGTAAATAAGGAAAATTGGTTAATACAACCAAATATATGTGTGCAGATCAAAATAAGGGAACATCACATGGATGGAGCACATTATAGCAAAGACTGATAAAAGCTTAATTTTAAAATAGGATAAATTACTACATGACAGAAATATGCATTTTATTGTGCATTCAGATCACCCCTTAGATCAAAGAGGAATTTAAAAGATTGAAAACAATTTTGACAGATAATATAAAACACAAAGTAATATTTAGGTTCTCAACCTTGTACCTTCACCATTCACTCCTATTTGAACAGTATATTACATAGGAAGTGGATGCACTTACCTGAGAAGGAGAACAGTCCCTTTGGAACCCACCATCAAGTCTGGTAGACCATCGCCGCTTTGGTCCAGTGATGCTGGACTGATGGACATGCCAAAGAAAGTCAAACCGGACTTTACTTCAGAGGCAGTAATTCTCTAGAAAAAAGTAAATACTGTTGTTGTTCATGTACATTTTTTAATAACTTCATCATTATAAGCATTTTATTCTAACATCGTTCTACAGTTTGACTTTTTAAGTTCTGAAATTTGGTCTGCAAATAAAATAAACAAAGACTATAAAGAGAATCAGGGACTCTGACATTGACAAACAAACAAGGTTATTAAAAACTATATACATTTTCATGTGTCCATTATTTAACCTGTTCATTCATGTATAAATACAATAAGAAAAAGTAAATCACACACATTACAAATACACTCTGATTGGCCTAGCCGTATATTTACTACATCCCAATGATCATGTGGAGACAGTGGCGGCTGGTGAATAGAGGGCGCAAGTCCACCGCACTCCCTAACTTAACCTTGATTTAAAATAAATAATAAATAAATTATAAAGTTATTTTGTATTAGGCTGTATGTTTAATATTTTGTTTAAAACTGAACGTGTATCTGCATAGACATGTTTCTATCATATTAAATGTGCTCATATCACTGTATTTGAGTCACGTGTTTCATTTGAGCGCACAGGCGCCTCAATGGAGGTCTATGGGGCAAGCTGAAACCATGGATGTATAATATGGCTGAAACATTCAGAAAATTTTATGTCATGACATTGCTTTTGCCCATTAGATTACATTCATGGATGTATAATAAAAGCTTTTAATTTTATTGTAGTTCTATGATTACATTGCAGCCCCTGAAAAACGTCGTAGTGCGCAGGGTGGGGGTGACTCAAATCAAGTGATCGGTCTTTTGAAACATTATCACAATTCTGACCTATAAGGATTCAGCTGCTCTGTCCCGCCTCAGCCCAACAGGCTAATGCTACTGCTACAGGCTACTGAATGGAGAACTACAGAGCTGTGCGCTATGGCCGCTAGCTACTTTCGCCTAAACCGAAACAGAGAGCAGGAGGAGAGACCTAAAGGTCGGGACACACTGACACAAACCGGGTCCTGGGGCACTCGGTGCCGGGACTGTGGAAGCAGCTGCCGCCTCTTATTTTTGCTGCATTTTCATGACGTTACGGGGGCTGGTTGTCGGGCTGGTTGTCGGGGCTGGTGTGTTACGTTGTGTTGTTGAGACTGGATGTGAGCAGGTGCATCAGGTTGTGCTGCTGCATAAACTTTGCGCTTGGCTGTGCTTTGTGCTCAGCAAATAGTGACAAAAATGTCTGTTTCTGGCATTTGCTATAATTTTATATAGCATATACATAATACATATATTTATAATACATATTTATGATTTTGACTCATACACACCCCCAAAAAAATTATACCACCAGTGGCCACTGTGTGGAGCCAAGTAGGAGGAAATATGCAAACCACTAATAATAATAAATGAAAGAAGAATCAGGAGGAGGGAAAGCACTGCATTTCAAAAGACGTGACACTATAATGGCACTGTAGGCTGTTGAGTCAAACAAACCTTGGATTTCGCTTACCTGTGAATAGGTGGGATTAATCCTCCTAAACCCAGAGCCATGGTAAATATAAATAGTGCCTTGACCACCATTCTCCAAAGGGGCTCCCACAGCTAAATCAGCCAATTTATCAGAGTTCAGATCTGGCAGTACAGCGAGGGATGACCCAAATCTTCCTTTTTCTGGCGCCCCCCTCAGGATTATTGGAGAATCAAATTGACAATCCACACGCTAATAGAAAAATATTAATTAAATAAATTAAAATATACAAAGGTTTTTTAAAAATAGATCATCTATATTACCGAATCAGTTACGTCACAAACATAGACTCTTCCTTCCCTGTCTCTCTCTCTATACATTGGTGAAGCTATCAGGAGCAGGTCAGTGAAGCTGTCACCAGTGACATCCATTGTACAAACCTCCGCCCCAAAATATTCACCACTCTGTTGAAGCTGTAGCAATGACAGTGACAACAGCAGGTTAGTAGGTGATCATTGGACTTCTTTCAGTCTCAGCAGTGAATACTCACCTGCCAATCCACCGGATCAATCCTCTGCTGAGTGTAAATGCTATGAATATACATTACAATGCCCCTGTGCTGATACCGTGGTGCACCAACAGCTGTAAATGTCCCAGCCACAGTATTTGCAATAGCTATGGAATAACCTACAACACAAACGTGTCAAAACAGCAGAAATTAGACATATTTGCTCTTTCAACATTTTCTAAAAACTTACCAAGGTAACTGTCGTTGTCAATGTCTTTAGGCTCATAGGAACTCGTCATGGCACCAGAGAGGGTGTACTTCTGTAGCCCTCCTTTCCACTCATTAGCACCAACAGCTGTCATTTGAAATCCCTAAACAAGATAAAACATTCATATTTAAAAGAGATGTTAAAGCCTTGTACACTCACTAAAAAAGGACTGTTACCTCACTAAAAAAGGCTGCACCAAAGCCCAACTGGGACATTTCCATTTTCAAAGTCTCTCCGCCGGTTTGAGTTCCTAAATAAAGTGCATTTATAGTTCAAATCTAACACTAAAAATCAAATGTACACAGTTTTGACCATGAAAAGCATTGAATATATAGTTACCTTCAATAGAGAAAATTTTTTCCTGCAGAGTTTGTCTTATTTTATCAAGAGCATCAAATCCTTCAACTTGAAAGACATGGTCTTTGGATGATGCAATAGTTATAAGCTCATTCTTTGCTGAAGGATTATTAAATGAATTCCCAACCTACAAGTTTGACAAAGCGAGATGATGAGTAAAACAAAATATATTTGATTTTAAAGTCAAGCTTCATATCTTACCCCAATGGCAAATCTAATAATATTTTTTCTGTTTGCTGCTGCACTAGCTCCTGGTAAGTAATCGCTATCGTTGGATTCTCCATCAGTAATGACAATCAATACTTTATTTGCATTTGGCCGATTACCACTTGATGATGTGAAGACTTCATCTCTGAAAGAATTTTATTAGATTTCATATGTGTATAATCATTATTATTCACAATGTAGCAGAAACTGGCATCAACCAAAGTTACTTACACAACTCTCAGTATTGCTGTAGCTGTATAAGTGCCTCCTCTCAATTGTTGTATAATATTTATTTGTGACTGCCAGGACCCACTGACTTGAAAAGTGTTGAAATAATAACTAATATGAAACAAATGTGAAAACTGTATGATGGCAAACTGAAAGAAAAAAAAGGTATTATATAAGTTTATATATATATATATATATATATATATATATATATATATATATATATATATATATATATATATATATATATACATATATATATATATATATATATATATATATATATATATGTACATGTGTGTGTGTGTGTGTGTGTGTGTGTGTGTATGTATATATATATATGTATGTATATATAATCGTTTATATATCGGTTTACAGTACTACAAATTCTGTAATAATGACTTATCCCACCCTTGAATCTTTTCCGAGAAATGAGTTGATCACATTGATGACAAAGCTCTTCATTTTTGAGAAATCTCCTTGATTTACACTGCCTGAACCATCTAAAAGAAATGCGATGTCTGCTGGTTGGCTCGGGCAATCTGTACGGACAAAAAGAGATTACTAATACGTCATGACTGAATCATGCACGTGGAGCTCAACAGTTTTTCTCATCGACCTTTGGAAAAATTCAGATATTAAGAAATCAAAGACATTGCGAAGGCTAACCAGCTACATGGTAATCTATAACACGTTTTTAACAAGTCCAAAAGGTAAGTTTAAAAATGCTAAATTCTGTGACATGTTTTAATAACTTTGTTGTTTATAATTTCAGAAACAGATTTTTAATTACACATCTTGTAGTCATTAGCTACATATCGCTGATTAGCCTTGCAAGCTTTCAAACTTCTAACATTAATTTCTTTCAGACGTCTATGGGGAAAATGAATGGGAGAATTACTTGCAGACTCAGGGGCAGGCGGTCACTGTCGAGCTCCACAGAGCTTTATAAGTCTATGTACCTGCAGTAGATGTAGGCGTGGTTCTTCTGAGAAGGTTATTTTGATCAATCTCTAAACACAGACCGTTGTACATGGTGATGCTCCTGCAATCCTTTGGAATGGTTGGACCACAAACCTGATAAGAGACATTTTTATTATTAGTATTCATAATACATTATTTAAATCATTATATAGTTTGTCACTTAAGGGCTCTCAAACTATAAATGGACTGTGGTGCAACTAAGAGGAAGCAAGTTCAATACTACAAGTCGAGAAGCTATTGTAACTTCTAAGTCAACTTAAAATAACTCAACTAAACCTACACATTACTGTATTTTTTCATTTTACTACCCTGGGAAGATGATCTAGCAATCCTAAAGAGTATCAGTTTAACAATGTTACTCAGTTACATAATAAATCCAAAAGAGCCTGGCTTTAATAATTTACCAGAGAGTTTTCATTGCTGGGGTTAAATGCCATTTCCAGTCCAAGAGAGGAGTTATCTGCATAAGCTGGCACTGTGTCAAATGTGGAGATAGTATTAAAGAACAGCTTAAGTCATTGTGAATAGTAAAATGTGATCTAATTATTTGTTCACAGACTTTTAAGACGGATTTTGCTGCACTTCATGCTTGTAGGTGAACACTCATATATCTGCCCTCGTCTTTGTTGTGAATACTGTTCAAGAGGAGCACTGACCAGCAAGCTGTGAAGACACATACAGTATGTATAAAACAGACACATTCTCAAGTATTTCTTTGAACACAAGTACATTACTCTCACTTACCCATTTTTTTTCTGAATCACCTTGTGTCCAAATCCTGCTGCAGGGTTACTGAAAGATTTCCAGGCCACAGGTTCAATGTTAAAACCACTTATACTCCGTAACACTAAAGACAAGAAAAAATAAATACAAATTTTAGTCAGATGAATAAATACTTTGTGTCTGGTTTCCTATTGGCCCAAATTTCAATTCAAATAATAGGGATAAAGAGAAGCAGCCATGGTTTGTCTTAGGTAAATAGATTCATAACCATTCTAATATCAAACAAACTGTTTTATCACTGCATTTTTCTTTTGATCTTTTGGACATAAACACTGAAACATTGTACAGTGATGTTGCAGTCAAGTCCAGCATCTTTTAAGGCCTTGGCTAAAGACTTATTTCATAAAATTGGTCTTTGAAATACAGCAATATTTCTGAGCCAATTTAAGTAGTGGAAGGTGCCTTCCCCCTTCTGGTCATTGCTTTACTTTACATTATGAAACTAAATGTAAGTTTGTACCACAGGCTGTACATATCTTAAGAGCAAAAATGTCTTACCTGAAAAAATAATTATCAAATACATTGTGTTGATCTCTATCTCATAAAAACAACAGTTCCTCATTACATTTCTGCGGCTCAGACAGTGAAAATAGAGGTACGATTTCTGAAGGGGCTAGTTTGAGGAACTCTTTTGTAGGTGGAGTTACCAGCACTGCATGTTTGAATATACAGATTCGATTTCACCATATAAAGGCACGTCCTATTGCACTGGTTTCACTCATCACAATACAAAATATTTACTGAATATTTGAGTGCATATGCTGAATATACATTTTGATAATTAATTAGCATGTTAACACTTTACCAACTTCACCACTTTTTATATATTTTTTGCATCTTAGATATATATAACTAAATATATAGTTTATGAATAGTCACTCTTTTGTGTATGACAAATGATAAATAAATGTAAAAATAAAAGAAAATACTGTGTTCCCCTCTTTATTACTTCCCTTTTTGGAAACCTGGGAAATTGTGGCTATATAAAACCATTCCAAAATGTTTTTAAAAGTTAAAACTGACAAATTCAAACTGTGGTCTAGACCACAGGATCAGCATCATACAGGAAGTGGGCCTTTCAACTGCATCGCTGGGAATAGTACATTGGTTCCCATGTATGCGTGATGCTGTAATCCTCAAGTGCTGTTTGAATCTCAAGTTTACCCTTTTGTACTGAGGAAAGATGAAAAGGTCACTTAAAGGTCAACGGTCCATGTTGTGTGCGTCTGGTTCTGGGTTAGATTTCTAAGAGCAGGTTAGTTATTTTGCTCTTTCCTTCTATGAGAAAAGACATTGCACTTAATACCTTGTATTCTTCAGATACTTAAAATGCTTTAAGATGAAATTCTCATACAGAGCCAAACAGGGCAAATAAATCAACGCTGTATTATCTTTCCTACTTCTATACTTAACACTTATTCTATTTTATTTGTCATTTATCCTACCACTCTTTGCCCTTTCCTTGGCCACGGCACTATGCTACTCCAGCCACAGTCTTCTGAATGTCACGGGCTATCTCTGGTTGCGTACTGTTCTTTTTTTAGCCCGACAGCTGAAATGTGAGGGGTCACAATGGCAGGATAAATACAAGAGCCAGCAGGCTGAAGGGGCGTCGCAGACGAAGGCCTGATCTCCTCTCTACCCTCCCAGCACTGCTTCTATAGCCAAAGGTAAGGCCAATGCATTTCAACAAATAAAAGTATTCTGTTTGTATGTTTAAAGTAGGCATGCGTTATTATAAAATATCTGTCCATAGATGTGTGAATACAGCTTCTACTGCTTAAAATACAAATTGATAAAATTAGCTTGCATGTGTTTGACATGAATTGTGGTTGTTGTGGCCAGGTCTATGTCTATAAAGTTTTGTTTTCATGCTGTTGCTTTATTGTTTTGTTAGTCATGCATAGTTTCCGATATAGTCTCTATAATTATTTCTGATCATTTTGCAATTGAAAATAATGACAGTCCAAATTTATGACGGTAAACCTATGAATGTTATTTTGAATAATTATTCTTGCATAATAATTGTTCATGTGCTTGCAGTAGTCAACTTGTGAAACAATGTATACACGCAGCTGTCTACACTTGAGAAAGAGAACTACAGAGTTGCAAAAAACAAAACATGCCTTTACTATTGCAAATTTAATTCCAATTTCATTTATCGGTAGTGTAACCCTACGTGTAACTTTACGTGTTGTAGTTTCAGTTGTCTTATATAAGACGTTTTAGCTAAGCCACTGTACCATTTATAATTAGTCCATGCATCTGCTCATAGTAAAGAGTAGAGGCAGCAGATGGGAGTGAACTGTAGAGTGGCGGCAGTGGGGGGCAGGGCCGGCATGAAGTGACTCTGCAAAAGGTCACAGACAAGGCGTTGGAAATGTAATAGGTCACATGCCAGTCATGATTTAGGGGGAAGGGCTGAGAACAGACCAATGTGATGCTCCACATTGTGCCCTAAATTAGCTTGTATGTGCAAGTCTGACTGCACCAGTTGTCAAGCCACAAAGTAACAGCAGACCTTATGCAGAAAAAGGAACATGTCATCTTCATGAATGTCTTTCACCACTTCCTTTGTAGGAACACTGAAATTGTTTACCGCAGCCTCAGAAACCCACATTTTGAACTTTTCGTATGTTTTAGTAACCCTAACTTGAACGTTTTCTTGTCAGTGTCTGAGGAAGCTAAACCTTTTTATGCTCTCTATCCCGTGCAGAGTCAGGATGCCTCACGCATACCCCTTCCTCACTCCTGAGCAGAAGAAGGAGCTCAACGATATCGCTCAAAGGATCGTTGCATCTGGCAAAGGGATCCTTGCTGCGGATGAATCTACTGGTAAACATATATTAATGACATTGTTTATAGCCATCATTAGTAAGTCTACTCTAATTTATCAATATATCTCTGGTCTTTGGTCTAGTGCCATGATGTGTAGTTTAGAGTACATGTAGAGGATTTTCCCTATTGTAATTTTTAGGCAGCGTGGCCAAGCGCTTCCAGAGCATCAATGCTGAGAACACAGAGGAGAACAGGAGGCTGTACCGTCAGCTGCTCTTCACTGCTGACGACCGTGTTGACCCCTGCATTGGCGGCGTCATCCTCTTCCATGAGACCATGTACCAGAAAACTGATGATGGCAAGCCCTTCCCCCAGCATCTGAAGGAGAGAGGTTGGGTGGTGGGCATCAAAGTGGACAAAGGTGTTGTCCCTCTGGCAGGAACCAACGGAGAGACAACCACCCAAGGTAAGACCTGTGACAACACAAAACAGAAAGGATCAATTTCATCTCACCATTACCAGCTTTACTGACATGAATACTTTCATTCTGTGTCACAATGTTTATCTTTTTTATATTCTTCCTAACAGGTCTCGATGGCCTGTATGAGCGCTGTGCCCAGTACAAGAAGGATGGCGCTGACTTTGCCAAGTGGCGTTGTGTCTTGAAGATTACACCAACTACTCCCTCAAGACTGGCCATCATTGAGAATGCCAATGTCCTGGCCCGCTATGCCAGCATCTGCCAGATGGTAACATAAGAAAATGATAAGACCTTTAATTACCTATCAATACCTTAAGGCTAATCTGTAATCTTTCTGTTTGACCCTAGCATGGTATTGTTCCTATTGTGGAGCCTGAGATCCTGCCTGACGGCGACCACGATCTGAAGCGTTGCCAGTATGTCACTGAGAAGGTGCTGGCCGCTGTGTACAAGGCCCTGTCTGACCACCATGTCTACCTGGAGGGCACACTCCTCAAGCCCAACATGGTGACAGCTGGCCACTCCTGCTCACACAAATACAGCAACCAAGAGATCGCCATGGCAACAGTCACTGCACTGCGTCGCACAGTGCCCCCTGCAGTCCCTGGTGAGATCACATACTTTTCCACATTTGAGTTCTTTCATTGTTTTGACCCTGTGTTTGCCTACATGTGTTATTATACTTTTTGAGAAACATACCAAAACATACCCAGCAACTAAAAGTAGACCAATTTTAGCCAACATAATAAAATATTATTTTATTATAATACTATAATAGATTGCTACTACTGTAGCTACAGCTGTGGGGTAGACAAGTGACTGCCAATCCATGCAATCTGCCCCTCTGACTATTGAGTCACTTAATCACACACCACATTCATACAAGAAACACTATGCACAAGGATAGAACAACTGCCAGCTATATTCTGGGCAGTCTCCCATCCCATGGCACCCTGAAAATGTATTTTATTTTTCTTTAGGCATCACTTTCCTGTCTGGTGGTCAGTCTGAGGAGGAGGCCTCAGTGAACCTCAATGCCATCAACACATGTCCCCTGCACAAGCCCTGGGCCCTGACCTTCTCCTATGGCCGCGCCCTGCAGGCTTCTGCGCTCAAAGCCTGGGGAGGCAAGAAGGAGAACGGAAAGGCCTGTCAGGAAGAGTTTGTGAAGAGAGCTCTGGTGTGTATATTAACCAATATTTCTGTATCATTTGTTATTTTCCACGATAGGCTTTTGTTATGTAATATCTCTCCTTTGTCACAGGCTAACAGCCAGGCCTGTCAGGGCAAATATGTTTCCTCTGCATCCAGTGCTGCTGGTGGAGAATCACTCTACGTGGCAAACCACGCTTATTAAATGGACACTGCAGCTTGAATCCCACTCTCAACGTGTATTCAATATCTCCACAAACATTGCACCAGGCAAAATCCACATAACTATCTAACAACTAAAGAACTGTACTTTTATAACAGAAAGTGAAACTTCCTACAGAAAAAAGTTCTTCCTCCATTCCCTTTTATTTATTTGCAGGTGAAGTTTTTACACATGTTGCACCGGTTATTCCTTGGTACCTTTCCATCAAATATAAGATTTATGTTTTCACCAAAGAATAAAGTATTACCTTAACCTGCTTTGTGTTTTACTGTGTTTACTGAAATTAAGCCTTGTTCTTAGTGAAATTCTGTAAAATCTAACCCAATGTGAGGACTAAGAGGATCAATTACAGCTCAAAAGACAGAGACATCAGCGTATTCAATGAATGAATGAATGAATGAATGAATGAATGAATGAATGAATGAATGAATGAACGAACGAATGAATACGATTACAGTTGGATAGCATTATTAGGTCAGATTAAGTTGAGACAATTCTACATGTCTGCACCTTTCATTTCTTTGTAATATCTTAAAAAAGCAGTATCTATTTTCATTGCAAATGTGTGTGTTAAATTTGTGTGGAATTTACATATTGAAAATAATTTGCATATAGCTTTATTACACTCAGATATGTTTTTTTTTCTCCCAGTCCCAAAATAAATGATAACAATGATCTATTTGGCAATCAGTGTTTCTCCAGGAACTGACATTTGTTTGTTCTTGTGTGCTCTTTGCCATTCTTTCATCTCACACTACTATGTACACAGAACTGTTCAAAGGAAGCAAACAGCAAAGCCCCATCTTTCACTTCCTTTTCAGAGCATCAGACTGAAGAAAATTACAGAGTTTTAAATACTACTTTAAATATGGTTTGACATTTTGGCTCAAAAAGATTTTAGACAAAAATGTTTCTAATCAACTTGGACCATTGTTAATGCCACAGGCTAGAAGGAGTTGTGCTTTAATTCTCTTTTATGGCAAATCAGTTTTGGTACTTCTCTATTTGAGTGCAGTATTTACCACTCAGCAGATATAAAATCATGTAGTGCACATTTTAGCTGGCTTCATATTTCATCATGAACATTTTGCATGATCACATATTGCCTCTTTTTACTGTAGTACCTTATTAGTTTTCTTTACATTATAGCCTTTGTATTACCTCTCAGACCTATTTATTTTCACTTTTACTCACTGACACATTGTGTCCATTGTGCATTAATTTGTTTATACAGTTTAGATGGAATTTTGTGTGCTGATGACATATATTGGGGCAGGAGGACACTAGACTAACTTTTGCCATCTTTGATATTTGAATTATTTAGAATTTACCATTTATTCTTTGCTTTGTATAAATCCAGTCCCCAGGCACAGTTGGTTTTCCTGATCTTTTACCTATTAAAACACACTTTAATCATGAGATTTTTTTTTTTTTTAAATCTTACTTTTGTTTTAAGCCTATACGGTTTATTTATCAACTATTAGTTTAGATTTCTAAATGTACTTAATACAAACACAATGTTATTCGAAATAAGGCAAAACAATTGATCATGCTGAAATGTGACACATCCTACATGAAGAATGAATGGCAAGACAACATAATATTGAAGGGAATTTCAAGATATGTCTAAAATGTAAAAAAACAACTTGAAAACACAATGCAATGTCTTTCTCTAAAAATCCAGCAGGGGACTCTATAACGCCAATATGATGGGTGTTGAAACTGGAAATACATATATATGATGATAAACAATAATAAGTTCATAATAAGTTGAAATGTTTTTAGGTATTTGAATATAGTTTTAAAGTAGGTGATGGCACATGAAAAGGTGTGCAATGGTTACAACAGGACTTTACAGAGTTTTGTTGAAGTGGTCTGAACACTGTATGTTTCATATCAGATGCTGCATTATTTGCCACAGCCCACACTACCATACTATAGTAGTCAGTAGTATAACATAATGCAAGTTATGACACAACATAACACCGCATCCCAAAATGCAGGGTTTTTAATCAGGTGATCATGTCTCATTATGTCAGCATTAATAATTTATCACTTATCACTAATAGATAAAAAAAAAAAGTTTCATTTAATCATGTATAATCAGCATAAACATTTTTAATTGAAAGCTTTCTAAAGTAAGTTTAGAGGCAGCAGTAAAATCACTGAAACAAGGCCAGTGAATGACAGTTCTGATGACGGGGCACTGTCTGGAGGAGCTGTGGTTGTGTTCAAATTTAACACAGGACACACTTCTGGGATACCAAGGGCACAGGGCATCCCAAAACTGGCAATCCCAGCCTGCATCCACTGTGAGCCTTGTTTACACTGCACAAGCCCACCCGAGTCACCCTGGAGAAATAGAATAAGATAAATGAATAAATGACTAATTTTCATAAAATACTCTAAGGAAGCTGCAATGAAACACATTTTGGTGTCATACCTGGCAAACTCCTTTTCCTAATTCTCCGGCACACAACATGTTGGATGTGATGTTAGAACCCTGAACATAGTGGTAGTAACAAAAACACAGATTGTTTCCAATGACAGGAATTTGCACCTTTTGCAATCTGTCATATGCGACCAAAGGTTCTGCAAAAAAAAAAAAAGAATGTGTAAAGTCTGTGTATTCACTTCCAGAGGATATTGTCCTACAGTGGGACAAGGACCATCCTTGGAGAGGCAGCCCCAGCCCGTGGCCCAGTATTTGGTGCCATTGTAAAAGAGGCTGGAGTTGGCTGCACACAGGTCTGATATAGTCAGTGTAAGTGATGGGGCACCTGAGGTTCATCAGGGCAGTGTCATTCTGGATTGTTGTGCTGTTGTAGTCGGGGTGGACAATGATCGGAGACACACTCTGGCTCACTTCATATGGATTATAGCCACTTTCTTTCCCAAAATGCAGACGATAGTCACTAGCTGATGCTCTAGAAACAGGGCAAAAATGTTGGTTATTAGAAAAGTTAATGTAATTTTTATAATTGATCTGTATTTTTGTAGAAAAGATTTTGGAATTAAATGGTGTGATATTTATATAATATCACTAATGTATTCTCTCAAAGTAATGCATCTACTTAAATTAAATGTACAAATGACAATGTACAAAGATGGTCTCTATATTTTGCATTTAAAATTAATTCTTTTTTATCATGGTGTCAAATAGAAAATTAAAACTTTTCTCCATATCCTAACTTTAATATTGCACACTGATAGCAATAGTATATTAAAAAAAACTTACAAAACAATACAGCGAGCTGCTGTCAACACCCATTGTGTATTGATGACAGTTCCTCCGCAGATGTGAACCCCTCTATAGTGCACACTGACAAGCCATGGCCATTCTGCTGCTGTAGCATTCTCACCTCCTACTATCCTCGTGCTCAGAGGAGCCACTCCACAATCTGTTCGCAGCAATGTAGCCCTTAATGGTCTATTACTGCATCCACTTAAGTAATTTAAGTAATAAATAATTAATATTTAAAACTTACCCTGGGCTTTTAACCCTGCTGCTAATGTAAAAAAATAAATCAGTATTGCTCTTAAACAAATATATGATATTGATAGAAGCAAAGAGAGAATCCAAATTTTACCTGTAAACTAGGAAATTAAGGTACAACCACAATGTCCATACGGCCATACTGACAGGAAAGGTCGTGTCATGTCACCTTATTGTGTTATCACATTTGTCGAACACAGCCTAAAACCACGCCTCCACAAACCAGTTTTTTACAATACTCGGAATAGCTCAACCCACACCCAAAATAATAAGTATGCTTGCACAAAAAAAACTCAAAAACATTCGTAAGGCATGTAGATGAGATAGAAACAGAAAAAACACTATTGAAAATAAATATATTTTATGGTTCAATAAATATAGAATGTATAAACAAGTATTGGGTTTAATATTTGAATTTTTCTTACAGATGATTCTGTGACATATTAAAAGGCACTGAAAATAATGAATACATAGCTTTTGACGATGCAGAATGCAAAGTGTGCAATGAGCTATGACTATTATCTGGGGCCTACAGACACAACACAACAGCAGCTTTTTAAAAAAAAAATTGAGACATTACTCTGACGTAATGTTCCTAAAAGTGCCAAAAAAATTGACCACAGGCCAATATTTTGTTTTGGTCAATCTGCTGCCTAAAAATTACACACTCAGCTTTACATTAACATTTTACTATGAAGAGGTAACTGCACAGAATGTGACTACATTGCTCTTAGATTTGTGGTAAGGACTATACGTGAGTTTGTTGTCAATTTAAATTACATCATTTGAGGAAAATAATCAAAATCAGCCTCACATATCGGCCCAAAAATATCTGCAGAGCTTATGAGCCATCTGCTTCTCTTGATTCTAAACAATCGGTTTCAGGATCGGCCATGAAAAGACCCATATTGGTCAATCTCTAAAAAAATATATAGATTTTACACTTCAATGTTATGTACAAGTTTGTCAGGTTTGTTGGAATGGAACTGTTGGACTTCTGATTTTCGTAAAGGCTATTGCTGGGAAATACTATAAATTCTTTAGGTCACATCTCCAAAGACATTTCCTTACAGTGCAAATGATTGCTGCAGGCACATGACTAGAATGTAGTGAATATATATCAACATGGCAACAGAGTATCAAGTTTTACCTTAACAGCAAGATTTGTATCACAGAGAACTTATGTTGAGTCTGGAATGTTTTGTTTATACCATCAACAGCAACACTCTTTTTAGAACAATTGTGTTTGACAGTGATACACATTTTTTGTACCTATACTTGACATGCAGCAAATCATGTTTCGTTACACTGTTTTAAAGTGCAGTAAATCTTTCAATTGGATCAAAGTAATCATGTGTCAATAATGAAACAAAAGAAAACCATTGAAACTGAAGAACCAGGACAAAGCATCAAAAAAAAAAAAAAAAATCACTGAAAAGGATTACTCAATCTATACACCCAGTGTGGCTATTAAGAAGTAAGAGAATAAGCCAGACAAAAGCCAATGTTTGATAAATGACTGCCAACAACACAGATTATTGTGCAATCTTCTATGAGAAGTTACCTCTTGATCTTGTCATTCAAAGCTTTGTTAAAGAACTTAAACAACTAATAGGGTTAATGACCACTCACGTTATGGCCCTCAAATAAGCCTTAACAAGACTTATTTGTTTTGGCTAAAAATTAACTGCACTCAAAGTGTCCAATCATGGCAGTGGGGAGATAGAAGGCAATCACATAAGCAAAATCCAAACATCTATAGTATTACTTCACACTTTTTTCAACTAAATGGCAGAGTGTACTTACAGAAGAGAGCTGTAGTCACCCTCACTGTTTGCCAACACAAGCCCAGTGGGATCACCCTGTCCGTTTGTTCATGACAACACTGCACCAATATAAAGTAGTTCCCCCAAACCTTGGAGAGAGGCCCGTTTGCATTTTAAGTGACCACTTTTTCCCCACTTGGGCGTCTGGGCACATCTCCTTCTTCTGTTTCCTCTCTCACTGCATGGTTTATTTTACGTTATCGGGGCCTCCTTCTAAGCACAGGGTCCATATATCTTATTTACAATCGGGTGAGAGAAACCCGCCCACCATCACTTCATTGCTCTATATAAGAAGGGGAAAAGGGCGGGTGATAAGAATTATACACAAGCATGGACTTGGGGTGTAAAGTCCTCATTTGTGTCTCCTTGGCCATCATTAACTATGGTGAGTACTGGCTTGAATTCATAACATAGTTTGCTTTGCTACTGGTACAGTATAATAGATAAGTGAGATATGGGCCTTGCATAATTCTTACAGTTGTTGAAGGTAGTTTCTGAGAATATCAAGGTTGGATTGTATTGTTCTTAACAATGTCAGCATGTTGACACTGGTAGAAGATACAATGGGTTTTATGGAAGGTCTTGGATATATGGTAGCCCAGATGATCAGTGCCACAGGTGCCAATAGATTATATACTGTTACTATGCACTTGTGAAAATGTATTCATCAGAATATGGATTAAAATATGTACTGTGCTTTCAGTGGTTGAATATGATACATATATAATGCAAGTCATTACTTTTAGATATATATATGTTTTTATCATAAATAAATCCTTTGTTATTTTTGATGGTAAATGTTTGCTGGTAGAACCAGTTATTGCTGCTAGTTAACTCCTCTTTGCTTTTGTCATCCTGGCCATTGTGTGCAATCAGAAAGTAAAACATAAGCAAGGAAAACTTTCCACAGGCTTAGCTCTTTACTTGGCCACAAGTGTTTATTGAGCTGGTTACTAATTAAGCTCATAGTGTGAATAGAACTGATTGAAAGAAAGGCCTTTTATTTAGACTGTCTCAAGGTGCTTTAGCTAAGATTCCTATTTGAAAAGAACAAAATGGAAAATGATATCACCTTTAGCCCTTGTCAATCAAAATGTTGATATGAGGCCATTTGAGTAAACAAACTGGATTAGAGCAAATTTAACTATGGCTTATGTAAGATTAATAGAATATCTTATTTTGTGATAGTTTATAATGGGCAAATAGTACACCTTTATAAATATATATTTTTCAATTTCAGGATCTGCTGTTGAAATCCAAGCCAGCCTAAACACTGTCAATACTCTTCCATGCAATGTGACATTTCCTGATCTTATAAAGGGCACAATAAAGGAGTCTCTTATTCAAGCAAGCTGGATGAAAAATAGCTCTGAAATTGCCTCATTTAAAGATTCTGTGTCCCGAATAAATGAAGATTTCAGTTGGGATGTGGCCAACTTTGTCAAAGGAGACTTTTCACTGACCATTATAAAAGACAGTCTCAGCCTGCAGGGAGTGTATGAATGCACAGTCATCTACAACTCCACACAGCTGCACTTGGATAATGTTACCTTCAGTATTGTGGGTGAGTATACTCAAAATAGATGGAACAAAATAAAATGTTAATACAAACAAACGATACAATACAAACCATACAAATTATATCACAATTATAGTCATAAACAATAGTTTATGACTATAATATAGTTTTGCTATATAGAATACAGTTTTGCTATATTCTTATTTTACATAACAATTATGGAACAGGCTCACACAGTTATTTGTATGTCTTCTATCACTTGTAGACATCCGTTTGTATTTTTATTAGAGTAATAAAATTTGCTTATAACTCCTCTTTTCCTAGCATCTCCAACTTTGAACATTCCTCAGCAATGGGTGGTACTGGAGAGAGAAAGCCAACTAAAATGCAGTGTGTTTGGTTACTACCCGCCTCCCATATATTTGTCTTGGACAAAAAATGGGCAAGACATTCAGCCACTGCACCAAATTGAAGGTGAACAGACTGCTGATGGCTACTACAGAGCTGATAGGAATCTGACTATATGGCCTTCCAGCGATGACCAAAATGCTACCTTTGGATGTAAAGTGTTGCATAGTGGTGTGGAACAACAACTTGAATTTCAACTTAATGTCACTTGTAAGTTTAAAGAATACATGGCATTTGAAATGTTTAAAACTGTAAAACTGTATGACTATATGTATGTTTCGTTAAGACATACCCAAGCTAAAGCTGTCAGCCATGCCCTCAGCCTCCAGCAAATACCCTCTGACTATTTACTGTGACATTGAAAGTTTCTACCCTGAAGACGTGTCTGTATCCTGGTTTCAAAATGGCACTGCTTTGCCCGAGCACCCTGCAACAGACCAAAATCCAGATGGGACCTACACCACGAGACGATTCTATACATTAAGCCCAGCGCAGAGGCAGCAGGGTGGGGAGGTGGGGTGCGCCGTGGACCAGCCTGGAGTGTTACAGGCAACCAGGGCCTCAGAGAATCTCAAAAAACTGGATCCCAGAGGTAAGATGCAAGTACTGTCTCCAGACCAATGACAAATTGTAAATAAAGACTCACTTTTGAGTTTGATTTATTTTATGCGTTAAAAACAAATAATGTCTTCTATGTTTCATGTGCAGATGGCACTCCTGTTCTAACTAAATCTGCTAAAGCATCTGTGGCATTGATGGTTATATCACTTGTTCTGGTTTTTCTACTTTGTTTTGGATTTTCTTGGAGGAGAAGAGACGGTTAGTTTTAAATTTTGATGTATAATTATTGAACAAATAGCATATGTTTTCATTGATTTATTATTATTATTATTATTATCATTATCATCATCATCATCATCTTTTTTATATATATTTTAATTATACTATATTGAGCTTTAGTTGTTTAGTAACTGGAGTGACTAAAGTGAGATTTTAATTTTTTATTCACTCTTAAATAATATGCTTGATTATATTATTTACTACTCCTTTTAATTTTTTGTCTTCTTTTGGCATGTCCAGAAAAAAATAAATCGTTAAGCATCTCTGGGATTATTATGCCTCCTCGTGTAATTGTGGGCCAAAAGGGAAGAGTCACAATTAGCATTGAAGGAAGGAGGGTCGACCGAGTCCTAACCACGTGGTTTCTCAATGACACCCCCATCTTTGACACCACCATTGCAGGTATTGACATCTTCATTGATAGACTAAAATAATAGCCTTACTTAAACATGAACAAATATTTAATTCGTAATAAAAATATATTAAGAATGATTCAAGCTTAGTAACTATTTAATTAAGGGGTTAAGGATAAGAGTTGTGGCAACACAGTGGCTAAGTGGCATTCACGCTTCACAGTAAAAAGATTTGGGTTTGATTCTTGCTGTGTTCACCCATCAATGCAAATATGCCCATAGTATGCAAATAGGTCAAATCATCCAGCTAATGTAGTCCTGACCTAACCGACCCTAAGACCATGGGGATGAGGTGCCCTAGAGATATTGAAGGATGGGTCAAATGTAGAGGAGAATTTCCCTACAGGAACAAGTGGACTTTACCTTACATTAGTTAAGTAGTAACTAAATCTGAATCATTCTTAATACACCATTTGTTCATTATAAGTTAAGTATTTGTTAAGGCTTTATAAATGTTAAAGTGCAATAAACAAATAAAGTGCAATAAAGTATTATTGATGATTGTATGATTTAAATCTCCTAACAAATATATTTTTGTCTGACATGTTAACTCCCTAACACATAAAGCACCACAGAAAACTAACTTTAACTGCCTCTTTAACCCACTAACAACCATCCATCTTCCCTATGGTCTAACACTCACCTCCCCAGCGTCAGAAAAAGGCCTGTTGCTGCCCTCTAAAGTCGAGACGGGTTACTACAAGCTGCACACCCAGGGCCCACTGCACTCGACCAAGAGTGGCACCCAGCAGCTCATCTCTGCACTAACCTTCATCCCGCAGATCTCCATCCACAAGGGGGCCGTCTTCAAATGTCAGGTGTCCTATGTTGGAAAAGACAAGATAGTGGAAGAAAGGGTGTCAGAGAAATTCACCATTCTCTGTAAGAAACTTAGCTTCAACTAAATAAGGTACACTGTATTTTTACTAACTGTATTTTATTCCACTAGCTACTCCTGACGTTTCTGAAATCCAACTGGCAGAGACACCAAATGATCCAGGTAAGGCTTTACACCCTTCAAAACGTGAAGTAAAGTTGACCCCTGCTGGTGAGAAAGTGAAAAGATTGCTCATGGTCAGTTTTTCGACAGCAAATTGCACAATAGTTATGTTTGACACAAGTAAAAATAAATGACAACTCCTCTATAGAACGCCTTTCTTGCATGTAAATTACTCCTGTATTTTATACTGAATTTACTGTATTGATGACAGATAGACATATTCCATATTAGAACCAACTGAGCAATACTTTTCAACTATTTTTCCAAAAATTGCCACTTGATGTATATATAATACAATAAATTCCTGTACTATCCCACCAAACCAATTAATAATTAGAAAAACATGAAAGCTGTCATTGCACTGCTTAAACACAGTTGACTTTGTGCTTTTCAGATGTGATCAGCCTGACCGTGCGTGCCTCACATTTCCATCCAGACGTCATCACTTTCCGCTGGTTCTGTCAAGGTGGTGAGCTGAGTCCTGTGGCCTCCCAGGCATCGTCCTCCCCTCGGCCCAACTCCGAAGGGTTCTTTTCAGCCTACAGTCAGTGCAAGCTCCCCCGCTCCGAGCTGGAGAAGGGCAGCACCAAGGTGTGGGTCAGTGTCCATCACATTGCACTGAAGCAGCCTGTAATGCGCGAGACAAGAGGTGAGAAACAAGACAATGAATACGCACACTATAAAATACTTTTCTGATGAAATGATCTGCCACCTGCTTGTTTATGGAGACGTTATTGGCATTATATGACATTTTATTGCAGATCTGACTCTGGAGGTATACACATGTTTGATACTGTGAAAATTAATTCTGGAATTCAGGAAGTTCAAAGTTCTTGATTTCACCAATAATGTCCAGATAAATACCTTTGAAACCTTTTCCCATGTGTCAGACTCTCCATCATAATAGTTACATAGTGCTTCTTTAAGCAGGGGTGGACAAAGTAAACAAGAATACAATTAATCAGATATTTTTACCATACCAACGGTGTTAAAAGGCAAAAGAGCAGAAATATTATTACTCAGTACAACTACAACAACTCATAACAGTATATTTATGTGTTTTGACATAAATTTGTAAATTTTCTCAAAAGGCTTCATAAAGAGACCATGTGTGTCCGAAATTGTCACTACCACTAATGCAGACCAGAGCATAACCCTGGGATGTGAAATCTCCAACTTCTACCCTCCAAATGTTTCTGTGGTGTGGCTGAAAATGAGGGAAGGCCTGCAGGATGACCGAGAGGAGGAGCTGGTCAAAGGAGGAGAGCTATTTGGTCCTTTACAAACTCAGCCTCACCTTTATAAAGCCACAGCCACTCTGAGAAGACCCCCCAGTCTGGACAAACAGCAGAGAGAAGCAGGCATCATCTGCAGAGTAGAGCATTGTTCACTGCCAGAGCCCATCGAGAGACTGTGCAGAAATGTGGACCCTGGTATGAATAATTTTATAATAACATTTTATGAAGAAAATCTGTTTGCTCATGTTTGACTATTCAACTTTGCACAGCGGGCCCGTATATACCTCCAATTTCTGTGTGCTGGAGCAGTGAAGGCGTGGGGGTTTTCTCTCTCCTCCTGAAAGGTGGACATCCCAAAGCCAAGTTGGTCTGGGCTGCAGGGGGCGCTACACTCTTGCCCCTGGTGTCTAGTGAGACAGAGGACATTGGAGATAATGGGCAGAGGGAGTTGAAAAGTGTGTGCGCACTGGAAAGGTCCTCAGGTCCTCTAAGGCCGACTGAAAAGGAGAGGCACAGAAACAGACATGCAATAAGTAATTGTCTTTTAAAAACTAATGTTGTCATAAAATATACTATTCAATTTTACTACAATTATATTTTGATATTGTGGAACAGACTCAATACTAGGGTTGTCAAAAGTATCCAAAATGAGATGCTAATCGATACTAAAATGAGCACTGAAACTATTTTTATTATTGTCACCACAACATAATATTAGTTTCTTTATTATTACCATGTGGTCTCATATTCAAATATAAAATTAAAAATAATCTAAAACTAATCAGAAAGACCCAATTTTATCTTCTTTTTCAGTATTGACTAGATTGATTAGATTAGATGCTTTTTTAGAGGTATCTAGTTATAGTATTTATTAGTGTCTGGGTTTTGATTATTTTGACAACCCAGCAGCAAAAATTTTAACATTTCAACATTTTATGTTTATAAAATTAAAAGGAACTGTATGTAGCCTGCGTAGAAATAGAAATGTGTAGGAACAAGAATCAGTAAAAGCTTGGGTGAAAATAAAATAACATTGTGTTAAATTGTGTATATTTTTGACCTTACAGAGACAAAAGCAGCTGTGACAGACCCTCACACTGAGGGCATACAGTACATTGATGAGAAAGTTGACGGCGAAAACAACAACATAACTCAAGAAGAAGACACAAAATCTGATTTGGATGAGGACAGTGACGAAGATGAGCAGGACCCCGGCGCTTTGCATATCAACAGAGTGAGCCTGAGCCACAGCACCCCCCGAGAGAGTGAGAGAGCACGTTTGCGTGTTTGTGTGGAGGTTTCTCACCCTGCTCTCAAGCTTCCTGTGTACCGAAGCTGGACAGGTGACACAACTAACTGCTTTGAAGCAATATATCAACAGTATATCAACTTCCTCTTCATCTTATTATGTTTCTTCTTTTTCAGAGCCAAATGAGGAAATGTCTTCATCAATGTGACAGTCCTGATGTCAAAAGTGTCATATCACAATGTTTGGTTTAAGTCTTTATAGATTTATCATTTTATTTTTAATATTCTTACATGTCTTATTTATTATCTTATATTGTCTAATCGTCATTTAAAGTCTTATGATTTTACAAATGTTCGGCTGAATTTTTTGTACAATGATTATCCGGCTGTATTCTCATATGCAAATAAAATGTAGCCTAAATCTTGGTGCATTTTATACTTGCAGTCAGATCACACCTAGGCTCAACAAAACACCCAGGCCTAGTGTTAGTTATTGGCCAACCACAGCCACAAGAACTTCTCATTTTAGACCTGACTTCTGTTTTTTCCATTTTGCACTCAGCCCACAATACGGTTAGTCATATAGATTCTGTGTATGGTGGAAATTAATAGTCTACAAAGCAAACATAAAATTAAACTGCAAAGTTGTGTAACTTCCTCAAAGCAAATGGGGCCCTACATGGTAACAACAGACATGACTAAATTACCTTGACCTTACATAGTGCACCATGTAACTTTTCTATTGATTACCTGGAATGTTCCACAGTATGACATTAAATATATCTATCTTGCTTTTATTCAGTTCAGGCCTGGGTCTACAGGGGTGTAAAAGTGTGCATTGCAATCTCATTTAAAAGTGTTTGCACTCTTATTTTAGGTAGGTAAAATAATGAGACTTAATGAAAGAGTATTTGCATTTGCACCCTTTTGAAACGGATGCACCCTCAGTCAGTTTGGTCGGGACCAGAGGCCTCATTCAATACAGGTGTTTTTATTGCTCAAATACACCTCAAAAACATGCATTGGTGAGCCTTTCCAGAGATCTGAACTGTAACTTGACCTGGTGGTGGTACCATCTGCTTGTCTCCATGGAGAACTTTAATGCCATACTGACAAACATTCCAAGCAAAGCAAATAACATCTTTATAGAGAGATAGCAGAACCTCTCAAGAAAAGTTACATGGAGCTTATAATAGCAATACCTACCAAAACAAAGAATATATTGTTGAGCATAAGTTAAAAATGTTTGTGTTCCTCATAGGAACACAAACATTTTCATAAATCATGTCAGGTAGGTAAAATAATGAGACAGCCATGCTGTTATTAGGCAGTACAGCTAACACACACACACACACACACACACACACACACACACACACACACACACACACACACACACACACACACACACACACACACACACACACACACACACACACACACACACACACGCCACAACAATGACAGTTCATCTCTTCTCTTCCTCATTAAATCATACGTACAAGCTGCAACCGGACATGGCATAACAAGAAAGAACCTCGGTTGTGCTTTCTCATCTCGCCTCTTGCACCTCTAAGCTAATCAACGTTTATCATCTAACCCCAAAAGGTTAGCTCGCAAGAGTTAGTTGTTGTTACCTACTGTTGTCTGCGTAGAAGAAGAGGCATGGATCCAGGCGGCCCCGGGTCCAGAGCTGGAAGGACTTTCTGGACTTTCTGGGTGAGCTGAGCAACAAAATAGTAAAAAGTTGTGAATGTATGCTACCTATGGCATGGGGTATTTTCTTTTCTTGGCCAATTGGTCAAAGAGTGGAAATGTGTCTTTATTCTGTTTAATTTTTTTTTTTTTAAAGCCAAGACATCAGGCTTGTGTTGTGATATTAAGCGTAGTAAAATCATAGTAATGAAAACATTTAAATTAACCTTTTTTGTAATTTGTCATAATTATTAGAATAACTTGAATAGCTTAGTCTCCTTATGTCCACTAGAGGGCATCATTCTCACATGTTTTTGTGTTTTGTTGTCTATTAGGGTGACCAGATTTTCCTAATTAAAAACTGGAACATTGGCACACTTGGGTTAGGGTGGGAGCATAGACCGTATGTATGAGTGGACTAAGCTATCCCGTTAGCCGCCGCGTGCCAAATAGGAAGTGCGCCAGGAGGCTCTTCCGGCTCCTTCTCTCCCTTTTTCCCTTTGACTTACACTGAGATCTTATCGCTCGTCTCTCTGCACCTGTTGCTGTGAGCCTCGTCATTTTGGTCTTAACATGTTCGTATGAACCCGCTCTACATGGTCCCGAATTTTTCCCGCTATTTTGTCCGTCAAAAAACCCTGTTCATAACATAGAGCCTGGCTCCAGATTTGCCCCTGTAGCCGTGAGCATTGCGAGCCTCATTTGAGCGGCGCTAAACACTATGGGTGACGTCACGCTCACTTAGTCCACTTCTTTTATACAGTCTATGGGTGGGAGACAGGGTACTTCTAAAATTAGCATAAGTGTGAGTAATTAAGTAGGGATACATTTTACGTACTCAGCCCATTCACACCTCTTTGATAATCACTTGTGAGTTAGGAGAGTATATAATCACAGACCTCTGCCTGTGCAACTCAGAGCATTTTTTTCTTTGTCTTTAGGTAATTTTCAAGCACAGTTTTCTGTCATTTGTGACATATATTCCCCCTTTACTGTTGATGAGAATAAAATGTATCAAAAACAGAGACACCTGGAACCTACAGTATCTCACAAAAGTGAGTACACCCCTCACACTTCTGCATTTAATGATATCTTTTTATGGTACAACACTGACGAAATGACACTTTTATACAATGTAAAGTAGTCCACGTACAGCTTGTATAACTGTAAATTTACTGTCCCCTCAAAATAACTCGACGCACAGCCATTAATGTCTAAACTGCTGGCAACTAAAGTGAGTACACCCCTAAGTGAAAATGTACAAACTGGACCCAAAGTGTCAAAATTTTGTGTGGCCACCATTATTTTCCAGCACTGCTTTAATCCTCTTGGGCCTGGAGTTCACCAGAGCTTCACAGGTTTCCACTGGGATCCTGTTCCACTCCTCCATGACGACATCACAGAGCTGGTGGATGTTAGAGACCTTACGCTCCTCTACCTTCCATTAGAGGATGCCCTACAGAAGCTCAATGGGGTTTAGGTCTGGTGACATGCTTGGCCACTCCATCACCTTTACTCTCAGCTTCTTTAGAAAGGCACTGGTCACCTTGGAGGTGTGTTTGGGGTCGTTATCATGTTGGAATACTGCCCTGCGGCCCAGTTTCTGAAGGCAGGGGATCATGCTCTGCTTCAGTATGTCACAGTACATGTGGCATTCATGGTTCCCTCAATGATCTGTAGTTCCCCAGTGCCGGCAGCACTCATGCAGCCCCAGACCATGACACTCCCACCACCATGTTTGACTGTCGGCAAGACACACCTGTCTTTGTACTCCTCACCTGGTTGCCACCAAACACGCTTGACACCATCTGAACCAAATAGGTTTATCTTGGTCTCATCAGACCACAGGGCATGCTTCCAGTAATTCATGTCCTTAGTCTGCTTGTCTTTAGCAAACTGTTTGTGGGCTTTTTTGTGCTCCATCTTCAGAAGAAGCTTCCTTCTGGGACAGCAGCCATGTAGACCATTTTGATGCAGTGTGCAGTGTATGATCTGAGCACTGAAAGACTGACCCTCCACCCCCTCAACCTCTGTAGCAATGCTCCAGCACTCATATGTCCATTTCCCAAAGACAACATGTGGATATGACACTGAGCATGTGCACTCAACTTCTTTGGTCGACCATGGCAAGAATTGTTCTGAGTGGAACCTGTCCTATTAAGTCGCTGTATGGTCTTGGCCTCGGTGCTGCAGCTCAGTTTCAAGGTGTTGGTGATCTTCTTATAGCCTAGGCCATCATTATGTAGAGCAACATCTCTTTTTTTTCCAGATTCTCAGAGAGTTCTTTGCCATGAGGTGCCATGTTGAAATTCCAGTGCCCAGTATGAGAGAATGTGAGAATGAAAACACCAAATTTAACAAACCTGCTCCACTTACACACCTAAGACCTTGTAACACTAACAAGTCACATGACACTGGGGAGGAAAAATGGGCCCAATTTGGACATTTTCACTTAGGGGTGTACTCACTTTTGTTGCCAGCAGTTTAGACATTAATGGCTGTGCGTCGAGTTATTTTGAGGGGACAAGCTGTACATGGACTACTTTACATTGTATAAAAGAGTCATTTCGTCAGTGTTGTCCCATGAAAAGATATAATTAAATGTTTGCAGAAGTGTGAGGGGTGTACTCACTTTTGTGAGATACTGTATCTTGTGTAAAACTGGGACAAATCAGTGCTTTTGGACAAATATATTGAGACATGGGAAACACTGGGGCTCTTCTGGGTAAATAGTGACGTCTGGTAACCTATAAAGAGCAGAGTTGAGTTACCTAAATATGATAGTGAGCCTATATAGTCAATAAGCTATTATTGATTGATGTCACAAAGGAATTAAGCACCAAATCAGCCATACTAATGCATATTTCTCCCTTAACAATGCACAGTGTAACTTTTCTGGATTTGCTATGTGCTTGAAATGTTATTGCTTTACCCGCAATGTTTCTTGGTATAGTATTAAATAAAAATGTAATTACTAAAAAAAATACCTTGACACAGGTGTGTTCATACTGTGACCCTCTTCACATTTGAAGCCTGGTGACGTAACCTGACTCTTTTCAAAGAAATAGTTAAGGCATATTGTGGAACATTTCAAGCAAAGCAATACAATAGAGACAAGCCAGTGGCATGCCCTCCACCTGAAAAGTTACACAGTATACCTTTAAATCACAGGACATTATTTAAACAACTGAAGTATGTCTTCCAATAAATGATAATCTTATGGCCTTTTTCTCCACAGAACTACATAACAGATATTGTGGGCAGATTTCTCCGACCAGAACCTCGTGGCACCGAAATAAATGACACAGACAAAACCAACTTAACACCAACTAATGATGAGCCATTGGACAGTTGTCATAAAATACACACAACCACTGAAGAGGGGGAAGAAGTGCATGTTGTTCTTGCATCCTCTGTTGGCTCTACACGGCCTGTTGTTTTGTGGGACACTGGATCAGAGCTTCAACCAGAAATAAGTCAGAATGTATTACAAGAGCATGAGAAAATAAATGAGAACAATGATGGTAAAAGAGAGGAAGAGATAGAAACTGGAATCGATGCTGCATCTTACCTGCCCATTTCTACAACAATGGACAACCCCGAACAAAGTTGTGATATAACAATAAATGATGAAGAGTTGATGCCAAAGATACTTGTTGACAGTCGGGATGAAATGATCGATAGAGACATAGAGGTATGTTCAGAGGGTGACAAACCACAAAGTAAAGAGCAACCGAATGAAATTTCTAAAAGTTTTAATGAACAAAACACTTATTCAGAAATTACCAGCGAATTAGACACAATAACTGTTGAACAAAAGCATTGTGAACAACATGATGAAAAACTACGACTAAATGATAATATGGATTTGGACGAGAGTGCGCAAATTATAGAGAAACAGGAAAATGTAGAGGTTGATGGAAATGTTAAATCAGAATGTGGTGGCAACAAAAATGCAGAGAAGGGAGCAGAAGAAAAAGAAATTAAAATAGAGATGTGCCTACAGACTACACATTTAGAGGTAACACGGCAAAACGACGTGACTGATAGAAGCAATGAGATGAACAATGAAGATATGAATAGACCACACACTTTGGTTTTGGAAGCAGAAAAGTTGTGCAAACAGGATAACATGAGTGAAGTTTTTGAAAGCAGTAAAGATGAACATTACAATGACAACATGACAAACCAAAATGCAATGTTTGATACTGAGGATGGAGACGATGTTAAAGAATGTAAAGAATGTCCTGTCTTATGTACAATTGATGACTCTGCAAATGTCAAATCAGAAAATGATGAGAAGGAAAATGAAATTCAAAAAGAAGAAATTGAAATTAAAGAAAATGACAATGACCATATGACAAACCAAAATACAACATTTGACACTGGGGATGGAGACAATGCTAACACTTCTTTGGTTTTGGAAACAGAAAATATGAACAAACAAGATGACAAAAATGTAGTTCATGGTGGGAATAAAGATGATATGGTTATGACCCAAAATAATCCAGACATGGGAAATCTGGAAAGACTTTCTGACGTGGGATCTTCAGTGTCCGATAAAGATCATGTCAATGTGCTGGAAGAAGATGAAAAACAGGAGCTCACAGTCGCTAATACAACTGATGCAAATGTTAAATTAGAAAATTATGAGAAAGAAAAGGAAATTCAGAAAGAAGAAATTGAAATTACAGAAAATGACAATGACCAAGACCGAGATCAAGATATGACTCAACAATGTACTTTGGAGGTGGCCGATGATGAAAACAGCATTGAAGAATCAACGAATGAAGATGATTTAAATAAACTACACATGTCTTTGGTTTTGGAAACAGAAAATAGGAGCAAACAAGATGACAAAAAAGAGGATGAAAAACAAGAGCTCACAGTCACTAATACAGCTGATGAATCTGCAAATGTTAAATCAGAAAATGATGAGAAAGAAAGTGAAATTCAGAAAGAAGAAAGTGAAATTACAGAACATTACAATGACAACATGACAAACCAAAATGCAGTGTCTGATACAGAGGATGGGGACAATGCTAAAGAAACATGTCCTGCCCTCATTTTAGATCAAGATATGACTCAACAATATACTTTGGAGGTGGTCGATAATGAAAGCAGCACTGAAGAATCCAAGGATATGAATGAAGATGATTTAAACAAACTACACACTTTGGTTTTGGAAACAGAAAATATGATCAAAGAGGACGATAAAAATGAAGTTCATGATGGAAATAAAGATGTTCTGGTTATGACGCAAAATAATCCAGACATGGGAAATCTGGAAATATCATGTCATTGTGCCGATAAAGATCGTGTCATTGTGCTGGAAGAGGATGAAAAACAGGAGTTCACAGTCTCTAATACAACTGATGACACTGCAATTGTTAAATCAGAAAATGATGAGAAAGGAAAAGAAATTCAGAAAGAAGACAGTGAAATTACAAAACAGTATGATAACATGACAACCCAAAATGCAATGTTTGATACTGAGGATGGAGACGATATTAAAGAATATAAAGAATGTCCTGTCTTATGTACAATTGATGACTCTGCAAATGTCAAATCAGAAAATGATGAGAAAGAAAATGAAATTCAAAAAGAAGAAATTGAAATTAAAGAAAATGACAATGACCATATGACAAACCAAAATACACCATTTGACACTGGGGATGGAGACAATGCTAACACTTCTTTGGTTTTGGAAACAGAAAATATGAACAAACAAGATGACAAAAATGTAGTTCATGGTGGGAATAAAGATGATATGGTTATGACCCAAAATAATCCAGACATGGGAAATCTGGAAAGACTTTCTGACGTGGGATCTTCAGTGTCCGATAAAGATCATGTCAATGTGCTGGAAGAAGATGAAAAACAGGAGCTCACAGTCGCTAATACAACTGATGCAAATGTTAAATTAGAAAATTATGAGAAAGAAAAGGAAATTCAGAAAGAAGAAATTGAAATTACAGAAAATGACAATGACCAAGACCGAGATCAAGATATGACTCAACAATGTACTTTGGAGGTGGCCGATGATGAAAACAGCATTGAAGAATCAACGAATGAAGATGATTTAAATAAACTACACATGTCTTTGGTTTTGGAAACAGAAAATAGGAGCAAACAAGATGACAAAAAAGAGGATGAAAAACAAGAGCTCACAGTCGCTAATACAGCTGATGACTCTGCAAATGTTAAATCAGAAAATGATGAGAAAGAAAGTGAAATTCAGAAAGAAGAAAGTGAAATTACAGAACATTACAATGACAACATGACAAACCAAAATGCAGTGTCTGATACAGAGGATGGGGACAATGCTAAAGAAACATGTCCTGCCCTCATTTTAGATCAAGATATGACTCAACAATATACTTTGGAGGTGGTCGATAATGAAAGCAGCACTGAAGAATCCAAGGATATGAATGAAGATGATTTAAACAAACTACACACTTTGGTTTTGGAAACAGAAAATATGATCAAAGAGGACGATAAAAATGAAGTTCATGATGGA
This sequence comes from Odontamblyopus rebecca, assembly GCA_030686955.1. Taxonomy (NCBI): domain Eukaryota; kingdom Metazoa; phylum Chordata; class Actinopteri; order Gobiiformes; family Gobiidae; genus Odontamblyopus; species Odontamblyopus rebecca. The sequence goes on along the minus strand of CM060671.1, from coordinate 20,216,855 downwards.
AATAAAGATGTTCTGGTTATGACGCAAAATAATCCAGACATGGGAAATCTGGAAATATCATGTCATTGTGCCGATAAAGATCGTGTCATTGTGCTGGAAGAGGATGAAAAACAGGAGTTCACAGTCTCTAATACAACTGATGACACTGCAATTGTTAAATCAGAAAATTATGAGAAAGGAAAAGAAATTCAGAAAGAAGACAGTGAAATTACAAAACAGTATGATAACATGACAACCCAAAATGCAATGGCTGATATCGAGTATGGAGACAGTGCTAAAGAAACATGTCCTGTCCTAAATATAGATCAAGATATGAGTCATCCACACAGTAAAAGCAGCACTGAACAATCAAAGGATATGAATAAAGATTATTTAAATAAACTACACATATTTGGGGGTTTGGAAACAGAAACTCTGAGCATATTAGACAATCAAGATGAGTATAATAAAGAACAGGTTACAGATGAACGTGTCATTATACAAGAAGTTGAGCCCTCAACAAGCAAACAGGAGTACACAGCTGCCAATGGAAATGAGGAATCATATGATAACAGAGAAAATAAGAAGCTTGGCAACATGGAACAAGATATTTCTGAAGAAGAAAGTGACAACAATGATTCTAAAACCAAAGTTATAAGATCAAATATGGACGATTCAGCAAATGTTGGTCTAGAAACAGTTTCTAGATGTGATTTAGATCTGGAAAGCTTTTTTTCCATAGCTCATCCTGCCTCCAGTGAAATGGACAGTTCCATGGGAAAGTTTTGTGTTACAATCAAAAATGAAGGAGGGCCTACACAGGAACAGGTTATTGCATTTAAAAATATTCCCCCGGGTGAGGGCGAAGGACAGGAGCATCCGTATTCATATAAGGAAAGCAGAGAGGAAGTTCCTGACTGCAACAATGAGTGTAACAATCAAAGTGCTACACAAAGTTTCCTGGAAGTAGGAAACTGCAGGGAAAATCAGACCACCCTATTACAAGAAGAGGTGGAGAGCAGAGCTGTAAAACGCCTTCAAAACAGTGGCACTAGCGAAGGAGAGGACACTTTAGGAGATCTTATGGAAACAGAGCTCATCCAGAACAGTTTGGAGGAGCATATTGCAGACACTCATCTACCAGATAACCTTATGAAAACTGGAAGTGAATACACAAACTTTGAGACTAATTTTGTCTCAGAAGAAGTGAAGGAAAAAGAAGATGATCTAAAAGAAGCTGAAAGGGAGATTGGATTTGAAATGGGCAAAGGTTTATGTGATACTGACTCTGTTAAGGATGGTCTGGAAACTGGATTTCAGAATTGTATCTTTTTGGATCAAAATGAATGCAACATACAGACAGTGGAAAGACCATTTGTAGAGCTGCAAACTACAGAGATGGACCTTTCAGCAATAGAAGAAGGCTTTTTTACATCTGAGGAAGAAGCCACAGTGGTGAAAAGCATAATTGATGGCTCTAGTGAATCTGTGAAATCAGGATCTGTAAATGAAGATGTAGATGTACATGAACATTGTACAACTGGGTCAAATGACAATGTAATGCCTGATGTTGTCCACCACGAAATATCAGTAAATGCATTATCAGTCAAAGATGAACACCAAAAATGTGTGTTACAGCACCAGATATTTGATGATGTGATAGAGGATGAAATTCTTGATTTGTGGATACGGCACACTTCAGATGAGAGCTCCGAAGTGCGTGAAGGGGACCAAGGCCATGAGGACAGTCAGCGTGACCTGCCAGAAGAAGAGAAAATAGAGTCAATTCCTGAATTAAGCATAACATGTGACGTCAGTCTTTCTTTATCTGTAACTGAGTCAGGTTTTTTTGACCTGTCTATGGACATGGGGTCAATTCAACATGAATGCAATGAAGAGGCAAAGGAATTACCAAAAGAAGAGGAAATTATTAATGTAAGTTGTGCATTAAATAAATCTGAGGACTTAAGTGAAAGTTCTATAGCAGAGCTTGAGTTAGAAACAGCATGGAGAGAAGATATGGGCACAACACCAAAAAGCACAAACGATGGGGAAGAAGCTATAACATCACAAAATATTGACAGTATAATGTCTATGTTAACTCCTGTAATGCAAGACAATAGTCAGTTTTCAATTCAGACAGATTATCAGCCATTTACAACATCAGGAATGCTTTCTGAACCAGAGACATTGTCAAAGGACCAATCTGACTCTTTAAGTGAAATAAAAAATACATTTGACACAACTGTTACATCCGAAACCAAAGTATATCAGTCTCTTTTACAAGACAAGTTAAAAGTGGAAGCATTGCAAGAGAGTGAAGTGGAAGATCTCAATAAGGTATTTACTTAAAACCTGAATCTATTTAAATTGTAATCATGTCTATATGTGAAATTAATGTCTGTCTTGGTATTTTCAGGTAAATATAAGTGAGTTTGACTTTACTCCTCAAAAGTCAAGAATTGCTGTCAAAAATCCAAGAGTGAGACCACCTAAAGATTTTCGTTCACTGTTGCATAAACCATCACTTGAGCCTTCACCGTCTAAACCTCTGGCATCATGTGTTCCTGCTGGTGTTCCTATGGGCGGCTTGGGCATTGGGATTAAACTACCAGGTTCAACAGTTAACTATTAAGATATGTAAAATAAGCATGTAGCATATTATGCATATAGTATAATTTGTTTATTTTTTTACTAGGCCTTGGAACTGGCTTCCCTGTTTTAAAAAAGACAAGGAAAACAATAGAAGAGGAAACCAAAACAACTACTCGGGTATGTAAGTGATTTTTTTATTATTTTTTTTTACACATAATATGTGTAATTACACATATTATGGTATTTATAGGAAACAAAACCAGTGTTGGAGGAGGAAGATAAACTCAAGCCCGAGGACTCACAACAAAGACCTAAATGGATGCCTCCAAATCAGCCAGGGTAAATTAAATTATACTTAGATTGCTTTAGTTGAATATATTTAAATTATTTGCCTGTTTATTTAATGATGATTATTTATTTATTTATTTATTTATTTATTTTTACAGTTTTGGAAATCCACTGATGTCTGAGCTCAAAAGCAAGCTGAAGAAAACAACTAAAGAATAAATGTGTATTTGTGAGGTGTATAATTGATAATTACAGCTGTATAATTTGTTAAAAAGATACATCCTAAATCTGTAGGTGACTTGGCATCTATTATTGTCCCTAAGGGAAAAGATTTAGTACAATTTATCAAAAAATCTTGTTTTCAATAAACCTTTTTGCAACTTATTTTGTGTGGTGCATCTATATAAAGCCTAATAAAGCCATTTATTTTATTTGTATATTACACTGAATGTGCGGCACGGTGGCTGAGTGGCAACACGCAGGCCTCATCCCCGGGTCACACTGGCCTTTCTGTGTGGAGTTTGCATGTTCTCCCCGTGTCTGGATGGGTTTCCTCCGGGCACTCCGGTTTCCCCCATCAACCCAAACATGCAGCACCCTATGAACTAACATCAAGGACCATGTTGTCCACCTTCCTGTGGGCTCACCACCTGCAGAGGGGTTCATAGGGGGGGGTCAGGTGCTATGAGGATTGGGCAGCACAGCTGCCCCCGCGACCCAGCCGGATTAAGCGGGAGAAGATGGATGAATGGATACGATCAGGGCCGGGCCCCCCATTAGGCAACATAGGCAAATGCTAAGGGCGCCGCCGCTCCACTAGGGGGCGCCGAGCGCAAAAATCGGCGATGGAGGATAAAATTCTCCACTGTCTAAAACATTGTCACTATGAACAGAATGAAAGTAAATCAGCAATAAAACCAGTAAACAACGCCTCATTCGGCGCCCCCCTGCACTGTTAAAGAGTTTATGTTGTTAAACTTGTCATTTAAAAATACTGCGTTGCCCCTTTGAAGTTTGGTCGTGTTTTTTGTTGTTGTTGCTGGACATGCTTCAAACAGCCAAGCTGGCCATACCGGCTTGTCAAAGCCTGATCCCGATAGATCTCAGAAGCTAAGCAGGGCCGGGCCTGGTTAGTACTTGGATGGGAGACCACTGGGAATTCCAGGTGCCACAGGGGGGCGCCAGTCACAAAAAACTGGTGTTGTGTCCTTAGGCAAGACACTTCACCCACATTGCCTAGTGTGAAAGTGATGTGTGCATGGCAGGACTCCCTTGAAAAAGAGATTAGTAATCTCAATGGGACTTTCCTGGGTAAATAAAGGCTAAAAAAAAAAAAAGCTGTAGCTAGAGCGAGGAGCGAGCTGAAACAACGTCACTTGTTGGACTATGTCAAAACGTCCCAAACTGTCTGGTGCTCAGGGTAGGAAAAAAGGAAAGATGAGGAGGAAAAATGCAACAAAGACAGAGGTAATGTTCCAGTAAAGATGATGCCATGATTGTTTTCCTGTTGCAGAAAGAATATTAAATTTGAGAGTCATTGACTATTAGCATGTCATATAAGCCAGTCAATAAATAGCTAGCGTTAACTGCATCAGTTTATAGAAGCAGAGATTTTTTTATAGCAGTATCAGACTGACTTTGATAGAATGGCAAAGCTATAACGGAAACGAATAATGTAATTGCCTCCTCCTTAGCTTCCTCAGGTAAAAAGGTCTATAGCAATACTGTAGATCTAGATTATTCACCAGGTGCCACTTGTTATGTTGTTCTGTATTTGACACCTGGTTAGCTAAACATTACTGTGTGTTTTTGTTGTGTTAAACTTTCTATCAGTGTACTCATGCAATAAGCTTACTATATGGATATACTAACAATACTTAACTCTTTCTCTTTACTCTAGCATCCGTATTGATTATTTTAGTTCCACTGTAATGATATAATAAGCATACTAATACAGTATTTACAGTATATTAATTAATAATATAACAAGCTTTTCAGAAACATTTATTGGCAGTATTATTATTATTTTTTTGCAATCCAAGGGGCGCCATCTGAAATCTTGCCTAGGGTGTCAAAATGGTTAGGGCCGGGCCTGCCTGACTATAAGGTATTTTGTAGCTGTTTATTAAAGGTGCACTGTGTAAGTGTAGAGGAAGGCATATGCCACCTACTTGATGTTATTGCCTCGCCTAGAAAGATCCACAATTTAGCAGGTGATGCCATCAAGTCAAGTTAAAGTTTCAGCTCACTGGAAAGCATAGAGGCAAACCCATTCACAATAAGAATGCATGATTTTCCACGTAATTTCAATTTTAAAATAAATTAAAAATAATAATTATTCATATGAATAATCATTAATAATTAATAATAATACGAATATTTATGTTTAATGCCCTATTGCGAAACATTTCAGGCAGAAAGGTTTACATTAAAGCCGAGGACACAAGCATGATCTCTTCTGTTGTTGTTATAAGGCTATTATAAACTGTATGAAAAGGTAAATTTCAAAGAACAAAAAGTCCCATAAAAGAAGGTTAAATCTGTTTTAATGACAAGTGATACAAATGAGTAAGTCTCATACAAATGCCATAATTACTGTGATGATTGACTCAAGATTTGACCAATAGAAACCACGCGCTGAACGTAAAGCCCGTCCTCTTTCTTTTCATTGGTGCGCTTCATTTCCGCCTAAAGCTGTAAACTAAAAACAAGAAACTTAACGCTCGGAGGAGACCACTCACTTAATATTAGCTTTTGAGGCTATTGTAAAGCTGAGCTTTGGTGGACTCAAAGAGCAAAATGTGACGAAATATGTTGTGGAAGTAGCTGTATTTTTGGCCTCTTGGTCTGTCTTAATATCGGGATGTTTTCGCCGAACATGGAAACAAAAAGAGTCGAGATCCCTACCGCGCTATTGGACGACCTCTGCAGGTAAGGGTTTATTTGGCACACTTGTTTTTGATGATATCACAGATTATGGATATGTTACAATCCTAAACGGACAAATACTTCTTCATATTGAATTCACAGTCATAATATTGGCTTAATCTTACGTGATTGTGATGATGCGACAGCCCTCTGTAGCCTACTGCCTGTCTGACTCGTATCTTATCATCTGATATGAATAACAGTGTATTTCAATTTTCTTTGCATTTGTAACCAAATGCAATGCTCATAGTGCATTAGGGAACATTCTGAGAGAAATTACTGACTATTAGTTATGACTTAATTTCAGCCACTAATGCCCTCACGATCTGCATCAAAAGGGATGGTGATTTTTTTATATTGTTCATGCTTTGTCCCTAATGGTCTTCAACTCTTCTCTTTTGCAGTCACTTTATTCTTCACATTCCAAGCGAGGAGAGGGACAATGCCATCTGCGTTTGCTTCCAGATCAAGCTGGCTCACTGGTTTTATTTGGACTTCTGCATGCAAAATACACCGGGCGCCCCTCACTGTGGAATAAGAGATTTTGCAAAAGCTGATATCCTACAGTATTGAAATTCTGATTTTAAAATCTTATTATCATGACATTGTAGTTACAAACCAGTATTTTTTATCTATAAAATCAGGCAAATTATTGACCTTAACAGCACAATACTTTTCCAACACTGTCCCTTTCTGCTTCCTAATGGAGAGGATGTGCAGAAGGTTCTGGAACAGTGGAAAGAATACAAGATGGGTGTCCCGACATATGGAGCTATTATTCTAGATGAATCACTCGGAAATGTAAGCCAATTTTCACATGCAGAAACATGTTTTATCTATTATAGCTTTTGGGTAATTATTCAAACATGAGTTGTTGACTTTAATTATAATTCAGTTGCTGGAGAGCCAACATGGTGTTTCTTTGGTAGGTGCTGCTTGTTCAGGGTTATCTGGCGAAGTCAGGCTGGGGTTTCCCAAAGGGTAAAGTAAATGAAGAAGAAGCCCCTCACGACTGTGCAGTTTGTGAAGTGAGATTTCTTTGAGTAGTTTACACATTGAGACTGATGTGTGTGTATATATGTAAATAACATTATGTGTATTTTAGGTGATGGAAGAGACGGGTTTTGATATAAAGAATCGCATCTGTAAAGACATGTACATAGAACAGAAAATCACTGACCAGTTAGTGCGCCTTTACATTATACCAGGTGTATCCAAGGACACAAAGTTTAACCCCAAAACAAGAAAAGAGATCCGGGTATGTGCATGTTTTTATCTGCCTTTATAGATGATATAGTTCCTTCTATATTTCACATTATTTATGTGTGTAATGTTTTAGAACATTGAGTGGTTTCCTGAGTGGTTGAGAAGCTCCCATGCCACAGAAACGACATGACTCCTAAGTCCAAACTTGGACTCACCCCTAATAGATTTTTTATGGCCATTCCATTCATTAGGTACTTATTTGCTTTTTTATGCAAAATATAAAATGAAATAACAATTCGTAACATTTTTGTTCACTCTTATTCTTGTAGGCCACTGCGAAAGCGAATCAGTAAACTCAAAGGCGAGTCACCAGACAGTGATGAGGACAGTACTCCAAACAAATTCTCAGATAATACTCGGTAAAACTATGCATTATACATATTATAATATAGTGTACAATGCTGGATTTCCTCTGCAAATTAATAAAAGCTTGATTGTTTTTTAGGTCCAAGTCTCGTCGCATGATAGGTACAGAAGTTAATTCAGCAGACACCAATGCCAAACATAAACAGCAGAAAATGACAGGCCAGTATGATCTGTATCAGGTTAGTAAATTGACATAATCTCATTAAAAATAATAATTATGTATAATAGTATGTATCATTACTATTATCTTTGTAGAATCAAACTATAAAAAGCAATGGGAAGAAAAGCCAAGACTCGCCCTATGTGAAGAAGGGTAGTGAAAATGGATTTAGCAGTCTGCAGGTAAAATCTTTCTACTGAGACATTAAATGTGTAACATTAAAAAAGTGTCTTATAGATATAGACTGTGTATATAAATGGACATAGCTAACACGTTATCCACCATGTTAGGAAGTGAGCATGGGCGTGCTTCCAGCTCCATCAACTCTGGTTCCAATTCACATTACATTGCCCCTCTCTCTATAACTGCTGCAGTGAACTCGTCATTTTGGTCTTAAAATGTTCATATTAATCTGCCCTACATGATACCGGTCTTTTTATGTCGCTATTTTGTCTGTAAATCAAGATATGAACATTAATAACAGACAAATCAGATGCCTTCTTTCTCCAAGGTTGCTCAGCTAGCATTAGCAACAAGTTTGTTTGACAGCATTGCTAAACACCCGTGCCCTGCTAAACCAGCAGTGCAGATGGGAGGGGTGTTCCCTTCAACACCCTCACTCCTGATTGGCTCTTTGTCACCGTCAGCCTCATAAAAGTTTCTGTTGAATATGAGTGTATGGATAATTTAGACTAAAACACAAATGTCCCAGAATTTGCATAAGCTAAATGTATTGGATAAACAATGTTTTCTTTTTACAGATATGGCTCAGTTAAACTCCAATGGTCACCAGTCCTCTTCCTGTTCAGAGCAGCTTCTGTCATCAAACGCTTTCCTCAACTTCAAATTTGACAAAGAGGCAATCATGAAGTGTTTTGATAATTGATCACACAAACTGAACTCTGCCTCTTGCACATTGTGAAGTACAAAGCCTTTGTGTCAACTTTTACCATCTTTTTAAGACTGTTCCTGAATTTACCATGTTTAAAGTTTTAAACCAAAATTCACTGAGTAATTTTCTGCAGAACAGACCTCCAGAATTTTAAACCTGGTCTTGATCCTCAAGAGGTGTATCTTTCATGTTCTGCGCTGAATTCATCACTTACTTGGATAATGAGATCAAAACAAGAGTACATTAGATTTTATATTATTATTTTACTAAAAATTATGTTTTTTGGAAAACACTGTGTGTGCTAAATTGTTAGAAAATCTTTATGGTTGATGAACATGCAGTTTAAGCAGTTTTATTCTACAAGAATGTTACTAATGTTTAAAATGCTGCTCAGACGTACCAGCCATGTGCTTGTACTGTTTTAAATTCAGATGTATGCTTATCATTCATGCTCACAAAATGGTGCAATTTGATTCTTTACTCATCAAAGGTTGTTTATCTTAACTAAATAATGAATTCATTCATTATTGCCATCTTATAATACGAAATCACATCTACAAAAAGTTTCAGCCATTATCTTCATATTGGCCTACAGCTAGATTCCTTTTTCATTTGTTTTCTGATTGTGTTGTATCAGAAATCAGAAAAGCTGCACTGTGTATAAACTAAGATAGCTTTTGTTAATGTTTAATAAATGAATCATTTTTTCTATATGTTCTCTTGTCTTTTTTTAGTTTTACTAACGTAGTTGCCTTGAAATGGATGGACTTTATCCCATCACAGATCTAAATAAGAAATAAGCTGTTTATGTTAAGATTTGTTATTATTTTTTCTGACTTTTTCATATTTTATTGTGAAGACGACAAAATAAAATTTCACTCTAGACTGATGATAATTCCGTGTTGGTTATTTTTTCTAATGTGTTAAATATATAGCATCGGTCTATGATGTATGAAAAATACTTCCATGGTCTTTATGTATATATGTGTATCTGAACACATATCTATGTTTTTTATGCATAGATCTGAACACATACCTATGGTCTTTAGGCATATTGCTTTTATTTTGTACCGGAAGTGCAGTCTTCGTTGGCGGCCATCGGAACAGACCAGAGTCCAGAGTAAGGTCCCGTCTTCGATGGAGCAACAAACCTACTAATTCTAAAACTACAATAAGGTCTTTTCCACTCCACACATATACTTAAGGCGTGTTTGTACCTTGCCAACTTGATCTAGCCGGCATGTTGGCCATGTCTAGGTCAATATATGCCTAGCTAACACGGTGGACATGGGTTATAGCTTCTAGCTTTCGTTAATAAAATGAGAATAATGAAAGCTATTACCCCAGTCCGGTGACAGTACCCTATTAAAATACTAACATTCAATTTACATATTCTTGACTTGTGTGGTTAGGAAATGTACTAAAATGTGAGTTATTTACAACGTCATAGAATTGTGTTAAATCATCTATTTGTTTTCCCAGAATGTCCCATACCGGTGTGTCCTCCAAAACAATGGCGAAAGGCCATAGCACACCAAAGAAGGGACGTGTGTCCAGTGGACTCAAAGAAATTCACATCGATGAAGAAGTGAAGATTGCTGTGAACCTCTCTATGGAGAGGTTTCGCTACAGTGACCAGAAAGGTGTGAAATAAAGCTTTACATTATCGTGAAAGTTGCCCCATGCACTCACACTAATTGGTTGTAATTATGGGAACTGTTTTGAAAAAGATATATGATGTGCAACTTTCTCTGAATAAACAGAGATGGAATTTCCCTCGTCACTGTCAAGTACTGAAAGGGCCTTCATTCATCGCTTAGCCCTGTCTTTGGGGTACATTTCCAAAAGCAAGGGGTAGGTTCAGAATATAATATTGATAGTATTGTCATTTAAATGAGTGTGTACTCAAATTCAACTTGTTTTTGAAATGTTCATATTGAATTTAAAATGAAAATTCAGGAAAGGACCAAATCGATTTCTTACCATCAGAAAAATTGATGGTTCAGAAAAACCTCGACCAACAATGCCTCTTACTCTTTCCCACAACACTTTGTACTTTATTCGGAGCCTACATCAGAGGTTTCCCATCACCAGCAAAGAGCGCATAGACCTTCAGCTCAGTAGTAACAGCAGCCTGAGGATGACCACTGAAGCTGGTAAGTCATCAAATCCCCTCTGATTTGAATCCACAGTCATGGCATTTTTTTTTACTATATTTTCTTATTATTGTAGAAGGTTGTGACAAAAATAGAGCGAGTGGACGTTTAAACAATGGCATTCCTATGGTACCCAGAAGAAGAAATGCCACAGATATTGACAATTTCAGGTGCTCTCTGCCAGTGTACCAACGACGTGAGGAAATTGTGCAGCTAATCACAGAAAACCGTGTCATTCTGGTGGTGGGAGAGACTGGCTCTGGTAAAACTACACAGGTAAACCAAATGTTACTGAATACCACATTTCTGTTAATATTTTGCTTTATTTGAATAAAAGTATACCTCCACTCTTGCTAACAAAAAGCCAATTTAATTCTTTGTTTTCATCTAGATTCCCCAGTTCCTTCTTGACGACTGCACTAGGAGGGGAGAGCCCTGCAGGATCTTTTGCACACAGCCCAGGCGCTTGGCCGCCATCGCTGTGGCTGAGAGGGTAGCAGCAGAAAGAGGAGAGAGTGTGGGGCAAACTGTTGGTTATCACATCAGACTGGAGAGCAGGTAAATACAGATGAAGCAATAGACCCTTTTAGTGTTAGTAAACAGTGATGGCGTAGGCACGGTCGCACACGCATTTTGGCAATAGAAGTACGGCAGAACTCAAGTTTTTGTCCTCTGCTTTTTATTATGCAAAATGAAACTTTAAAATTACAATCTGTTTTTAGGGTTTCTCCCAAGACACTTTTGACTTTCTGTACAAGTGGACTATTTCTCAGGACCTTGATGGCTGGAGATGCCAGTTTGACAACAGTCACACATGTGATAGTGGTGAGTAGAGTTGTCACAATTTCAGACTTGATTTTTGATGTCTCAGTATTCAGTTTGATACAATAATGATCACAAAAATTGATATCTAGTATAATGCAACACAAATTAATAGCAGGTATTATTGTAGTATGTAATTGTTTTTATAGTTACAAATTAGTTGATTTGATTTGATACAATGATAAGTATCTGTTTTTTTTTTTTTTTGGAGAACACTACTGGTGAGCAATAGTTAGTCTAGTGGCCAAAAGGTAAACCGCTGCTCTCTTTACAGGATGAAGTGCATGAACGTGATGGCCTGGCAGATTTCCTGTTGACAAAGATGCGAGACGTGCTTCAGAAGATTCCTAATCTAAAACTGATCCTCTCCAGTGCTGCTCTGGATATAGACCTGTTTCTTCAGTACTTTGGGTCCTGCCCTGTCCTCCACAGTGAGCACTATTATAATTCTTTAAGACATAACATGGTATTGAGATGGTAGTAATCAGGTCTGCTTTTGTTATTTCAGTCAAAGGAAGGCAGTTCGACGTGAAGGAACTTTTTTTAGAAGATATTCTGAAGATGACTGGTTATAAAGTTAAAGACATGAAGAAGTACAAGGAGGAACAAGAGAAAAGTAATTAATATTTGTTCCATATTATATTATCTCTATAGCTGTGTTTTTATGGAATTATTTGGTACCATATTTGGGATTCAGTCTGATGTGCTGGAAAATGGTAGGAAGAGGACAGAGGCTTTTTAGCACTGCTATAAGCAACATGATGCTAATAGAATTCAGCAGTAGTAACCAGTAATCTCATAACTCATGTCTGATCTTTTATAGAAGAAACTAAAGAGAAGATTTTGACAGAGTGGTGTAAAGCAGTGGAGAGCAGTTCAGAGGGTCTGAATACGGCTGCGTCCGAGTTACTACAAAGCTGTAGTCACCCAAACACAGAGAGCAGTGCCCTGTGCAAATCAGTAAGTCGGACACATTGTAGACGAGACTAATCAAAGTGCAATATTTCAAATTTGCTGTATTATTAAGATATATTTGGTGACACTTTTCTTTGTATGTTTTACACAGCAAGAGAATGGCATAGACGTTCTTGAGCCGTGGCTGATGACTGAGATGGACATGTGCATTTCCAACATCTTCCTTGGTGAAGATCAAGAAGCATTTACCCAGATTTTTAATCTAATTCTCTATGAGAATGTAAATGGTACGTATGAGCTTGCATTTTAAAATTTAATGTTTAATTCCACACAATTACAGTTTTAAGATGAATTACTATTATTATTTTTCCAAATTTAGTTGATTATGCCCACAGTGAGACCGGTGCTACCACTCTAATGGTGGCAGCGGGTCGAGGATGTATTGCGCAGATGCAACAACTCTTGAGCATGGGGGCTGATATGAACATAAAGGCGTCCAATGGTTGGTAAGTAGCATTCTTATTTTCATGAGATGCACAACATGGCACACTGGAATGCCAAACTTTTTATCTGTGTTCAGGTCTGCATTAGACTTCGCCATGCACTTTAACCAGATGGATGTAGTGGATCTACTCCAGTCATCAATGTAAGATTTCTCTTTCTGTTGCATTCAATTATTCACAATAGAAACAGTTAATGAGTTTATCATTATGCTTCTTATTCCAGCCATCTTGGAAGAGTAAATCAGACAGATGAAACTGCTCTGGTGCAGTGTGCTAGTGGAGAGCTGAGTTTAGAGGACCAGGAGCTGCTCAAGCTGTACCACCACAGCTTTGATGATGAATATGTAGATCTGGACCTTATTATGACCCTTCTGCATCACATCTGCACCACCACCAACGAAGGTAAGATAATGATGGCCTTTCTTTCCTCGAACTGTGCACTATATAATTTGTTTGTTTTTTCCACTACAAAGATTTGGGTTAAATTGCAATGTATTCATAATATTGTGTCATGTTATAGGTGCTGTTCTTATTTTTCTCCCTGGATATGATGAGATTGTGACACTCAGGGATCGCATTCACTTTGATGACAAAAGGTTTTCAACTCTCTCTGAAAGGTAACGTTTCATTAAAGTTTTCAGCAGTTTACAGCAGCTGTTTTCGTTATTCTATAAAAGGCTGCTCATTTCTTCAGGGCATCTGCACATAACATTGCAATGTGTGTTTATAACTGCAGATATCAGGTGTTCACCTTACATTCAGATATGCAAACATCTGATCAGAAAAAGGCCATGAAGACATCACCACCCGGTGTTAGAAAAATTGTGAGTTGCATGTTTGCAAGTATTGATTAGTGAACTGTGGCAAGTGACAACCCTTTTTTTAGATCCTCTCTACAAACATCGCAGAAACAAGCATCACTATCAATGATGTTGTCTTTGTCATTGACTCTGGAAAAGTTAAAGAGGTAAGGGAAAAATACTTCATCATCAGGTGTGGGTAGTTACATTTACTTGAGTAACTTTTTTAAGGAGCTGTACTCTTCTACCTACATACTTTTACTTCTACTTGAGTAATATTTTTTATTGAGGTAACAGTACTTGAGTAAAGGTTTTAGTTACTCTTCCCACTGCAAGTGAGTTTACTAGTGACAAAAGCTTTATGTAGACAATATTAAATTGGAATATTTCTGTTTCTTGTACTGCTCCTTATGATGTAGTTTTTCATATTTTTGTGTAAATTATCTGAAAATACCAGACATTAACTTCCAAGTTCTGCATCAGATGTTATATTCCAACTGTTTAAGTTACTCTCGCTTGAGTGGTAGTTTTCCCAAATACTTTTTTACTCTTGCTTGAGTCATTTCTTGGACCACTACTTTGTACTTCTACTTGAGTATTGTTTGAAGTAATGGTACTCTTACTTAGTTTAGTTTATTAGTTTATTTGACAGGGATAATGCACATAAAAACATTGACCTACACAAAAGAGTAATATGTTTGTGCCAGGTTATAGCAAATATGCTAATTTCCACCTGCAGTCCCTGGACAGTTTAATATAAAATGGCATATATGCCAATAAAATACCATGAAAAACAACTTACAGTGTACTTGAGTATAATATTTGGCACTAGGGGTGTAACAATATCCAAGTCTCACGATACGATTTTGTCACGGTATGAACCTCACGATGCGATATTTACTGCGCTGTGATATTGTGGGAAAGCTCATGATATGGTAGAGAGGCTCATGATATTACGATATTCCACATACTAACACGACTGACATTCTAAAATGCTTTGACCAGTCATTTGGTAGGACATTTATTGTCATTAGGGATGTAATGATATCCAAATCTCTCTGTATGATATTTTCACCATATACATCTCACGGTACCATATTTATTGCAATATTTTGTGGAGGCTCACAAAACAGTGAATGTGCTACTTTTTCTCTGAAAATGCCTTCACAAGACTTAATTAAGTTTTAAAAGTGCTTAGAACAGTTATTTCTTCATGTTCTCTCCACTGAAACGGAGCAAAGAATCATGGTCTGTGTAGTTCCCTCTGTTTTTTTAGCTATTTCTGCATCAGAACTGTTCATTTAAGCAAAGAGACTTGTGATTTGAAATATTGTGATGGTCCACGATATTATTGTGAGACCTTTGACAATACGATATCACCATATTTTGGTTATTGTTACATCCCTATTGGCTACTTTACTCACCTCTGATCATAACTAATGATGTTCCATTTAGTTGTTAAATTGAATTGCAAATTATTTCTTGCTGTAGAAATCCTATGATACTCTGAGTCATGTATCAATGCTGAAGACAGTTTGGGTCTCAAAAGCGAGTGCACTTCAACGAAAAGGAAGGTAAATACATCACATATGACATATCTCACTTTAAATAGATGATTAAAAAATTGCTTTACTCATAAATTGACATGTCAACAGAGCTGGACGCTGTAGACCAGGAATCTGCTTTCATCTCTTCAGCCGACTCCGTTTCAACAACATGCAGGAGTTTCAGGTCCCCCAGCTGTTGCGGATGCCTCTACAGGTGCTGCAGTGCAGGACTGTACTTAAACATGACTATGTAGCGTAGATGAATATTGCATACCTTTTTAAAAACTATATTGTAATTATGTAATCTGTGTTTATAGGAGTTGTGTCTACAGACCAAACTGCTATCTCCTACCTCTTGCCCAGTGGCCGAATTCTTGTCTAAAGCTCCACAGCCTCCACCAACACATGCTATACGAAATGCTGTGCAGATGCTCAAGGTAACTTGCATCCTCATGATTCCAACTGTACAACTTTTGTAATGCTGTTTCCTCCTCTTCACAGGCCATAGATGCACTGGACCAACATGAAGATCTCACTGATTTGGGGTACCATTTGGCCGATTTGCCGGTAGAGCCACATCTGGGCAAAATGGTTCTCTGTGCTGTGGTGCTGAAGTGCCTGGACCCTATCCTCACCATCGCTTGCACCCTGGCCTATCGAGACCCCTTTGTACTACCCGCCCAGGGCTCTCAAAAGAGAGCTGCTCTACTATGCCGCAAACGCTTTACCTCAGGCACCTTCAGTGACCACATGGCCCTGCTCCGGGCCTTTCAGGTTGATACTCGGCAGAAAAAAGTATTTTTTGAAACGCTACAAAGAAAACAATTGTTTTTTTGTTTTTCAGGCTTGGCAAAATGCTCGTAGTGAAGGTTGGGAACGATCCTTCTGTGAAAAGAACTTTCTTTCTCAGGCAACTATGGATATGATACTGGGAATGAGAACACAGTTGTTGGGACAGCTGCGTGCCATTGGTAAGGGGCTATTCTTATACAGTAGAGTCATACAACACCAGCATTATTTTATTTTATTTTTTTAAGGTTTTGTTCGGGCACGGGGTGGTAGTGACATTCGAGATGTAAATCTGAACTCGGAAAACTGGGCTGTGGTAAAGGCAGCACTACTGGCTGGGATGTATCCAAACCTTGTCCATATTAACAAGGAATCCTCTCTGATGTCCAGCAGCAAAGAGAAAAAGGTTAACCTCCATCCAACATCTATTTTAAGCCAGGCCCAATTAAAAGAGGTAAGACACTTTCAACCTTGAATATCTTGAATAGATTCAGGTTTTTCAGTCAGTATCCAATGAAACATTGCACACAATAATTAACTTATTGCAAGGCCTGTACATTTATGTGCGAGGTCTGCTACTCCTTTTTCAGTTGATTTTTTAAACGACTATTTATTATTATCTTCAGAGCACCTCAACCAAGGACGCACAGACCCTTCCAACAGACTGGCTCATATACGATGAGATGAGCAGAGGCCAAAGAATGGCCAGTGTTCGCTGTTGCTCTATGGTGACCCCTATCACGGTTGCTATTTTTGGTGGTTCTGCAAAATTGCCCAGCTCTGCCCTGCATGAACCTGCCTCTCTAAAAGGTAATCTGAAACATAAAGGTTGACATCTACGTAAAATCAGCAACTGTGTTAAATGTCCCGATTCACTCATTTGTTTGTCTTGTAGATGGCTCAGTTAATGACACAAGTGACAGTGACTCAGAGGACCTGGCTGAGATGAAGCTTGATGACTGGCTTGTTTTCCAGTTGGACACAGAAGTAAATTGCACTTTCAGTGTTACTCTTTATTTGTTGTGATTTATTTGTTATTTAACTGTTTTATTTGAGTTTATTTGTATTTTCATGTATTGTTTCTCCTCAGATAGCAGGACTGGTGTTTGAGCTCAGACAGAAATGGCAAAATCTTTTCATGAAAAGGATAAAATGTCCTTCAAAACTCTGGTCTCACCAAGATGAGGCTGTCATACGCACACTGGTTTCTGTATGTCACACTCTTAACCTTTTGTTCTGCTATAGATAATTGCACTCTATTAACGCCACATAACTTATTACTTCTTATTATAGAACATTTACATTAATAATGTTTTGAGTTGAAAAGAGACAAATTACTTTCATGATAAACTTCTTTCAGGTGCTTTCGGTGGAGGAGCAGAGAGCAGGCTTACAGCAACCTACAGGGATAGGCCAACGACCTCGGCCCATGACCTCTGAAGAGGGTTACCAGCCAACCTTCAAAAGCTCCAAGAGCAGCCCTCAAAGCAGCACAGATGACCGGTAAGCACTTAATCATTATACAGTACATATATATAGTGTTGTGATTTATGCAGTGTGTGCTTGTTCTTCGACATGAAATAAAACAATCGCACAGCAAGGACTTTTTAACTGATTTAACTGATTTTCATTTTTTCAGACAGTGTAGGATGTGGGGAAACTCTGCCCATTCAAAGAATGAGGAGGGTTCACTGGGCATTACCCCTCTCTCTGATGACCCCCTGTCCTCCAGTAGCTCATCTAATTGTGTAAGCTTAGACAGTCCCTCTGGAAGCCCCTGTACCTCTTCAGCAAAGGTATTTAGCATTATGGGATAGTTTAAATCTCCCTTTATGTTAGCTTTAGTTATAGATGTTATGGTAAAGTAATGGGCATTTTATAGTTGATCTCCATTTTTTTCTTTGCAGCATTCTACCCGAACATCTCCTCAGCTAACCATCTCATCCATCCGTTACTTCATCATGAAGAGCAACAGCATTAGAAATATAGAGATATCTCAGCAGAAGGGAATATGGTCCACCACCCCATGCAATGAGTCCAAACTGTCCAAAGCTTACTTGGAACATAAGTTAATCATTCTAATTTTTTCTGTTCAAGGCTCTAGGCACTTTCAGGCAAGTCTCCATACAGCATGTGTGTAGCTTTCACAGGTTTACCTGCTCACACATTTACACTTTTACAGGGCTATGCTCGCATGACATCAGTCATCAGCAGAGACAGCTGCCAGGACTGGGGACTTATGGGACTTGGTGGTGTCTTCAGAGTGGAATGGATTCACAAAGCGAGCCTGCCTTTTCAATCTACTCAGCACATCCTCAATCCATGGAATGGCAACAAGAAGGTCCAAATTAGCAGAGATGGACAAGTGAGTACAAACAAATGTAATTTTTGCATATGACAAAAAAATGTACAGGCTTAATTAATCAACGTGTGTTTTTATTGTAGGAGTTGGAACCTCAGGCTGGGAGTCAGCTACTGTTAATGTGGGATAGAAATTTTGGAAATTAGTAAAAGAAAAGCACTGCCATACTGACTATGATTGCTGCAATTAGTAGATGAAACTATGCAAATAAAAGAAATGGTGAGAAGATGTTTCTGTTCTTAAAATCGCTGTTTACATGTATTGTTTTTCCTAATTTACTGCCATGTTTTTCATAGTTTTTATATTTACACCACTATAAGATGAACTTTTATATATGCCTTAATCGCATATCAACAAATTCTTTGTCAAATTGCATAACCATATGAATGTAAATCTTATGTAAAGATGCATTTTCTGTTTTGTGGTTTACATTATTTATTCAGTGTTCATGTTATATATATCCTGTGCTGGACAATTATCTCAGACCAAAACTCTGGTCCACCTTTATTGGTATGTTTAATACTGTATTTTTTTATTCTTTCATTTTCAAAAAAGACAGAAATTCTTGTTCTTGAGTTTTCTCAAAACAAAGTTGAATTGGTTGTCACTTTGTCAAATATGCAAACAACCAAACCTGCTGGCAGACTGACACTGCCAGGCTTAAAAATAAAATGTTTTGATCCGTGTGGTGGTATGTTTTCTGTTTGAATAATTTCCCTTTGTAAGTTTCTCTGAATGCTGGTCTGTTTGGTTTAAGCAAGGTTTGATTGGTCTGGTGGTCAGCTGTTGGTTGTAACTTTCTTAATTGGATATAGGGGTAGGGTGACGTGACGTCCCTGGACAGTCTCAGTTTTGAGCCCTGTGTCCCTTGTCCCAACAGATTTATCCAAAACCATTGGAATTTGTCCCAGTGTTATACAAAAAATATCCCAGGTGCCCTTATTTTTTGACCAATCTGATAACTGCCAACACTAAAGAGAGGTATAAATTGTCATTTGTTTAGGTAAAAGCATGTTTAAAATAACCAAAACATAGAAAATGTGATTATACTAACGATGAAGGTATGATGTATGTGTATTGCATGAAATGGCTTGTGCAGTTCGTTGGAGGACCGCTAAGCGGCAGTGTGAATATCCTGTGTTGACTCGACTGAGCGTAGAGTAAGTGTGCTGTGTTGTGATAGGCTAAGCTTGAGCTGACGGCACAGATTCAAAACCTTTGTCATCGCCGTCTTACGTGCTTTGAAGCATTGGCTACATTTTTATGGATATTTTTATGTTTTGTTAGCAATAAAACATCGATCGAGAGCTATGATTTAAGCTCTGGCAGATTCAGTGATTCAGGCGACAAAGTTTGTGTGGAATTGTAAGTATCTAGTTACATACATAGACACGATAATACTGATGGATTTATTAGAGAAAACAACAAAGTTTACAGCTATGATATCTTACTTTCTATATACAAAATATAATTCAACGACTGACATGCCATAAATTCGCGATTGTTTACATTGATCTGTTTACTGACAGTTGCTCCTCGTTGGCAACTGTTGTAGCTGTTAATGTAACAGTTAAATCTATGGACAACTCCTTACAGCTTTGCTAAATATTAACTAAAATGCAGTGTAACAATTTAGGTCGTTTGCTGAATTGCTAGTAAAATGTTACAACTTAAGTTATAACTTAACTTAAGTTATAACTTAACTTAAGTTATAACTTAACTAACTTTGTACCACTAATATTCTCTATTAAATATTTTTTGTTCATTTATAGGCAGAAATCTCAGGAAAATTCTAATTGAAAGACCTGCCTGAATAAACTAGAAAATATATTTTGGGTGGGACACTAGTATTATTACAGCATGGCCAATCAGACCATAGAAACATCGTTTTTTGGCAATCAAAAACAGGAGGATGAAGAATGTTGTGAAAATGTCCCCCCTGCACCAGTTTTGAGTGAAACCAATCCTGCAACTCCAACATCAACTCTTAATGACAAGGGAAAGCCTTGTTTGTCAGGTCTGCAGTCTGCTCTGACTCCGATTTTGAAATATCTCAATATTGGGAATAAATGTCCCTCTCCACTTCCAAATTTCTCTTTTAAAAATGACCCAGCTAAACTAAGTAGTGCTTCAATATTATCTTTTGCTGACAAAGAAAACCATGTCTGCTCTGTGCTAAATGAAAAACTCCCGGAACTCACCCTGCTTGACGTAACATGTGACTCAACCGTGAATGTTACAAGAAATTCTCAATGCGACAGTGCATCTAGTACTCCAGTTTTTGTTAAAGAGTTTAAGAAACCCCTGCAAGTTTTGGATGTAAACCTCAACTCAAAGCTATGTCCTACTCTGACCCCTATTCACTGGCTTCATGACGAAATCCTCCCTGAAATGACACTTTTGAATGATACATGTGATACCACTATGCCACTGACAAGACCGGGCTCGGTGTGTTCAGACAGTGTACCTGCTACTCTAATCTGTCAAACAGAGACACCTAAAGCGCCTACTGAAAATGATGTAGAAATAACTTCAAATGGGAGCCTCACTCTAACCCCCAAGCTTTATACAAGTTATGTTATGTCAGAAAAGGAAACCCAAATCTTGGAGACTTCTGAAGATTGCTCACCAAAAAAGAGACCTTTGGAAACATGTGATATTATGTTATCAAATATTTCAACACCTTTCACTGGAAATTCAACCCACTCAATAAGTTCAGGAAATGGAGTATCTGATAGCCTTGTGGGAGATGTTAAGAAGGTCCAGCTTCAAGTCACCCAGGATATTTCTATGAGCAATACTTTAGAAAGCAGTAAATCATCATCAGAAAATAGTACACAAAAGCTGGAAAAGAGTCAACGAGCTACTGAAACTCCAGCAAACGTTACATATGATTTAATTACATCTAATACAGCTTGTAACTCTAAAAATGTCACTTCTGAGCTTCAAATTGAACCTGTCAATACCTCACCTGGAGAGGAGCCAAGCTGTACTTCTGACAACACAGAGGTAAAAAATCTACACAAAACTGGATCCCTAAACAGCACATTTACAACTGATGCTGGAAAGCCAGATCCACAGAACAGGACACTGGATCTTCCAACCACAACAGACAGTTGCAGTTCACCTACAGCAGAAAACAAAAACACTAATATGAGCACAACGCAGGTAACCCCAGAATCTTCCCTTGTTTTAAATGACAACTGCTCAGGCACAAAATGTAGCCAAAATGGTGCTTTTCAAAATCAGACATTTGAAAAGGACTCTCTTAACAAATTTGGTGGAAGTACAATTTCAGAACAAGTTGGTACTTCAATTGCAAGTCTTCAGAGTACATTTGAAAACAAACCAAATGGGACAATAACTGCAACAACAGCAATGGGTGACAAGCAGCATGTCACACCAGAAAAGTCCTCTCCTTCCCCAGTGAAAAATATGAGCACCACTGAGCCCAATCCTCCAAAGATAATGTGTGAAAATATCCAAGCAACCACAGATTCTAATGTTAAACCAACTGAGCCTCAACAGAGCACATTTAACATCATTGGGAAAGCTAAGGAACAGCCTCTTTGTGATTCAATCATTCATCATGACACATTTACGGAGAGCCACAAAGCTAACACTTTCAGTTTGGATAACACATTTGATTTTAAATCTGACCCACTGGTTACGTCAACACCAATGCCCACCAGTAAGGCATTCAATTTTACTGTAGATAGAGAAGAGGGCAAAACTGGACTGGCACAGAAGAAGCTGTATGGAGAAGAACCCAATAAGCCAATTGTTCAGATAAAATCAGAAGTACCTTCAAATATTGTGTGTGACCGGAAGACGTTTTTGCCCCAGCCTACTGCAAAACAAAATATGCTCCCCATGAAACCGCCATCACTGTTCTTAAAGTTGAAGCCGGGATCTTTGCTTCCAAAACGTCATGATTTACCAACTTATGGCCAGCCAGTGAAAACAAACACTGCTCAAATCCTTCAACAGGTACAGTTTTGTTATTATGTTGACCATAGTGAATCACCTACATTGTCGTTCTGATAATCAATTTTATGTTTTCTGCTAAGACCACCGAAATTACACGCTCCTATAATTTGAGATCCACAACAACTGGTAAGATTTTTTTCTTATTTGTATTTTTTAGATCATTCACTTGAAAGTGATATGATAGTATGATATTGATTCCTTTGGGTTTGTCTGGAAGGAATGAAATTGCTGAGGGTTTATTATTTATTAGAATTTTAATGTGACTTTTATTTATATTTTTGCTACTTCAGCACTAAAGCAGCCTGTGTCTGGCCTACAAAAACCATCAGCGTGCAGCATATCCTCAGGCATTCATAGAGCAGGACAGAACCTCAAACCACCTCAGGCAAAAAGCATGTCTTCAGTCCCTTCAGGCTCTGATAAACCTGTAGGAGGTACATGCAAATGTGTCTTTGTTGGTTTGTTCCTACCAGATGTATAAACAACATATTCTTTTACATAGGCACTAACCCTGTGGCCAAGACCACTTTACCAGCCAGGAAACATCCTTTACTCAAAACTGATGCATTACCAGCAGCAAAGAAGAAAAAAATTGGTAATTTTTGTTGATAGATCCAAATCACAGAAGCTATTTATTTTGTATGTTTCTGTTATTATTCCAAGCCATACTATTTTTCAGATACTCCTTTGCCATCCAGTAATGTTGATGCATTTGCAGCTTCTTCAGACATGGCCAAAGCCAAAAACCTGAAGCCTCCTTCACACAGCCAGAGAACCTTACCCGTCAAACCTCCAAAACATGGTAGACTATGCGCTTCCACATAACTATCACATTTACTTACTTTATGTTTACGATGTCTGTTGTTGTAGATGCTGCAGTTCCTCCATGTGATGCTACAGTAACTTGTGGACTAACCAGCAGGGTTAGAGCTTTGAGACCACCAACCACTAGTCTCAAGGCCTCCATTACAAAACCCCCATGCCATGGTATGTTAACATGATGTTTATATATATGATATATATATATATAAAAATATATATCTATATTATCGCTACAATAATTTATATCACCAACAGGCTGTGCCACTTTACTTCAGGAACAACTCAAATTGAAAGATGAACAACTCAAATTGAAAGATGAAGAAATTAAGCAATTAAAAGAAGGTATTTCTACTGATGAATGTAATTTATTTTTGAAGGTGATGCATTTGACTAATTGACTACTAATTGAATTTTCTCAGAAATTCTGAAATGGAGAAAAAATGAAGAAACAGCAACTTAAAGATTTAAAATCAGAATCAGCTGACTTTTATTAATATAATGTGGCAAATATTTTAATTAATTTTATGTGTAACAAAGCATTGTTACTTGTAATATGTATATTGTTGTTAATAAAATCTTTACATTATTGCAGTTTTACCTTAATCAATCAGTTTTACCTTAACATTGCCATTAAATAAGTCTTTGTTTCTATACAAAGCAACAAATGATGCACACATACATTTATACATACATTATATAACAAACATATATTTGTTTTGTTTTTTTAATTCAATAAATATTACATTTAAAAGTATATTTGTATTTATCTGTAACGTTAGTTCCTTTTAACACTTTAGCACTAGAGGGCGCCCTCACTAACCACCATCAGCCTGGCCTGTTTGTTACGTACTTCCTTTACCTGACGCAGGCGCCCGGCGAGGCTGTAGCACGCCTTTTAACTGCAAAACTGGATTTATATATCACCGAAAGCTGCAGAAACTCAACAGAAGTCATTTCATTAAAACCTAGGTAAGTTTATTACGTGAGGTTCATCCTTCATTTGGGTAGAGGACTGTTTTATGTGCCGCTATTTTTGCAGATGAAACATGCGGAATGGTGGCTTAGCGTGTGGCTAAAGCTAGCTTCTCCATAGCGCCATATTGATATCATTTGCTTTTAGTCAATTTAGTAAAAGTCTTCGAATATGCGTTTGAGCTGGTTTGGCTGTATTTCGGTCACATTATAGTCTACTTCACTTCACTTACTGTTTTATAACTAGTCCATCCTCACCATCCGTCACCCTCGTTTAGAAGTGGATAGGGTTTGGAGTTGGATAAGCCGGGTAAATATACCAACCTGCATTTGAGTCTCTTCTTAAACCTTATTAATTACAGTTTGACCTCTTTTAGGAGGTCAGACTGATTTGAGTTAAATGTCGGTAAAAGTAAAAGAAATAATAACTTGACATCATCAAATTTTCTCTTTTTAAAGACCAAGACCCCTCTCCAGAAATGTCGCGTTTCTTTGCCACTGGCTCTGACAGTGAGTCAGAGGAATCCTCGTCTGGGGAAGAGATCGCACCCAAAGCCCCCGGAACCACCTTCAAGCCGTCAGTTCATTATATTTACATCATATATACACACCTGTTATTAAGTTTTTATAAACACTTTCATTTTGTTTGTTGACAGGGCTTTGCTGCTTAGTGATGATGAGGAGGACACCAAAAGGGTTGTGCGCAGTGCAAAGGACAAAAGGTTTGTTATATTAAAATTGCAACTTTATTAATTGAAGTTATTTCCACTACTCAGTTATCTCATTTATTCAAATCTTAGGTTTGAGGAGTTGACAAATCTTATCAAGACAATTCGCAATGCCATGAAGATCCGTGACATGTCCAAATGCCTGGAGGAGTTTGAGCAGTTATGTCGAGCGTTCACAAAAAGCAAGAATATAGTGGACAAAGAGGGAGTACCTTCTTTCTACATCCGCCTCCTGGCCGACCTAGAGGACTACCTCAATCAGGTTCACATTCCCCTAGATTTTATTTAGCATTGTGTTTATACATAGTAATAAAATAATTAACATCTTTACAGCTTTGGGAAGACAAAGAGGGCAAGAAGAAAATGAACAAAAATAATGCAAAGGCCTTAAGTACACTGCGTCAGAAGATTCGCAAATACAACAGGGATTATGAAACAGAAATAGCTGCTTACAAAGAGGTAGGTTACATTTCCTTCCTATGTTTCTATTCTTTGGACTATATACAGAAAACATTGCATATTGTTTTAGAACCCCCAAGAATCTGCTGATGAAGAGGAAGAAAAGGAAGCTGCAGATTCTGGTAAAATTACAATACTGTGCATAGTAATAAATTCAAGGTGGCAAAAAAACAGCTCCACATCTAAAATCTTGCAGGTGACTCTTCTGGAAGCGAATCAGATGAACCCAAGGAAAGACTCACTGCACAGAACTTCTTAAAGAAAAAACCTGAAGGAATTCCAGATGCCAGCAAGTTCCTCAAAGGGGCCAAAGGATCAGGAGTAATGGCCGCTATACAGTTTAAGAGTTGGATTGATTGATTGTTGTTTTTTTTCTGGAGGTCAAATTATATATTAATTTGAATAGGATGAGTCGTCGTCCAGTGATGAAGATGACGAAGATGATGAAGACTGGAGTTCAGACTCTGTCGGCAGTGGCAGTGAGAGCTCAGATGAAGGGGAGGAAAAGAGCTCTTCATTAGCTGTTGCCTTCCTCAAGAAGTAAGTATTATTTCTTGTATTTGTATCACTGGATTTTTAGTTTTGAAAGATAAGCTTGAAAAAGAATTTAACCAAAACAATTTTAATATCTTAAATTGTTGGACATTAGGACTCAAGAGAATGACAAGGGCGCAGAAAAGAAAGTTGGAAAAAAGAAGAAGATTAAGAAGAAGGAACGTATTGAGGAGGAGCCTGAGGAGGGGGAAGGAGAGGAGGTGGAGGGAGGCTGGGAGAAAGTAAAGGGTGGTGTCCCTCTTGTCAAGGTGAGACTCAACCATCCCTGGCTTATGAAGAAATGCATGATAAATATAACACTCTGTCATTTATTCATTTTATATCACATAAAATGAACACAGTGGCAGTAAATGTTAAAACGTGTGACAATTAAATAAATTAACATTGCATTGTACTTTGATAACCCTATTGATGATTTGGGATGCCTTTTTATTTCAGGAAAAACCTAAAATGTTTGCCAAGGGAACTGAAATCAACACCGCTGTTGTGGTTAAGAAACTTAATGAGATTCTGCAGGCAAGAGGCAAAAAGGGTACAGACAGGTAACTGTTATTCAAATTAGTATATAAAACACTACAAAATAAATTACTAATAAAACTCTTTTCAACAGGGCTGCTCAAATTGAATTATTACATGCTCTGGCAGGCATTGCAGCTGAGAATAACTTGGGTCAGGGAATCCTGGTTAAAATCAAGTTCAACATCATTGCTTCTCTGTATGACTACAATCCCAATTTGGCAGCCTTCATGAAGGTTGGTATTACACAAATATACACTTATAATAAAAACAAAAAATAAAAACAATATGGTAAAATTACAAGACTGCCATTTTTTATGCATTATTTGGAAATACTTTGTGCCCTTTAGCCTGACATGTGGAAGAAGTGCTTGGAGTGCATTGATGAGCTCCTGGACATTCTGTTTGAAAACAACAACATCTTTATTGGAGAGAATATAGTTGAGGATAGTGAGAACCTGGCCATCTCAGACCAGGTAATGCATTTATCAGTGAGTCTGTTGTAGTTTAAATACCACCAACATTTAAAACATGATAATAATTGAACCTAACAGCCTTTTAGGGTGAGAGGATGCATCTTAACTCTTGTGGAAAGGATGGATGAAGAGTTTACTAAAATCATGCAAAACACAGACCCACACTCCCAAGGTTTGGAATTATGTTTTTGCTGCATGTTGTACAGACACTGCTGTCTTTTATCACAAGTGAATGACTAGTAAATGCTTTTATGTATTATTCCAACAGAGTATGTGGATAATCTGAAGGATGAGGGTCGGGTCTGTGGCATCATTGACCGCCTGCTCACATACTTGGAAAACAAGGGGAGCACTGAGGAGATTTGCCGTGTGTACCTGCGGAGGATCATGCACACATACTACAAGTTTGACTACAAAGCTCACAGACGCAGCCTCGGCCTCCAGGGAGAGACTAAGGTTAGAAACTGACTATAATCACTATTACCTGTGATTAGTGATGTTTCTGACTGTTTTTGTGTGAATTCTAGTCTGAACAGGACCAGGAGGAGAGCGAAGGGGAGGATAGCGCTGTGATCATGGATCGTCTCTGCAAATTCATTTACGCAAAGGATCGCACTGACCGTATCCGTACGTGTGCTATCCTGTGTCACATCTACCACCACGCGCTTCACTCTCGCTGGTACCAGGCACGAGACCTGATGCTCATGAGCCACCTTCAGGACAACATCCAGCATGCAGACCCCCCTGTGCAGGTATGGAGCTATAAACTCACAACTCAGAAACATATTGCAATTGAATATACACGTGACATAATGGCCCTCTCTCTAGATTCTCTACAACAGAACTATGGTCCAACTGGGAATCTGTGCTTTTCGTCAAGGCATGATTAAAGATGCCCACAATGCTTTGCTGGACATCCAATCATCAGGCCGTGCCAAAGAACTCCTAGGTCAGGGACTGCTCATGAGAAACATGCAGGAGAGGAACGCAGAGCAGGAGAAAATCGAAAAGAGAAGACAAGTAAGACCTTTTTTTCCTCTGTGGATTAGTATATAAATGAATATGTACATGAATTTAAATGGTTTGAATTCAGAATATTAATCTGGTTTCTTAGTATTGTTGAGTTGTTTCCATACTTTTTTTTTTTCCTTTTTCACTGATTTTCAAGAAAAGAAAGGGTTAGTGGAGAAATGCATTTTCACTTACGGTCCTGTAGGGCCCAACTGATATGGATTTTGTTGCGGCCAATATTATACCGATGAAATGGGGGTTGGAGCTGCCGATAGCCAATATAATCGCCAATATATTTATGACGTGAAAATTCACTGGAAATCTTCAATTGTTTATAAAACTTAGGTTTGGCTCCATTGGATTTTCAATTGGGTTTATTGAGGCAATATTTATTGTTATTCTGCCTCTTTACGTAATATTTAAAGACAATAGGTCGGTCGAATGGGATTTTTGTATGACATTCTAGCCAGTAAACAAAGTAAACTACCGGTGGTAATTAATTATATGCTAAATGTCGATAATTCACACTTCTATTCACAGCTCATTTACATATCAATGCATGTCCAGTGACATGTACGGTCACTATAGTCACTTTACAGTCGCTAATAGAAGAGAAAACAGCCTGTTTATGTGTGCGAGCTACAGCTGCTAATCGCTAACCAATGAGAAAGAACCGAAACTAGCTTCAAAATCGACACATTTTCAACACTTACCGTTCACACAGGCTTCTCTCAGGTGACAAGTCATCATCTGAGAGAGACTAATAACTGTCCTTTTATCTAGACTCAAATTGATTGTAAAAATAATATAATCTCAGTGCTGTGCACGTGGATCTGTGGCTGCAGATCTAAACAAGCGCACGTGCAATGCGTTCAGGGGCAGTACAGATGACACAGACAAATAACTCCACATATTGGGACATTTATCTGTCTGTACATTGGATTAAATGGGCATAATATAGAGAGTCTGAGCTTTATAACAATGTAAAACATGTCCACGTGGACTACCGGCCCAGATATATCGGTCGGGCCCTACTGTCTTGGTAGAGCGTTTGTCTACTTATCCAAATGAATGCTGTCCAGATGACAAGTCTTGTCCTTGGACAAGACACTTAACCCACATCGTCCCTAGTTTCTGTGTACACTGGTGTACTCGTATATGTGAGAATGGGTGAGTGGTTCCTTATTGTAAACCTTTTTGAGTGCGTTGAAGGTGGAAAAGCGCCATATAAAATTGTGACCATGTGACCACTTGAAAAATGCTTCTGCCAGCACTTGTATCATAACTGCTAACTTGTTCTTCAGGTTCCCTTCCACATGCACATTAACCTGGAGCTGCTGGAGTGTGTGTACCTGGTGTCTGCTATGCTCCTGGAGATCCCGTACATGGCCGCTCACGAGTTTGATGCCCGCAGAAGAATGATCAGCAAGCAGTTCCACCACCAGCTCCGAGTGGGAGAGAGACAGCCCTTGCTTGGTACACCTCTCTGCTACAGTCTACCACGTTTCCTGAAGGAATATGTATGAAGCTGACAAGCTTTCTATTTGTATTTGTAGGACCTCCAGAGAGCATGAGGGAGCATGTGGTTGCTGCCAGTAAAGCCATGAAGATGGGAGACTGGAGAACCTGTCACTCTTTCATTATCAATGAGAAGATGAACAGCAAGGTGTGGGACCTGTTTCCCGAGACGCAGAGAGTCAGAGAAATGCTCGTCAGGTCATTATCTGCAGTTTGCTTTGATTTGCTTTTGTAATTACTGTATTTTCTGGACTATTGAGGCACCGGTATACAAGCCGCACCCACGCTATTTTGAAAAAACTTAAGAAAAAAGTTGAATAAGCCGCTGATATATATATTGAAAAATTAGATATTTACTACATATACAGAACGATTTTGTACTGTAAATGTACATTTATGTACCTGAACAGATTCTTTCCGAACAGTGCCTTTTAACACGGCAGCAACTCTGCTGATTAAAACGGGTCAAACACAGAAAAGAACCGGTAATTGATTATCTTCATTTCTCCTGTGCAGTGAAACCACAAGTCACTTTAATCATCTCCGCTGACGCCAAGTTTACGTGCAGCAACACGGTAGAGGTCTGCACGGGACTGAAAATTGTTGAAAATTGTTTTCGGTCCCGCTCCCGCAATCTTCAGTCCTGCTACTGGCCGCGTCGTGCAGTCGCGCTCCCGCCCACACCCGCAATAAGCTTTCAGAATGTTCTTTCAGAATGTTCTTATTACATCCATGGTCCCGCGCCGCACTGTTTTGTGTTGGGTCCCGCGGGTGCAGGGCTCTACAGCGGTTTCCTTCCTGGAGCAAGATCGATGCCTTCAACTTAAAACTTGCATCATACAAACTTCTTCGTGTGCTTTTCATGATAAAGGGGCGAGGATTTGAAAATAATTACCAGTTAGTAATTTGTTGTGCGTGTTATATCTGCTAAATAAAAAGTAGCATATTCTTCTTCGTCTATCTTGTTTTTGAAATTCCGGTTAGAGCGCCCCTAGCTGTGAAAGAAAAAATCAAAATTTAGCCGCTCCGCACTAAAAGCCGCAGGGTTCAAAGCCTGAGAAAAAAGTAGCGGCTTATAGTCCGGGAAATACGGTAGTATTCTGGTGTACATTTTTGTTGATGATTTGTGATTTGGTATAGAAAAATCCAGGAGGAGTCACTGAGGACCTACCTGTTCACATACAGCAGCGTGTATGACTCCATCAGGTAGGCTGTGATTAACTGTATTTATTTAGAAATTATTTTGATTATTTAATGATAATGTTTGTGATTGTGCTACAGCATGGAGACACTGTCGGACATGTTTGAGCTGGAGATTTCCACAGTGCACAGCATCATCAGTAAAATGATCATCAATGAGGAGTTGATGGTGAGTCCGAGTTTCTAATTTGATCCCATATAAAGTACATTTAATGTGTAACTAAAAGCACACTTGCGTCCTCTCAGGCATCTCTGGACCAGCCCACTCAGACAGTGGTGATGCACCGCACAGAGCCCACATCTCTGCAGAACATGGCGCTGCAGCTCGCCGAAAAACTAGGCAGCCTTGTGGAAAACAACGAGCGCGTCTTTGACCTGAAACAAGGCGTGTACGGCGGCTACTTCAATAGAGGTATGTTCAGTTTCTTTTTTTGTAAAATCTTGTTGGAATGTCTTGTTAAAGAAATGATTTTGTTTTCCAGATCAGAAAGGAGGCTACCAACAAAAACAAGGCTATCAGAGAGGTAACAAGACATTCATTTATGTTGACATTTTATTACCTTTTTCTTTTTTAATTTGGTTGATGTTTTTACAGATCAAAAAGGATCTTACCAGCAGAAACAGGGCGGCTATCAGAGAGGAGGTTACAGAAATCAAAACCAGAGCAATTATTGAGCTTTGACTGGATTTCATTTCTGTTCATTCCAAGAACATTGACCTGTGTTGCGCAATTCATTTTAGTCAGCCACAAAATACTTTGAAGTGTATTTTAGGTGAAGTGCTTTAAAAGTTGAAAAAGGATCCTTGCTGGGAGTGTTGCTTGCAACTGTCAGTAAGTTAATAAGAATAATTTCACAAATACTAATAAACAATTTACAACTTTTGGAGTTTCTTCTGTTTTTTTTCCATCTTTGTCACTACATCAGTAAAAGTGGATTCAAGAGCAACATATTTACTTCAGTATCTCATATGAACTTCTGCAGCATTACAGTAAAGGTACAGTTAGAAGCTTTTAAACCGCCAGGCTACTCAAAGTACTTTGGAGTCCAAAATGTGGAGTAGACTGTGCACCATTGTTCATTAATTTCACAAGAGTTTATAATGTTTTTGGCTTATGCAGTCTGTGCCTCAGTCTTCGGCGCAGCTCCTGCCTTAGGAGGTCTCTCTCTTTGCGGATTCCCTGCAGCACTGTGCGATTCTCCTGGGCCCTGCGCACCAGGTATGGGAGGGTGTCATCCACAGAGCCGTATGGTACAGACTTATAAACAGCATAACCCTCTTTAGCTGCAACATAAGAGGCATCATTTAAGCATGCAATTACCCTCTCAAAAATATTTTAACAGCAATGAACTCACCTAGAGTGAGGGAGACATGGTCACACATGCCCAGCAACTGACCAAAACAAACTGAGCCACTGTCTAGGTCTATGCTCAGCTCTTCCATCCTGAATGTACAAAAATATGCTATTCAACTCCTGTCATAATCACCAGGTCTGGCTTGTGGCTGCTTGTATCATTTCCAGACTTTAAATTCAGTTGAAATGTGTATATGCTCATCCTATGTATCCAAACATAGATAAATAAGGCTAAATTTTCATTTTTTTTCTGTAAATCAATGCATAAGCCACACCTTAAATAACTTATTTTGATTGCTTCTTTTTTATCTGTCTGAGGAAAGAAAAAAAATTCAAAGTTGTCTAACCTTTGTGCAGCCAATCTGACTGACTTCTCATTGTGTGTTGCCACAATAATTCTGTAGCGTTCAGGTTGTTGTGAGATTACCTCCAGCATGGCATTAAGTGAGCTATTATAACTGAAAAAAAAAAATCAGTTTAAAATGTTTTTGTGGGTGAAAATATAAAATTTAGAACTCTTACCTGTCATTGGTATCTTCCCAGGAGTTATGAATAGGGTCATGTCTGCCCTCCTTCTCTGCGAGTTTCCTCTCTTTATCCATATAGGCCCCTCTCACCAGTTTGACCCCCAGACAGAATCCCTCCTTTTTTGAAAGTCTGATAGCTTCTTGGATCAGGGACCTGGACTCCTGGTATAAAAACATTTCATCAACCTTTTTATTAAATCAAACCAGCTATGATTTCAAATGTGCTCAAAATTGACTTGCATTACCTTGAGATAGCATTGGTATGTGTTCCAAATCCAGGCACCATTTTTGTTAAATTTTTTCATCATTGCTATGGTAACCAGCGAGAGGGCTGGGTTCATGTAGGTGTACTCTGCATCAACCAAGACTCGGACTTTGTTAACACTGGCCTACAATATAAAACTATGTAAATGTTCACAGAAAAAAGGCCCATATCCTTTGCATATTTTGTCTTGTTTTACCTCTGCAATTTTGTTGAGTCGTCTCAGTCCACAAAGTAAATGTGCATTCTCCTTCTCATCTAAATCATAGAAGCTGACTGGCTGAAACGTTTTAAGGATAATGGGTTGATAAACTAGGAAAAGTTCAAATGAATAATAGACAAAATTACCTCTCCGTCCATGGCTTTGATCAGCTGATTAAGGTCATATGGTTGTTGTGCCAAAAGGGTTGTGAGCTTCACCTTGATATAACAAACACAAAATTGTTGATAGGATTAAATGATTTGATGGGAATTGTAGCTCATTTTTACAGCTGCTTATCTTTGCCCCCAAAAGATAACTAAACAAACATTCAGTCTTGGTATTACACTCACACAAAACTTTAGCTGTAATTGGTGCATGGAAAGTGCTATTCAGACACATAAATATTGTTTTTTGCCTTACACACAACTCTGGGCTGAGCAGAGCAGTAACCTTCAGCTGCATCATGGGGTCTTTGCTCCATGCGTTACTGTGGGACATGCGGACACACTCTAGCATGGCTTCCATGTTGTCCTCATACCTCTTCTCCCTGTTAATTCAACATTTATTACACATGTTACAACATTAACTTGTACAACTCATAATGTTCCATGTTCTATCCTTACAATGTGTCTTCTGCATTTCTCAAGCAGTAATTAATATTATATATTGTATTACTCCTCTGATGTTGGAAAGTCTTATAGTCAAAATACTATTGTTCCCAGACACCAAGCAAAATACAGCAAAATATCCTGCTTGCATAAGCTGCCAGTTCTGTATGTATATGTACATGTAAATAATAATGGTGTCTCTAATAGGAACTACCCACCCAGTACTTTCTCCCAGATCTTCCTCAATGGGAACTGCCAGCATTGGCCTCAGTCCCAACAAACTCATCTTCTGCATGGAGTGGGATATCTCTGTCTCATTCTCTCCGGCCACAAACTGTGCATACACTGTGGGGCGCACAAACAGGGAAAAGCCTCTCCTTCCCAGGATTCTCCGAGCAATGGACATCAACTAAAGCAGCATAAAGAACAAGAGTCATGCAGATCGTTAAGCTTTGTAACAAAGTAGAAAGCTCTTATTGCTGCCATATAGTACAGATTTCACTGATGCTATTATCACTGTGCTGCAGTGATGGTAATTTCCCTTCATTCTGAACAGTTCAGAGATCTCACCTGAAAATTATTTTGGACTGTTTTTTATTTATTTATTTTTATTATTTCCCATGTACAGTGAAATATTGCACTGAAATTAAATAAATCTTAATGCCACTGGCATATTCAGTATTGAAATAACCAAAAATAGTTAATCGTTAAATATTCTTGGCCTAACAAGGAAATAAATACAAGATAAAAACTATTAATACATTCACAAATCCAATAAATAAGTACATACATTTTTTCATTGTCACATATCATCACCACTTATCTTGTTTTCTTACCGTGCCACAGTTGTCGACCAGCCAAGGGAAGGAGCAGAGGCGGAAGACTCCCAGTGCACGCAGCAGCTCTCCCATTGTCTTCACCTGAAAGGCCTTGGGGTCTTCAAAGGCCAGAGTGGCAGACATCAGCTCTGGGTCTCTTGCTATAGTTGCCGTCCTGGCTGTAGTAATACCCATCTGCTTGAGGGGAGAGAGGAGAGGCAAAGAGAGGCGCACACGAGACCCCAGCATGCTGAGACTGTATTGATATTCTTTTTGTCATAAAAGTCTGACTGGAGATGCCTGGGTATTGTAATGCCACAGGTGTTGAAGTGTGAGACTATTGACCCAGAATCCAGGTCAGCCAAATCTCCCTGTCTGTCATCTAGTTAATAAATTACCTGTTTAAATTTTGAACAAACACAGTTGAACCTTAGCATCTGATGTGTTCTTCACTCAGTTTGCCATCAATTCATGACATGTGGTTCTTTGTGATATAACTGCACTGCCTGTTTTACAATGTCCAGCAGTCTGGCCCTTAACCTCCTGAGACCCTGTGGCCTCATACGAGGACATTACATTTTTGCCTCTTAGCACCATGATTTTCAATTATTTTAAACTTTCACCTGTAATCAACTAAAAACCTCTACAGCAGCTCCCGAAAGTAAAAAAAACTGCATGGTAAAGTTTAGATGCAAAATTTATGAATAAAACCAATGTATTTATGTACAATAATGTCTCTTCATGTATCTTAATGTATCTTCATTTGGCATTAAAATTTGACACATTTTATTGACCACAGCAGACGAGAGCATCAGTAAATGTCATGTCCTCGTTTGAAGACATTGGGACTATGTTATATTATTGATTGTACATGTTGTTAGGTAAACTTGGGAATATTTAGATGAGTTTACAGTTATAAATTGCTGGACGTTTCTGCTGCTATAGGAAACTGCTGCCTGTCTCCACTTTTTGCACCTCTACTTTTTTTTGTAACGATTGAAAACCAGAAAAAATTAAAACTGTGGACCACATTTTCAGGCCTTTTTGTGTGTTTTTAACCTCACTCACTGAACCCCAACCCGCTCACGGTCGACCTGCGTCACATTTGGCAGGTTTAGGGCTTGAAATAAACAGCTAATTGCTGTTTTTTTTTTTTTTGTAATTTATTTATACATTTTAATGCTTTTACATTTTTTAACCAATGGTGTCATACAGAAGACTTACTTAGTAGGTCCTACTTATCCCAAATAGCAAGAAGAAATGAAAAATGGACACCAGACAAAAGCTCGGGTCTCAGGAGGATAATACACATAACCAAAACTTGCCCCTAGCTTTGCCCCATGTGTACACTTAACTTTCAGTTCAGGTTAGTACACCATCTATCACAATTGAACCAAAATAGTAATCATCAAATGGCACAGACATATCTTTTTATGCAACAGAATGTCCTCTGCATAAGAACATTCTGACTTATTATGAGGAAAAAGACATAATGTTCCACCACCTGCTTGTCTCATGGAGATTTTAATATTTTGCTTAGAATGTTTGACAGTATGGCATTGAACTCATCTATCGCTCTGGTGATGCTATGCCAGGTTACAGGTCATATCTGTGGAGAGACGACCCCGCTCACTGTCAGAATGCATGTTTTTAGACTCATTTTGAGCATTAAAATACTTTTAATTGAATAAATGCATATGAAAGTGTGGAACATTCAAAGTAAAGCAAATACATTATACACCAGAAAAGTTACACAGCACACCATTAACTATACCTTTCTGTTTAAATATTTATTGATTGTAAAGATAAACTTCTAATGAATACATTTAAAAGCTTGATGACGAAACATTTTTATTTTTCAAATGGAATGAATATCTGAAAAAAGAATCACCAGATATACACAATGTAACTAAAACATCATCAGAAATGAGAGCTGCTAACAAGTTAAAAAACACACTTGAGTTCAAACTACAGATGGCAACACACATTTTCTAAAAAGAGCTATCAAAGACATCAGAATGCACTTGGATTTCAAAATACAGCTCTTGTGCCCATGTCCAGGTAGGACCCTTGGGTGGGAACATGCTGGTGCTGTCTGTACAGGGATGGTAAGAGCCTCAAAGGGTATGAGGGAAAGGAAGAATACATAGCTGGGTTTGCAGGTGCTGTCGTAAGATCCAGCTGGGGCAGGAGAGACGCGTGGTGCCGTACTATGTCTGGGTGATAAGGGGCGCCAGAGCTGAACTGAGGGATTGAACCTAGGTCAACAGGAGGGTAGGAAGAAGCGGTAGGGGGTGGGGCCTGGGGGTTGGCTGGAGCAGACATGGGCTGAAATTGCGGATGGGACAGTGTGGGTGCTGCATGAGGGAAAGAGGTTGGAGGAAAGGGAGTGGCGAGAGAGGGTGCTTGTGGTTGGTGGCTCAGATTTGAAAGGTGCAAGGCTGGGTGACCAGGGTGGGATGGGTTTGTAGCCATATTTGAGAATGCCAGATTTTGCATGTGTGGAGGGAAAGTGAAAGATGTAGGATTACCATAAGCTGGAAGAGAACAGGACAAAGAAGGAGTGGGAAGTTGGTTTGGGAGAGTTTGAATTGGGGGTGGATTTGTAGGAAGGAGATTTGGATATGTGAATTCTGGGGGGTTATTCACAGCAGTATTAGTCATGGGCTCAGTTATGGGTTGAATGAGCATAGACTGAGTAGACATTTGGTCTTGCAGGCCAGTATCACATGTGGGGTTATGTACTGGGTAAGAAGGGTCAACTGGGGTGTCAGGGTTGCAGTGATAGGT
The DNA here is from genome assembly GCA_030686955.1 of Odontamblyopus rebecca. Lineage (NCBI taxonomy): Eukaryota > Metazoa > Chordata > Actinopteri > Gobiiformes > Gobiidae > Odontamblyopus > Odontamblyopus rebecca. Next base: position 20,179,679 of record CM060671.1, on the reverse strand, counting down.
GTTAGCTGGAGGGGTGTCAGTGAGGGGCTGAGGGGAGGAGGAGTTTGAATGGGGTGGGGTGGGGAAAGTGAAGGTGGTCTGCTGCAGGGCTGGGGTGGTGGTAGAGGAGGGGGACAGAGTGGGAGACGAGACCAAGATGGTGGGGTAGTCAAGGGGAGGAGCAGAGAGAGAGGACTGGGTGTTACCATTGAGGTCTGAGGAGTCTGGTGGGTATGAGGAGGCCTGAGGAGGGAGAGCTGAAGGGGGGAACTGTGATGGCTGAGCAGGGGGGAAGCTAGAGTGGTAGGCTGGGTCACCGAGCTGAGCTTCAGGACTGTGGAAAAAAAACAACAATTACTTTAAATGCGCCAAAGTGTAAATTACTATTGCATTATTTACAATCATTAGTCAGAAAAGCTCCACAGCTCCTTAAACAACTGTCTATCAAATTATATTATCACACAAAATGTTAACTGAACTAATAAGCAAATAATGTAATAGTATTAATGTGTCGCACATAAAGAAGTTAAACTCACTTTTCAATGAGGCCATTTGGCACATCACTTCCTCCTCCGTCCTGCATTCCATTGTTCAGAGGGATATTGACATCAGTCATAAAAGCCTGTCCCAGGTTAAGGGTCTGCTCTGGGACCAGAGTGTCTTGGTAGGGCGTCTCCTCTGACCTGTACCCACAGCGGGGGTCTGGCAGAGTGGGTAGACAGGACAGGCCTAGGGTCTGCAGGCCTGGATGTTGAGTGGAAGTCATAGTGGGCTGGGGCAGAACCTCCGTCGAATCACATGGATCACAATTCACTGTAGTAAGAACAGATGTTATGAGAAAACGCATATTTGACCAAAGTAGTACTTTAGTAGTTTATTTACCAATATCCAAAGTGTCTGTAATTTGGTCTAGTTTACGCTTCTGCCTTGCATCTCTTTGTCTGAAAAAAATCACATGTAGCTAAACTATTTTAACACAATTTAATAGTTAGGAACAATAAACTATTGAGAATAATTACCTTTTACTGTTCATGCCATCTTCTCTAAAGCCTTTTGCAAATGGGTTTGAGTTGATCTTCAACTCTGTAATCTGAACAGGTACATTTTCAGCTTTTGGTACATAATATTCAATAATCATAATTAAGTATTTATCCTTACCTTATTGTTTTGGTAGGCTGTGACTGTGATAAACTGCGTCTCAGGGAACACAAAGGTTTGCTGTCCACCACCCCATCGCATGATATCTCTCGCTTCAACTACGTGGATTCTAGGCTGGTAGCGATGCAGAGAGTGGAGAATTATCTGTGGAAATAAAAATTATATTTCACTAAAGACATTTAGTTTATTGCTGGTAAGTTTTTGTGCCCAATTACATGTCCCTGTGAGTCCAGTGTGTTGTTGGTGAGCTTGGCATAGTGGAAAGAGATGGTGCGACTTTGCCAGTGAGCCCCAGTGGCAGGGGAGTCTGGGTGGATGAATATGCGGTCAGGTAGTCTGGCCTCGGCACCACCTACAGCCTGCCATCCGCCGCCTTGGAATCGATACCTGGAGTTGTCTACAGGAACTATGTCCAATAGCAGGATGTATCGGAGAGATGGATTTAGGCCGGACAGTCTCAGCTTCAACCCTGGAAACATCCGTCTTTAACAGAAAAGAGTACAAAGTCAGGAGTCTAATCAAACTTTTCAAAATTTTGCACAGTTAATGTTAATTGTATCTACCTGCCCTTCTTGGTAATGATCATTTCTGTTCCCACAGAGCTAAACTGTTTCCACAAAGAAGCATTCTCCAGCTCCATCTTGATCTCCTCCTGCCCCTTGGTGAGTTGGCTGGGGGCAGAATCACTGGGGACAGTTGGAGGAGGCAGCAGTCTCTGTGATAATGTCTTGGCCACAACATCACAGGCTGAAGGGTAGAGGGGCATATGGGCAGCTGGGTCTCGATCTAGAAAAAAGGAAATATCAAATGTTAAGATCAAATTGAGAGATCAGATTCAAAGAAATTCAAAAATCACAGAAACTCACCTCTGTAAAAGCAGTCCCCAATTCTTTGAGATCCCAGACCCAAGCTGGGGTACATATCCACACTCAACATTTTTTCTTTGATTCCTTTTCCTCAACTTCTGCAAAAGTACATCACTTCTTCCACAAAATCCTCCTTAAAGTAAAACCAGAGGTTAGTCCTTGCGATGTCTTCAATTGTCGTCACTTCGAATGCCCACAGTGCTGAGGGCTTCTGTTATATAGGTGTGTGTAGCTTCACACATGAGGCCAAATGGTCCCTTTTCACAGCTTCATTTGCTAAGCCTGACAATGAGTATATCCCACCCTCTATTACAGGGCATGCTTAAACAACAAACTCTCATGATTTATTTTGGCAGGCTATTAGTACAATTTATTCTTTTACTGCTGATGAATCAAGTTAACATCACAAAGACTAATTTTGTATTTTGTTGTTGATTTTCTTTGTATACATACTAAGTTCTCTACTACTCAAAATCAGTAAAGATCAATTCTGAAGCTTCATTTTAACTTGAAAAGATGACTACTGTTGTACACTGACAATTTCAAATCTATAGAAAAGGAGGGCATCAAAAGTGTTCTTAAATATTCAATTATACAAAACATCCAGTTCAGAATATTATTGTTGCTGCATTGCTTAGACTGTTAAACTGCGGTGTCATTCTGACATAGTGTGAAAGTCTTTGCTTTAAAGAACTGCATATAGAGGACACATTCAAGTTTGTTGTAATTCTTATATTGGACAGACCATGCCTCATGTGAAAGCCCAGAACCTCCAGTGTTCACTCACTGAGCTACAGAAGCTGCATTAGCACCGATTAATGATTGGGTGCTAGAGTTTAGGTAGTGAGGATTCAGATCAGAAAGAATTCTTTTAGGTTTAAACCAACTGGATTTCAGCACTGAGGATGGAAACCCAATGAGAGACTTGTATATTATGATTGGATAATCGTCTTGAGACTCAAAACATCAAATTATAGCATAATCATGCCCTTTTTTTGTAATTAAAAACAAATCAGCATTACATGTTTACCTCTTATCTGGGGACACAGATCTCTAAAGCTACTCCAAATCTTACACACAGTTCTTTTAAGCTTTATCTACAGAAACATGTTTTATATATGTGGTCTGTGTGTTCAGATCTGAGATTCAAAAAGTCCTAAAAATAAATGCTAGTGTTTTGAATTGTACCTGTTATAGCTGTTGTTTACAGTGAGGACCCCCGCTGAGCCCTGATGACTTGATGACATGTTTCTTCCTCTCTGTTGCCTCTGTGTTAGGATTTGTCAGCAGGTAGCCAGGCCTCAGATGTAGGTAGAAAAGCACAGTTTGGTCTATGGTGACAGTTTGGCCCCTACACCACACATGTCTGAGTTTGCATTAGAGGGTTACTGTAAGGAATAAAACATTTAACAAAACAAACACCAACATAATAATGTATAGTATAGCACTGCGCTAAATCAGCTGAACATGGATTGTTTGTTTCCTGCCCCCAATGTAAATACATCTTTCTTGAGTGGTACATCCTTTATATATTTCTATCAGCTATCAGATTTTTGTCACGTGAGGATTATCACCTAAATGTTTTACCTCTTATTTGCTTAATACAGTTCATTTAGTGTCACCTTGATGGGACAAATAACATTTTTTAATTTTATAACTTGTCTCATGGCTTTGTTTGTTTGTTTTCATCAGATCTTTAGATTATATATACAGTCAATGAGATTATCCCCTCCATGTTTTATTGTAAGTATTCACATTCTAACCATCTAAATCGGAAGCTTGGCATTATTGCTCTGGGGATTAGCGTTACATCACTGTGTTGAAACTTCAATGCTGCAACACTAATGTCTGCTTGTATTTGCCTATTAAGGGTTTCCTGTCATTTAGACACTGCAAATGAGTCTTTAAAATCTACCTGCTCCCATCCTTCCATTAACAGGGACAGCTGGGGTCACTTTACTAGACTAATGTATCACTGTTGTTGTTGTTGTAGTTGTCGTTTGGCTTTCCCATTTGTGTGTATCCAGTGCATGCGACACAACAGGGATAAAAGCTGCAGAGGACAGAGGGGAAGTAGAGGCGTGAAGCCCATACTGAGAGTAAAGCCATTATGCAGACAGGGGGTGTGTGTCTGTCCCAATGCATTTACGAACAGGTGTGTGGTAAGCAGTTAAGACAGCAGACCCTTTAACGGTCCATAATGACGATTGGGGATTTGTTGTTTTGCCATTATCACATAGAAGGGGGCAATACTGTGGGCATTTAGTACAACACTAGCACAGGCCATTTACATGTGTGTGCCAAGTAGTTTGATCTCATTTGGTTTGGTTTGTTTGTTTACCAAGGGCTAAACGTCAGCTTGTGCCATCCATACCTTTGATAGATCTGTTAAATACTGCATCAGTTCTGCATGAATTCATTTGAATTTAAAATAACTCAAAGGGAAATCGTGTTAACATGTATTGGGTTTAATGGCTGGTGCAGACATACAGAGTAATCTATATCTTTGCTTTAATACTAATGAGCTATAATGCATAATTTCAAATCAACTAACTAAACCAGTTTCAATTATTACTATTTTAATGGTGTAGGACAGGTTCTGTATTTTATATTAATATTTGTTCTATCCATTACATTGAACTATTTTTATCTGACTGGATTAATTCTAGAGGTGCCACACTGCATCAGTGCCCTTAGGCCATAGACTGTATAAAAGAAGTGGACTAAGTGAGCGTGACGTCACCCATAACATTTAGCGCCGCTCAAATGAGGCTTGCGATGCTAATGGTTACAAGAGCAAATCTGGAGCCAGGCTCTATGTTATGAACAGGGTTTTTTGACGGACAAAATAGTAAAAAAAAAAAAAAAATCAGGATCATGTAGAGCGGGTTCATACGAACATTTTAAGACCAAAATGACAAGACTCACAGCAACAGGTACAGAGAGAGGAACAATCAGGTTCCAATGTAAGCTAATGGGGAAAAAGGGAGAGAAGGAGCCGGAAGAGCCTCCTGGCGCACTTTCTATTTGGCACACGGTTGCTAATGGGATAGCTTAGTCCACTCATATATACGGTCTATGCCTTAGGCCATTCCATTTGCTCTGGATTATTTAGATTTATCAAAAATAATGTGTTTTTTGTGTGAATATGCAATGCACAAGTAGGCATATAGTTCTGTGGATTAGCAAGATGAAGTTTTATTCAGTCATTATCAGACATTTCAGACCACCTGCAGGGGGTCTTTGTCGGCCTGGGACACCAGCACAGACACCGCTTCAGGGAGACGAAGAGCCAGGCGCTCCCTGAAGATGGACAGAAACCCGCGCTCACTGTTGCTATGGTCACTCAGAATGACACTGGTTCCTTTGGCCACAGCATCCAGTACTTCATGATGGGACATTTCACCTGCAAAAAGGATGGAAACACATATGGTACATACTATTCTGTCTTTTTAAGCTTTTCTTGACAAATCCAAATTATGCTACAGGTCAAAAGAGGTGTTCTTTTTAGAGCATTGGCCCATATACAAGAAGTGAGAAGTGAAGTGAAAAGTTGGAAATTAGTAAATTAGAAATATTTCTTATGATCCCTCCTGTGGGCTCACCACCTGCAGAGGGGTTCATAGGGGGGTCAGGTGCTATGAGTATTGGGCAGTAAACTGCCCCGCGACCCAGCCGGATTAAGCGGGAGAAGATGGATGGATGGATCTTATGATCAAACCTGTAACATAGAGATCAGCTTTCACGCCGTTTAGGACTGAAGCTCCAGATCCTGCACACACAGCCACAGTGTGCACCAACGAGTCTACAATTTAAACTTTTGTTAGTAATTGGATTGGATTTTATTTACATTTTTATTTGTAATGATGCTATAGTGTCTTTCATTTCATATGCTTTCTTACCTAGTGTCTTTCCCACTCCAAGAGCTAAACGAAGATGACTCAAACTCAAATGTATTTTCATTTTCTCCACAGCTGTTGCTATGGTTATAGGCTGGTCCAAAACACTCATCCGTCCTTGGCCATGCCCGGGGAGAGGGTGCTGTAACAGGTGACAGGTGAAACGTGACTCCAGCAAGTAACTGTCAAATAAAAAAAATGTGCAGATTTGACTGTACCTTTTCTAACTTTGTGATGATGAGTGACTGTCTGAGAACTGTGTGTCCTAACAGAGTCTGGACAAAGTGGGGCAACGCCAGATCATTGCAGGTAAAGCTGACATGGATTCCACTGTTCTCTGACCTAAATCAGGCAATGCAGACAACAATTAACACAGCAATTAACTCAACAATTATTCTGATCTAGAATTTTTGCAAGGCATAAATGTATACTTGTTTAATATATGCATATGTTGATACTACAACTGCAATTACTACGTATTGATATTGGCTGCACAGTAATGTATTTAATAAGCAACTAATGTTATGTTGTAGAGCCAATGTTTTGTTTATTTGGAATCGATTATAACCTGTTGCTTGAATGCTGGAGAGTTGCTGAACTATCACAGGTTTTGAGTTCTTCCATAACAGCATTTAGCTCCTCTTCGCTCTTCACAGTAAACTCCAGTCTGTGAGTTGGGAGACTGCTACAGAGAGCCTGGCTGAGGACAGTCACGTGACCACTACCTGGGGAACAAACAGATACTTGATATGAGGGAAAAATACACTCACGGGACTAAGATGGAAGAGGTGAGCACTTGGCTTAAACAATCATCAAATATGCAAATGCTGTAGCTTGTGTGACACGTTTTCCATTCACAGTGACCTTACCAAAACCTCCTATAAACCAGTCATTCACGCCTCCTCTGACACTGTCCCATGAAGTGTGTGGGGAGAAAATGGCCATTCTTGCCTCCACAGCTCGGATGGCCAATCTCTGCTTCCAGTCTCGCTGAACCAGGCGCTTGATTGGTCGAAATAAAAGTGGGTGATATGAGATAATGAGGTCACAGCTGAGGGTTTCCGCTTCTCCCATTACAGCATCAGTAAGGTCGTTTGTAAGTAGAATGGTTTTAATGGGCTGTGGCATGCTCGGTTCAACCAACAGACCAACATTATCCCATGACTCGGCCAAAGACAAAGGGGCAAGTTGCTCCAGTATCTGCACAACCTCCTTTAATTCCATCCTATTATTGCAATTAGAAAACTGAGAACTATGACACGCAGGAATTACTGCACGTGAACTGGGCAGGGAAGGTGTTTTTGTCTGTTTTATGAAGAGAGGAGTTGTAAAAGGGTCGAATGAAACGTTAGAAAGAAATGATGCAAGGTAATTCCTGAGGCGATGATCTGCACGGGTCGATGAAATAAATGTCTGTCTTCCACATGCAGCAAACATCAGTGAAGACGTGACCTGGATGGACAGAAAACAGGAAATGTTTAGAAATTCGGACCAGAGTCATTGCATTTAATAAACAGTATTTATACCGAACAAATTATTGTTTGCATTTAGAAACTTTACAACTTAGCTGTCAACCACAACCAACTTAGCAACGCTAACTCACTAGCAAGAACAGGAAACTACGATTTCGGTTTTAATGTTATTTGTCACAATTATTGGATGCGGCGATGTGGTGTCATATTTTTGCACGAAAAACATTGTCAGACCCAAATTGAATGAGCACACTTACAGTGAGTGGAAAAACTCGGTGCCAGTGATTTCTATGGGTGCTTGTTCGTTATCACAGGTCCCTGCTCGGCTTCCGTTTGTCAAAGTAAAGCAAAACAGCAAATGCGACATGGAAAATCCGTATTTAAGTAAGAACGCAACAATGATGCTAAAACACTTTCGTTGTAAAACATAAGATTAATATAGCCCAAGATTAGCATCAACATAATGATCCCCCAATGAATGAAAGAACAAGGTAAATTCACTGAATCTTTGTATACAGAACTTTGTCTTTGATCTTAAATCGGTTAATTCCATTTCTAAACAGCCTTGTCTGTCTTTATACTGTTTTGCATTGAGTAATGGCCTGTAGGCACCCCTGTGTATGAAACTTTTTTTGTAATTAAAAACATGCAAATAACAATACAATAGAAAATTATTAGGCCTACAAAACACAGTACATAATATAAAACACATTCAGGGTAATCTTAACAGAAAGAGGCAAATTGGGTTTAATAACCCAAGGTTATACAGCAGGTGGTCTATAACATGCCAATGCCCCTTTCTCAGAAGGATTAAGAATGTCCTCACATGCACACATTCAGCATTAGCATAGCTAATGTTTACCAATGTAAGGGTCCTCATGCAATACTTATTTGCATCACAAGCTGCCTGCCTCAGAGACTGGGACAGAGATTACTGTGGATTAATTCGATAAAGGTCGATGGTGGATACTAGAGGGATCAAAGACAGATCAGGTTGGGCAGTCTGCATTACATCATGCTTCTTCCTTTGACCTTTGACCTGTGTCCAATGACTCAGATGTCTTTATACCACATTGCAATTTGGATATATGAAACCATAGTCATTTTCGATGAGAGGTGACATATGAGGTTTGCTAAAGGTGGCACGCAGGTCAGGTTTCTGTTTATTCATTAGTTCTATTGGCACATTTTAATAACACTTTCACTTAAGCATTTCATTAGCAAAGTGCTGTGGACAGATGCTGACTGAGCTCCTAGGTGTGTTCCACATTTTGCCAATGAATACTGTGTATACGTGTGTCTGTCAATTTCAAGTTAGGTACAGTTATGAAATACTTAAATTATTCTTCTATTGAAGATGATGGACAGTTAACCTATTTAAATAAAGGATTCATTTTTTTAGTAGTTTTCCTTTAATAGGAATGGGGAATCCCACACTTTTTAGGCCTGGACCCCCACAATTTAATTTATATTTTAAAACATTTAAACATATTTTATTTGTGTAATGTATTGTATGATTTGACCTAAACACTAAACTGCTTTGAATTCAGAAATTGATTAAATACAGTGTCATAAAAGTATACTTAACCATTAACCATAATTTACAACTTGTATTAGTGTTAGCTCTTTCCAGGCCACACTCCCCTTTTCATGCTCAAGACTTTTATCACCTTCTCTTAGTTTGTTCTAAAACCTTTAACCAATATGTTGACCCTCTGTGTGATGAGGATAGTCATTTTCTAAAATTGTAAAAGAAATTGATCACACAAAACACATTTGAATCAAAAGTATATATATTTGTTTTATTTTTCCAGGATGTAGTATATACTCATAAGTCTCCATCTCTGAACACAACTTTAACCTTCCAAATAAACAAAACATTGTTCTCCTTCAATTTTCTTTTAAAAATATGCCATACAGTAGGCTATTTACATAAATAAGTGAATAGAATTGCTTTGAAATTCTCACAGAGATTTCAGCATTAACTTAACAGTGTTAAGAAAGACTATACTGTATTGACAATTAGCAGGAAAAGTAGCAACAGTAAATAACCACAGTAATATTAACAAATAATAATAAAATGCATGTGACTAAAGGTGACTTTCCACCTTTTCAATGCACAGCCCTCCTTGGCTCTTTCTTTTGATGCCCCCCTTTTCTCAATCTTGTTACCTTTTTGTGATCAGCAGCATTCTTATTATGGGAGTGTGTAATGTGACTTTTGTATGTGTGTACAACTGCTCCGTTTGCCTTTTAAATAGCCACGTTGGAGATAAATAAAGTGTTATTGAATTGAATTGAATATGAAAATATAGCTTGTTCATTGCTGTGTGGCACTCATTGCATCATCATCATTCTGACAAACTCTGAAAAAACAACAACAAAAAACACATAAATATAAAAAATACTTAACATTTAGCTTTATATGTAATTCACAGTATTACAAGCAGGGAAGCATTATAATCAGAGAAAAAAATTACCTTCAAAGTCCACTGTGCCATCCCCATTGTCATCCGCCTCCTTCACTATGGCGTCGATCTCTGTCCGACTCATGTGCTCACCCATTAACTTACACATTGCCGACCGCAGTTCCTCTGTTGTAATTTCTCCATCCCCATCCATGTCAAACTACACAACAAAATGTAATCATGAAACAAACATAATATTACATTGCACATGGCACTTTTTAATAAATACAAGTAAGAAAATAAAAAATGAGTTTTCCAAGTCTAGTCAAAATCTCAACAAAGTTAATTTAGTGGTGTCATTATATTATCCTATTAATCCTTACCTCTTTGAACGCATCTTTAAGCTCTTTCATTCCAATCATGCCAGCTGTTTCTGCCAGAAGCTTTGGGGTCATCAAATCTACAAAGTCCTCAAAGTCCACTCTTCCACCAACTGTGAGAAATGAAATGTGACAACTTAATCTAACGTGTCTGAGTTTATGTATTTATTAATTAACTTTCATTAGCGTACGATTCATATTTATGTTTTGGCCCAGCTCAATCAGTTCCATCTCTGTAGGCATGTAGCCCATGGTCCGCATGAGGTTGCCCAGGTCCTTACAAGTGATAAGGCCGTCCTTGTCTTTGTCAAACTCATTGAAAGCCTCCCGCAACTCTGCATTGATACAAAACAGAAGCACAGTTAAGGTGCACTCCCCTCAATAATGGATTTCATCACCTACATTTAGGGCTGTCATAATGTCATATTTACATATATTTACAACTTCATATATGCTACAAAACTATAACTACTATGGAAATTGTGAGCTAAATCAACCTGTGAAATTGTCAATGCCCCACCAGTAAAATTTTATCAGTCATTTAGTTTTGCTGTATGTCTTAAAAAACAATATCTAATATAATTTAAATATGGTAAATAATATGGTTATGGTTAATACTAATAATTCTAAAATATATATATTAATAACATTCAGCTGTCTTGAAACTTACCATCAATTTCATCCTCTGCCAATGATCGTTCCTGCAATAAATAATAAATAATAATCAGTACAAAAAGAACGATGTTTAAAATAGGTTGTGTAATATATATATATTATATATATATATATATATATATTACACAACCTATATTTGCTGTGTACTCTCCCTAAGAAATCCTGTGTAAGTTAAAATAACTTGTGACAAAGAGGATTAAAGAAAGAAATTTAGTAATCTCATGCTGTTTTCATTAGATCATTAACAAATTTCATACTTACAATGTGTTTCCCTCCGCGCAGGAAAATACATGCAGCTCCTAAGCTCATTTCTAGGATGAAAAAAGTAAAGAAAAAGTGCTATTTGCATTTTTATATGAGAATATATTTCATTTTCTATTATTAACTCTATAGCAAAGAAATTTAAAAAGTAAACTGTATAATATCTATTAAAAACATTACTCATGCAAAAGTAGTTTTTGCCTATTTACTTTGAATTTGTTTAGAATTGAACAATTCTTTGGTGTCACAAAGCTGCAATTTAGTATTCACAAAATCGTATTTTGAAAGTAAAGATCTCAAATAAACCTTTCTTACCTACTTCTGGAGATTTTTGTTCACTCGTCAGGTGCTCACTCGTCAGGTGCATCATCCACACCCCATGCAGTGGAAGAGAATGGACAGCTCAATTCAGATTACTCTTTATTCTCTTAGAGCTTCTTGCCTTGATCTCTGATCTGTGGCATGGGACCCTATGTGCCCGGGCCAGATGGGATGGTGAGGTTGTATGAGGAGAGGACTGTACCGAGCACTGTATAGAAGAAGGGGAGGAGTCTGTGACCAGAGAGGAAACGGATGCACTCACACGTTCATCCTAATGAGAAGACGTCATGATGCTCAGGGCCAAACGGGCATCTGTAAATTAGTTTGACATTTGACTCTACCTCTGACAATGCGATCACTTTACCAGCTGTTCTTATACAGAGCAGCTTTTCCTAGTTTACAGTAAATTAATTATCAGTAGAGGAAGAAATGTGTGTATGTTACACATGTATTGGCAATTGAATTTGTTTCATGATATTTACAGTTATGGGAAACATACTCAGTTTTCAAATAAAAGAATGGCTCATCTCCAGTCAAATTCAAGTAACATGTCTGTTTTATTATATGTGTTATATTGAACACTGATACAGTAGTATGATCTACGTTTTGTTTAGTGAGTTTATGCAAAATGGAAATATAGATCAGATCAGTTACAACTACACATTTGTAATCATGGACAGCAGATGCATGCAAATGAGGTTTGCAGACATGCAGATTATGGCTGCAGTATTTTATTTGTAAAACCAGCACAAATGAACACGTTAGAGCACTGATCCTCTTCTGACACTTCACAGTGTCACTGTGGCTGTGCCCCAGTTATGTAAATTTGTCAAAAATCAGTTTACATAAGAGAGGTAATCCTTCTTACATGCAACAATAGCAACAATTTCAATAAAGTTTTTATTGTTTGTAGGGGGGCAGCTGTGGCTTATAAAAATACTGCCTAGTTATCCAGAACTTTAACACCAATGGCTGGTAGAATAACATTTAATGTTTGGGCAAAAAGATTAAAAGTAGCAGACAGACAGACACATAGATTAGGAGCTCAGAAAGAACACCGAGTTCCATTTTAGGGGAAATTCACTTCAAAGGATAAGTTCCTAGTGAATTTGTATGTAACATAGACTTTAATATATATTTAATATAATAGATGTATAATAATCTTAAATGTTATTAATTAATTATTAATTTAAATAATAAATAATTTTAAATAATAAAAAATGCATCAAGTCGAAGAGTCAAAAACTGCACTCCATACATAGGATGTAAACGGCTGGAAACTGTTGACCAAGAATACACGCTCAAAAAGGTTGTGTAGACTAGACCAGGAATGTCCAAACTCCTCTGGCCAAATCTGGCCCCCGGATCAATTGTTTTGGCCCTCAGGCTTCCAGGTGAATTGGCCCAAACGACCGGAAGTGGTACTTTTTACTGCATGTTTTTGAACTCTATCTTGATCAAGCAAATTTAGTGTGTCCTTCTGAGGGTCTAAGCCTGAACAAAGGTCTGGAGGGTCATTCAGACCTGTTGTAAATGCACAGATTTTAATTACTCACTGTGGTCTGTGTTTTAATATGTGGCCCTTGATGAAAAAAGTTTGGACACCCCTGGACTAGACTTACTGCTGGCTTAAAGGTGTACTATGTTACTTTTTGGGGTCTGTCACCCGCATTTTTCTATGGATATGTCACTGCTAGGAATGTTCCACAGTATGACATTAAACAGCTCTATCTTCCATTTATTCAAATATAGGTGGATTTATAGCTCAAAATACAGAGAAAAACAGGCATTCTGACAGTCAGTGAGTTGCCTACTCCACAGATCTAGCCTGTAATTTGGTCTGATTTGGTCTCCATGAAGATAGAAAGGTTTAATATCATACAGTGAAACTTTCCAGACAAAACAATAACATCTCCATGGCGAAAAGCATTTGACGGGCCCTCCACCAGAAAAAGTTAAGCTACACAACGCACCGTTAAACTAATTTTAACTAAATTAACTCCACATTTGACGGAACAAACTGGCATAGTTTTATAACAAATATAATTTTGACTAATCTTAATGTGCAGATTTTAATTAACGCTTAGGGGAGCCAAGAACACGAGGATGTCAAGTTCCAAATTCCGAAGTGTAGAAGAAGTGGGTTTCCGGTTTGGTCTCGGCTCCCGCCCCGTGCCGCCATGATGAAGTCCTGAACAAAAACCATCAGACTCAAGCAAAATGGGGGTAACACGGACTGAAAATGAAAAATGATTCCTTAATGACAATGTAAAGTGGAGCTCGGGGCAGATGCACAAACGTGGATGAACGCACTCTCCATCGGTGGCGTCTCCGCTTCATCTCGGCGTTGCGTTATTTGGTTAGCGTTTTGGCTAACCGTGGCTTCAGCTGCCTGTGATTTCTCTGGAAGAGCGCTGCTGCTCTCAAAGAAAGCTAAGTGGCTACAGCGGCTAGCAGGCGTCTGTCAGAGAGCTGTCATTTCAAGTGACTGGCACATACAAATGTCAAGTCCTTCAGACGCGCTGGTTGTGCATTTGACTGTGGGCACAAGGATGGAGAGGGATTCGAGTGAAAACATCGGCATTCACAATGTGGTTTATTCTTGTTGAATAGACCCCACCACCGCCGAGGAGAGGGGAGTGAGACCAATATTTTCCTACCAGGCCAGTCAGCTAGCCCAGTGCTAGCTACAGTGGATCCCAAAAGCCACGGTAAGACATGTTATAAATCATTTAGTGCACTGTGGCAGGCAAATGCTCTTCTTCCCAGGTGTATATAGAATTGTCAGCTAGCTTTATGAGCTCCGCTGTTTGCAGGGCATGGTTTCATTGACATTGACATGTAGACTTGTTGTTGGCCTGAACCCTGGACGTACAGCCAGCCTTGGGATGTTGTCTTCTGCAGAATACATTGTGCATTTCTTCGGTGTGCAAAAGCAATGATAGCCTAATTGACCACCCAAGTGTAAAGCCTCCTCAGCCTTTCTTAGAAAAAAAATCCCATAGAGGAGGTGACTCTGCTGCCAACCCCCAAAAATACACATACAATTAATTCCTTGTGTTGGCTGATACATTACATCTCTAATGGATGTTTAATTATCTTTCTGCAATTCATACACAAAAATGCTGAAGCTAGTGGTGGTGATGCACCAGGAACTGGTTCTTCCTCTCTGTCACTGAGACCAGAAATGGCCTACATTGTGTTTAAATATTCCACTAATTGCACACTTATACATGTAGAACACTAACATGGTCATGTTTTTATCATGTAAAAAAAAAGGTATTACACTTACGCCTAAAGTGGTGACTGTCAGTGTTTTAAAAGTGTTAATGATATATTACTTGTTGCAGTGAAGAAATCATTATAGTCATAGCATTGCCACTTGGATAATAATTTGTGACAGATTGCTGGATTAACAATTAAATGTTGTGTTAATTTTGTCTGACCGCTCTTCCCCAGGCGCTGGCCATGCCGTCGAGTGTGCGGGCCGGGAGCCTGAAGGACCCGGAGGTGGCTGAGCTGTTCTGCAGGGAGGACCCTGAGAAGCTCTTCACAGACCTGAGGGAAATTGGTCATGGAAGCTTTGGGGCAGTCTACTTTGTAAGTAGCTAGCTATCTATTTATTTAGATTATACCAACATCAGTAATTGTCTGATACAGTTTGATTGAATATGGTACCAAGTTTCTTGATTGTATATTTTGGACTCATTTTACTTTTAATCTTGTTTGTCACAAAAATAATTACATATGATGTGATGACATAGTCAAAAATGTCATAATAATTACATAATATAATAACTATGATAACTTCTATGTTTTATGAGTAAAAGAAAATTGCTACAATTTGGTAGTATTATTCATAAAATGGTTTGTCAAATTGGATTGGGATTATCTGAAGAAGGAAAAGGAACAGAAAAACATAGGGTATATGTGCATAATGACAGTTCATGTATGTTTCATTGTTCTTAGGCCCATGACATCCGGACTAATGAGGTGGTGGCCATCAAAAAGATGTCCTACAGTGGCAAGCAGTCCAATGAGGTTCCATAACATTTTATTTTTACGGATACTTTACACAGTCTATCAGACACCCATTTAATATCTTGTTTTATCCCAGAAATGGCAAGACATCATCAAAGAAGTCAAGTTCCTCCAGAAGCTGCGGCACCCCAACACTGTGGAGTACCGAGGCTGCTACCTGAAAGAGCATACTGCATGGGTGTGTGTTCATAATCTATTTCACAAACCTCAGTCTGATTACTTCATTGCATTGACAAGCATAACACTGTAAAAAAAAATCCCCTCACATTTACAGTAATATACAAATCATAATGTGAAAAGCTATGTATAACTTATCTTTAAAAAGAAACAATTCTTGCATTAATATGTTGGGAAATCATTGGTATAAATCAAAATCCTCTCATATGCAAACTGAAAGTGGACTAGGCTTTCTCTGACATATCTTTTGTGTAGCTGGTGATGGAGTACTGCCTGGGCTCAGCGTCTGATCTTTTAGAAGGTAAAGAGAATATCAAAGTAAATTGATGACCGGTTACCTCTGTTCACACATTGCAGGTTACACTGTTGTTTTCTATTCCCACAGTTCACAAGAAACCCCTTCAGGAAGTGGAAATTGCTGCCATCATCCATGGTGCACTGCAGGGCCTGGTGTATCTCCATTCTCACAACATGATTCATAGGTAGGCCTGGTTCTTTTCTTTCAAGTGTTACAATTGAGTCACAATTGAGTCCTGCATTACATTTGAGTTCTGCATTACAATCATGAAAATGTTACATGTAGTCTGTTTAGTTACATAGTTCTTTTCCTTTAATTGTTTTTCAGGGATGTGAAAGCAGGAAACATCTTGCTAACAGAACCAGGCCAGGTTAAACTGGGAGATTTTGGATCTGCCTCCATAGTTGCCCCTGCCAATTCCTTTGTGGGGACACCTTACTGGTGAGATGTGAATTTCTTCTGAACAACATAACATGGGACTAAAAAATACAGCTGTGACACTCAACACTTTCATTTTTAGTACTCTTACACATGGTTAGACTTGCTTCTCCAACCTTCAGCTACAGAAATAATCTTTTTGAAGTTGATAAAAAATACTTTTAAACCTTTACTCCATTTACCATGTGAGAACATCTTTTCCCATAAGATCCTTGTATACAGTATGATGTCTTTGATCTGTCTACTTCAGCAGGTCTGTATTGTGTGTTCCTTGCGGTTCTGTTATTGATGTGGTATAGATGTGAGGCTTTCCATCTATGATACATGATGGAGAAAAAAGATCAAAGTGAACATTGTTTGTTGCAGGATGGCTCCTGAGGTAATCCTGGCAATGGACGAGGGTCAGTACGATGGAAAGGTGGATGTGTGGTCACTTGGCATTACCTGCATAGAGCTGGGTAAATCATCAATATTCAGTAACATAGACTATAATGCTATTATTGTTTTCAGTGATGGCCTATGTCTTTATCCTTTTGTCTCTCTGTCTTTCTCCTTTGTGGTTGGTCACTGTACAGCCGAAAGGAAGCCGCCTCTGTTCAACATGAATGCCATGAGTGCCTTATACCACATCGCCCAGAATGAGAGCCCTGTGTTGCAGTCAAATCACTGGTGAGAACAATTGAAATTGCATGCTTCTAGATGATAATATTGTGAACTTAAAAGACTTAAATGTAAAATGTAAAACCAACTTTTATTTTTTAGGTCAGACTACTTCCGCAATTTTGTGGATTCCTGTTTGCAGAAACTTGTCCCAGACAGACCTACCTCTGATGTGCTGCTCAAGGTAATGGCAGACTAACATTTCAATTTATGTAAAATGCAGCTCCCTTCTGCCATATGTTGTGTGTTTGACAGGTATTATTTTATGTGTTTGACAGGTATTATTATTATTTCATCACAGGGCAGTGTGAATTTTGTTAGTTCTTAAAAACAACATAAAAATTCTTTGTTTTACATTTATTGTCATAAACGTTGGTTTGTGACTAGGGCTGAAACGATTCATCGAGTTAATCGATTAAATCGATTAGAAAAATGCATCGATTATTTTTTTTTTGCCTTGATGCTTCGTTTTATTTTCATACGCTTGGTGATGGCCGGAACCTTTTGTGGTAGAGGTAAAGTTTCCGCACGACCACTGCACTTCACTGTACACAAAACAGCGCGGCGCCCATGGATGTATAATAAGAGCATAACCTCCTCATCTAAGAGGGAACGTGAGCTGGGTTTAGACCGTTGTGAGACAGGTTAGTTTTACCCTACTGATGATGTGTTGTTGCAATAGTAATAGGGAACACTCCTCATCGAGTGTGCGGTACGCTCACGCCGCATCTCCGGTACGCCGCCCGCGGTACGCTCCGGTACGCAGTATACCATCTGCCAGAACCAGGAGTGCGCGGTACGCTACGGTACGCCGTGCCCCCCGCATCTCCCGTACGCTGCGCACTCTGCGCGTGGATTGTGTCTTGTCACGTACACTCCGTGGACCGAGCTTCCTCCTCTGCGCCTCTAAACCAGAACTCACACCAGGACTAAGACAGGTCTAAAGCAGGTCTAAAGCAGGTCTAAACCAGATCTAAAACCAGGATTAATCCAGGTCTAAAACCAAACAAGAATTTGCAGGAGTTGGTTGCAACATTTATGTAGTTTTAAAAATCATGACAATATCCATCCATCCATCCATCTTCTCCCGCTTAATCCGGCTGGGTCGCGGGGGCAGTTTGCCGCCCAATACTCATAGCACCTGACCCCCCCTATGAACCCCTCTGTGGGTGGTGAGCCCACAGGAGGTCAACAATGACAATATCAAGTAATCCAAAATATTCAGATTACGTTACTCACTTTAAGTAATTTAAATTGAATACGTCACAAACTACATTTTGGGGTCTGTAATCTGTAATCTGTAGGGGAACATTTTAAAAGTCACCTTCTCAACACTGATGCTACAACATCTAAACAGTACATTACATCAAGTGGAAAAGAAACCGCGACGTAAGTCAACCTTAGCCCAGCGATAATTACGTTTTTCATGTCCAAAACACGTGTATCCGTCAATGCACGTGGTGTGTACTTAACATGTGCAAAGTAGACGCAACAATAACAAACGATTACTCGATTATTCGAACAAAATAATCGACAGAATAATCGATTACTGTAATAATCGATAGCTGCAGCCCTATTTGTGACAGAAGCTAAGAAAATCAAAAAAAAGTTGAGCTATGTTTTTTTTTTTTATCTTTCCCTCAGCACCACTTCCTATGCAGAGAGCGCCCTATGACAGTTGTGATGGATTTAATTGCACGAACGAAGGATGCTGTTCGAGAGTTGGACAACCTTCAGTATCGAAAGATGAAGAAAATTCTTTTCCATGAGGCACACAATGGACCAGCCCCTGAAGGAGGTGATGATGAGGAGGTAAGTATGTGGTGGAAGAATACAGTTATAATATTCTTCTGGCTGTATGATTAAAAACATAAAAAATATATAGTCTTTTCTTGTCTGTATCATACGTGGGGTTTGTGTTTTCAGGATGTTGAGCAGTACATGCTACGTACTGGTACAGTAAATAGTATGGAGAGCTCTCACTCTCTGCCGTCCATGTCGATCAGTGCCAGCTCCCAAAGCAGCTCCGTCAACAGTTTGGCAGACGGCTCTGACGACAGCGGCGAGATGGCCATGATGCAGGAGGGAGAGCACACAGTCACGTCCAACAGTTCCGTTTTGCACAAGCCTCTGGTCAGCACCAATTCAGTCTTTTATAAAAGCTAATATAATCAGGGATAATAATTGTGATTTGGCCTGTTATGATAATTACTTATTGTTCAATAACTGATAACACCTAGTGTGGTTATCATTCTGCCTTTTCTATGCACTTGTGGGGAAATCAATTTTTGTGGTACGATAAGATTTGAGGTGTGTAATAAGTGAATTCTTACTCATTATAGATACTAATTGCTCAAATATTTCATTCTGCTATTTCTTGCAACTTTGGTCTTAAAACAGTACTATACATTTTGAAATTGTTTTACTGATATTATTCTGCTTTAGGGTTACTGTGTTAGTGGAATTAAACATATCAATATTATTATTAATTGTGATATTTTTGTAGTAATATATTGCTCTTCATGACTGGTTATGGCAAGGTTTTCATTTTGTTGATTACAAATCTTAATTTATCAAAATGTATAAAAATGGCTAAATATTAAGTTTGTGAACGTAGAGAATGCTGTTAAAGGTGCACTGCTTTCACTACCACAGATTAGCTCCTTGGTCAAGTCAGTTTATTAGTCACAAGGTGATCGAGCTCTACAAATAAGTAATCATTAAGGAATTGTTCAGCCCAAAATGTATGCATTTTTAACATGCTGTGTAGACTTGTGTTTGCAGATTACTTCCCTTTGCTGGTTTAACTGCTTTGTGCCTTGACATGGAAGTTAAGACTACACAACGCAGATTTCTCGTACTCCATTGACTGTCCTCTTTTCCAACAAATAGAGCCATGACAACATCTATGATGACCCTTATCAACCTGAAGTTGACCCCCAGCGAGAGGCTTCAGGAGGAGGGGGAGGTGGAGGGGGTGGTAGACGCCGGCGCAGAGACCATTTTGCCACAATCAGAACAGCCTCACTCGTCACACGTCAGATCCAGGAACATGAGCAGGGGTCGGCTCTCAGAGAACAGATGTCTGGGTATGATTATTGCCAGGTGGTTTTTCATTTTAATAATATTATATTTAATAATGCCACTTGTCTGTCCACAGGTATAAACGTATGAGGCGACAGCACCAGAAGCAGTTGATGGGCCTTGAGAACAAGCTGAAGGCCGAAATGGATGAGCACCAGTTAAGACTTGACAAAGAGCTGGAGAATCAGAGGAACAACTTCTCTATGGAAGGGGAGAAACTTTCCAAGAAGCACCAGGCCATTTTAGAAAAGGAGGTGAGAAAATAAGGCCTGTTATGCTTGTGGCTGCTATATAGCTATAATCTATGACACATGTGGATATTATAATTTGTACATTTTAAATCACAATATTCATTAAAACAACGTAATAAAACAATTTAATAAAAGAAACAAGTCTGCAAATACAAACAAATCTACAAATGCAACGTCGGGTGAATGAATGGTGAGGGGGAAATGTAACGTGGTTAAAAACTCTAAAAAGTTGATTTTGCATAATAGGTGTGCTTTAAGGGAATGTAAGCTGAAGTACTTCAATCAGTAAATCTGCTAAAACTTTTAATTTGTCTATGTCCATAGACCAAAGCAGTTCTGACCGAGGAAAAGAAGTTTCAGCAGCATATACTGGCACAGCAGAAGAAGGAGCTAACAAGTCTTCTGGAGTCCCAGAAGAGACAATATCGCCAGCGCAAGGAGCAACTTAAAGAGGTACTCCCCACAATAATACTAATATAATGTATAATAATTAATTACAACAAAAATATATGTTGTAATAAAATCTTTTTAAATGTAGGAACTGAACGAGAACCAGTCAACACCAAAGCGTGAGAAACAGGAATGGTTGGTGCATCAGAAGGAGTGTCTACAGCAGTTACAGGCTGAAGAAGAGGCAGGTCTGCTTCGGAGACAGAGGCAGTATTATGAACTCCAGTCACGGCAATACAAGAGGAAGATGTTGTTGGCTCGACACAACCTCGAGCAGGATCTGCTTCGAGAGGTAACGTGTTGCTTCTACAATGTATACCTACAAAAACTAGTACCATCTTGAAATGTTTGAAATGGCATATTTTGGTTTTCAACTGTGCGTTAAACATTTCCCCATGGTAGGACAAATAAAGTGTTCTCTTATCTTTAGTATCATTGTCCTTGTTGTCCTCTAGGAACTGAACAAGAAGCAGACACTGAAGGACTTGGAGTGTGCCATGCTGCTGCGGCATCATGAGTCCACCCAGGAGCTGGAGTTCCGTCAGCTTAGTTTGGTGCAGCGCACTCGGGCCGACCTGATCCGCACACAGCACCAGACTGAGCTCACCAACCAGATGGAATATAACAAGAGGCGTGAACAGGAGCTACGCCAGAAACATGCCATGGAGGTCCGCCAACAACCCAAGAGCCTGAAAGTGAGTGAGAGCCCAGTGTCTGCTGATGAGGATGAAGATCAGACAGGTCAGAGGTCAGCTGAGGATTGGCCTGAGGAAGAGGAGAGGGATGAGGAGCAGAAGAGGGACAAACTAGAGAAGGAGTTTGCACTGAGTGATGGTGAAGAGATTAATGTAGAGTCAGAAGACAACAGAAAGGTGGCTGATAAGGCAGAGGAAGCAAATGGCTCTGTTGTTGACGGGCTGGATGAAGTAGATGATGTTAAGCCAAATCGAAGTGACACTGGGAATGAAAGAGAACAGTGGGAAGTTGATGGTGAGGGAACAGATTTGAGGGAAGTAGAGGGTGTGGGGTGGGATGGTTGTTCAAAATCAGAACAGTTAGACTCTGACGAGGAGGAGGGTAGAGGTGTGGCTGATGGCTGTCCATCAGAGCTGTTCTCATCTCTGGCTCTAGAAATGCGCCGTCATCGTGAGCGAGATCTGGATGAGCTCTCAGAGTTTTATTTTCCTGACAGCACAGATGAGCTGGAGCCTATCCCTGTGTTACCCCCTGCATTGCCCCAGCCTCCTGAGACCTCTCTGCCCTCGCTCCTGTCTCATGCCTTGTGCCTCCTGCTCTCCCTCTCGGCTGCGGCACACCCCTCAAACTTCACTCTGCTGCTGTTGTCTGTCTTCCTCCTGTCTTTGAGGCGCTCCCCTCCTCTGCCCTCTCTCTCCTCTCTGCTGCTGTCGGCTGAGCTGGCAGTGCTTGCACTGTTGTTCTCCTACCTGTTCCTCCGCTCATGCTGTGCCCTGTCTCTGTCCACTTTTCTATGGCTCAGTCTTTGGGCCAGTGGTCTCTTCAGTTTGGGCCTCTCCTTTAGCCTGGGCATTTATTATGTTCCTATGATTTTAATCTCGGCCTCCTTCCTCAGCTCACCCTCTCTCTTCCTCTCACTGTATTTAGTGGTGGTCCTGGTAGTCAGGCCAGCACGAGACTTTCTCCAAAATGCACCTCGTAAAGTGAACCGCCTCTGCATGCGTGTGCTCTTTCGATTGCCGCAGCCGCTCTTTAATGTTAGTCAGCTCTTTTTGGGAGGAATGGCAGAACGGAATCTCTATGAGATGTTTCCCAAAGCAGGTAGAAACTGGGGCGCACGTCAATCTAAAATCCCTGTGTCTATCAAAAGTGTACCGGTGGAATATCAGACTCACTGCAATAACAACTCTCCCTTTGCCAAATGCCTCCTTTGGATAAAACGTTTCATTAGACGCCCCATTGGCGTGCTAGCAGACCTGGCCAACTCTGCAGTGGTAGGACTAGTGCTACGGCTGGTGAAAAAGCTTCCCCCTAGCTGTCAAATGAGACTCCAAAATCTAGGCCTCTTAAAGAAGGAATCTCCAAGCCGATTGCCTCGCCTGTTGCCCCGTGAGGTGAGAGAGCAGATGCAGAGGGAGAGGCAAAGAAGGGAGAGGGAGCGTAAGAGGAGGGAGGAGAGAGAACGCCTGTTTCGAGATTATACTCGATGGGAGAGTGGTTTAAGGAGAACTTCCTCTGGGAGATTTGTACGGGGTAAAGTCCGACCATGGAGGTAGTAAAACAGGAGACCATCTTGTGGGTTATTTTAGTGAATAATGTGCTAAAGACCTGTGTGAGCACATGATGTTTTCCTATCATATTTCTGTTAGTGCCATTGGGCCAGTGTGTGTTGTTACATGATGTCCAACAGTTTTTGACACTTGAGCACATTTCATCCAGCACACATTTTTGGGTGCACCAGCCAAATTATTTCAGCTTTGGAAAACTAGTTTCCACATACAAATGGATGGTAACAATCTGTGCAGTTGTAAGACTGTTAACTCGGTTACTGTACAACTTGCAATGAAGTTTTATTTTTACATTATTGTGCTTTTTGTAAAAGTTCCATTTTTTAAATTTTGCTTTTAATTTGTCAGACAAAGATTTTTATGGTTATTTTGACCACTTTGTGCAATTTTATTTTATTATACTGTATTTTATTTCTAAGTGCACAGTTGCTTAAGTGCTTAGTTCAAATGTAGTGTTGAATGGCTCCCTGGCTGCATTTTCACTTTCCAAAGCTGTGAAACTTATGACAAATCATTTCTCTATCACTCCTGAACACTAGAATTAGTTAAGTGCAGTAACCCTTTAAACTAATGGATATTGCTTATATGAATAGAAATAGAAAACCTTAGATTTGTGTACTTAACACAAAGAGCCATTGAAGTTTTGTCAGATATTGTATACAGGTGATATGGCAAAATCATCAGCTATTATTATTATTATTATTATTATTATTGATGTTTTTATTGCACTTTATACAAGGAACTTTACAGATATTATTGAAATTATGGAAACCATAAATGGTTAAGTGCCTAATCATACATTTGCACAGTTCTTGTTTGAGTGATCATTCCCTAATTCATGGGAACAGTAGAAATAGATAAAGTTAGATGTATATACATGATTATTTCAGTGTTGCCTAAGTTATACGAAGCGAAGCCATATAGACAATCTCAAGTGACCACTATCTATATTGAGTCCAAGGATTGATTGAACTACTGAATGTGAAAGTTGGCAATGAGCCAACCTTTTAACAAATGCACAGTTGCAAGAGCAAAAGTTATAACATTTCCAAAACCATATGTGACATTTCACTAACCTGATCATTCCTTGTTATGGGAACACCTTTCAGTTTGCCTTTACATTTCAGTTTGGCCATTCACAGAAATCTCAGTCAGTCTTTCAGGGTAGTGGCCCTTATCATTCGGACCCATATTTAAGGACTTAAGCTTTAAAAAAAAAAAAAAAAGTTTTATTTTTGTTTGAATGTATCTCCCTTGCTTTATGTTTCCTTCCTCTGTGTACGTTTACATGTTTGTATTCTGTTCTGTGACACCATTTGAGTGTTAGTGTGTCAAGTTCCCACCTTAACTTTTTATGCATATGATTTATGCAACAATCACATTCAGCAATTTTGTTCTCTAATTTACAGTTTAGTGTAGGCGTAGTGTTTGGCTATGTGTGCCTATGGAATTTTAGAGATAAAATGTCATTTAATCTTTACAAACAAAAAATAAATTTTGTGTTAAAATCATTGTCTTGTTTTTATGATTTTAGTTTTCATTTTTCATTTTTTTTTATCAAGTTTTATTGCTTTTTCATTTTGTTGTTTCCCTGTTATACACCTTTTTGTGTTGTCTTCCCTCCTCACCATCCATCAAAATAACACAAGCAGCTTTTGATTTAAGCATAACTGTAAGTATAACCCCATATTAATTACATGCATGTCCTGTGTTGTGCATTTACTAATGTCAGACCAGTGTGTAACATAAGCTCAAGTGTAGACCCTATAGACATTTAGCCATGTTAAATTAGTGACGTGTATAGTTGCAAAAGAATACCAATCTCTACATTTGTGGCCATTGTTGGCATTGTACCAGTGAAATCTTAAATTTTAAATTTAGCAATGCACAGAAAAGTTTAAAATATGTTTTAGACATTAAAATAATGCTAGCCTCAGCAGGCTTAGCTCAGCTGCATCATCTCTCCTCTCTTTTCTCAGTCAAAAGAACTCCAAATTAAGCGGCAGTTCCAGGACACATGCAAGATCCAGACGCGCCAGTACAAGGCGCTGAGGAACCATCTGCTGGAGAACACACCCAAGGCCGACCACAAAGCCGTGCTGAAGCGCCTCAAAGATGAACAGACTCGTAAGCTGGCCATCCTGGCTGAGCAGTATGACCACTCTATCAATGACATGCTGTCCACTCAGGCTGTGAGTAAGGCAAGGAGTCGTCGTTCCTTTCACACTCACACCACATAGCACTGCCTGGCCCGGGACTGCCACCCACCTGCCTATCCGACTGTGCCCTGTCTGCCCCTCAGCCAGCACCCTCTTGGGTCCTCTGAGTCGAAATACATGGAAGTACCACCCAAAGGACCCTCATGGTTTCCCTATTTGTCATATGCCATGTGTGCTGTACCCATATTGCATAAATATATTTATTTTAGGGCTGCAACAATTAATCAGTTAAATATCTGACTGATATTTCAACAAATTTTAGAAATAATTGCAATTAAGTTTGTAATTAGCTGAATAGTAAACAGGTTAGAGCTGAAAATCAATTGATAAAATTGTTAATATATTATAGAATATTATAATTGTGTTATTTACAGCCCTAATTTATATATTTTGCATTACAAAAATGGTTACAGTAAGTGATTCTAAATTGAAACCCAAACATTTTCATTCAGAAAAGGGACATGGTATATATTTAATCTTGATAAGTGAGAATTTTGCACATCAATTTGAAACGGGTGCATTAATGTTTATGCCTTAGCCCTAATGCTTTATTTAAAAACTAAGTAAGACTATAGTTGTCAATATTACCTGTATGCGAGCCATTGTCCCATATCGATCCATAAATGCTCTCTGGGAAAGTTTCCCATATAAATTTTTTAAATATATATTTTTACATATTTTTCTTGTACTTTTTATGATTATATATATTAAAGGCCATAAATTGCGTAAATGGCCAATTTCATATATTTGACCTGTTCCACTGCCTGTTCTCATGTGCTTTCCCTTTTCTCTTCAACCCTGTGCATACAGTTTTAAGCATGTATTCAGAAACTACAGCTGCCTTCCTCACATGTTCCCTGTGCTTTTCCTTTTAGCTCCGGCTGGATGAGACCCAAGAAGCCGAGTATAAGGTTCTGAGAATGCAGTTGCAACAGGAGCTGGAGCTGCTGAACGCTTACCAGAGTAAAATCAAGATCCACACAGACACTCAGCACGAGAGAGAGGTGAAAGACCTAGAGCAGAGGGTGTCCATCCGCCGTGCCCTGCTAGAACAAAGGGTTAGCCAACATTCATGTTAATCTATCCATACACACACAGCAAGAGTGTGAACCAGCAAACTCATAGACACATCAAGTTATTGTTTGCTGTTTAAACTTAGTAGATATAAATGACAGATTATTATAATAGTAGATAGAATAACTTTTTTTCCATCTCTTATTTTAGATTGAGGAAGAGATGCTCTCTTTGCAAAATGAGCGCTCTGAAAGAATCCGCACTCTCCTGGAGCGGCAGGCCAGTGAGATAGAGGCCTTTGATTCGGAGAGCTTGCGTCTAGGCTTTACTAACATGGCTTTGTCTGGGATGCCTGGTGATGCTTATTCCAAACAAGGATACTCCAATGCCCCTCCCACTGGATCTCGAGCTGGAGGCCACTGGAGCCACGGCTTGCACTCCCAGAACTCCCCTGCACAGCCACCACAACTTTCGCGACGCAGCCACAACAGTGGCAGCGGGGGAGGAGAGCGCAGGAGCGAGTCTTCCTCCCATGCCCTGGCCCTGGCTTTGGGCAGAGAGGGGAGAGAAGTGCACCATTCATCTCGCTCTTCAGCCTCCTCCTCTTCGTCATCCTCCTCGTCGTCCTCGCACCATCAGCGCCACCAGCTGCCTCAGCACTACCACCATCAGAGCACGCCACAGCTGTACCGTGAGCGGGAGAGGGATCGCGAACGTGAGCGTGAGAAGGAGAGGGAATGGGGAGCACACCCGCACCCCGTGCCCTTCTCCCACCACCTGCCCTCGCGCTCCTCCTCACAATCTCTAGCCATGCTCCCGCCCCCACCACCCGCTCCTCCCTCCATCTCTGGGCCGTCCTCCTCTTCATCATCCTCCTCTTCGTCACAGGGGGGCATGTATGGTGGTGTAGGGGGCAGTGGGGGCCTGGGAGTGCGTGGTGCTCCTAGTTTGATGGCCCTTAGGAACAGCCCCCAGCCACTGAGGAGAACGGCCTCAGGTGGGGGTCCCGGAGGGGCAGGTGGCAGTGATGGAGTCTTGAGCCGAAGCACCTCTGTCACCTCTCACATCTCAAATGGCTCCCATCTGTCTTATTCCTAAACAGGCCTATGAGCAGGAGTGGGGTGCATGAAGGAGGTAGTCCTCACTTTTCACATCTTCTATCTGTCCCTGACCAAATGAGGTATAATATTTAAGAGGTGCTCACTGCAAAGCCAATAAAACTGAGTGTCACAATTTTCAAAGTACATGGAAGATGGCTCTGATCCATACAGAGTTTGTACTGAGATTTACCAGGAGCCCAAAACATAGTAGTTTGTTAGTTGGCCATGCAGTGACCATTCTCATAACATTAAAGGCACACACAGTGAAGACTTGATGATGACAGACTGAAACAGATGTGACCTGCTCATTTAGACTCAGGGGGAGAGAGGTGTTCTTCCATTTTCTACACTACTTAGTCAGAAATGGAAAACTTGTTACCATCTGTGAGTAATTTTGAGTGAGCTTAGATGAAGAGGTTTGTGTTTACTGTTTTGATCTCATCACCTGTATAAAAAAGGTCTTTGCCTTTGGTCACAGAGCGTGGAGAGTTGTGGGCAAATATGTCTTCTATGATGTTCTTTGCTGGAATGGAGAAAGACTAAGAACACAACGATGGAAACAGGAATACTCAATCTGCAATGTGTATGTATGTGTATGTAGTATGTAGTGTCCAGATATATTTAGCAAGTTTTTGCTATTGAAACTCCAGGAAAGGACAGCATCAACAAAGATG
Organism: Odontamblyopus rebecca; assembly: GCA_030686955.1. Lineage (NCBI taxonomy): Eukaryota > Metazoa > Chordata > Actinopteri > Gobiiformes > Gobiidae > Odontamblyopus > Odontamblyopus rebecca. The sequence continues at coordinate 20,151,590 of CM060671.1, read as the reverse complement.
ACTTTGCAGTCAGTCATACACTGAAGATACCAGAAAACACTTTTTCATTTTAGAATATTAGATTTTTAATAGCAAAAAACAAACGAGTTGCTTTGATCATCACCAATGCCTTTAAGCAGCTCTTAAAGGGATGTTGTGCCATCAGTTATATTTAATTCATTGCAGAATGTTTATTGAGGAAAGATGCTGATTTAATAGTGCAAATGGAATAAGGCTAAGCATTTTATGTGAAAGATGTACAAAACTAAAGAACCCTTTTCGGCATCATGACATACTGAATATCCCATCATGCGTGTGTACTAAAATCACTCCCAATGCATGAGATAGATGTTCAAGACATTTGTAAACATGATCAGACACATTTGAAATGTACTGTACAAGTTTCACTGACATTTACAATTGTGTGTCCCACGGTTTTGATCTTTATTGTACTGTATATATTTATGGAAATACTAAAAACAAGCTCAAGTTTTTGGTTTTATAGGATGACACAGATAATGATAGTAATTTTGATAAATCAACGTGAATATTGAATTCAAGATTTAGAGCAAACTCTAACTGCATTTTCTACAGGTGTCAATATTATAATTATTCTTAATGTGTTTGTTGTATACAGTACATGTTCACAGTTTTCTGCAAGCAAGAAAGTGGCCCCCTGCACTGGGACAAGAGTTAAAAGACAGATGAGCTGCCAGGTGTGGTGTGTTCTGAGGGTTAATGATTATTAATTACATATTATTAATAATTGTTAAGGAAACAGTTAAAGCAGTACAGTCTGGTTCTATTGCCACATTTTCATAGATGCATCCCTCTGGAGAGGACTTTTCCACTATTATATGAACTCAGTGGAATGAAACGTTTTACAATTAGCCACTGGAATGTAAATGCTGTTTTTAAATTTTATTTTAATGTCTGTGAACTTTTGTTGGTGAAGATGAAATGAGCAATCCGAGTTGATAATCTGATTTTTGGAGATTTTCTGAATTGAGGACCGTGACAGGGTGATGGAGGGGCCTGGACTGAGCTGCTGTGTTTTTGCGCCCCCTCGTGTTGCACAGCAGCAGTGACCGAAACAGCCCTATCCCAGCACCCGAGAGACCAATCAGTGTTTGACAAGGTCCAAAGGTTCTTTCTCTCATACTTCAAATACTTGAAGGACTCTTTGTTGTTTTTTATGTTACAAGAAAAAGATGATCTCGCTGTTTGTATGACTCAGAAACACCAGCTAAAGACATTTCCCTGTATAATCTACTTGCTTGGTTGGAATCTCAGTGCATGCATAAAATCCTTATATAAACTAAGACAAGGACAGTTTCTGGGTGGCTTCACAGTTTTAGTTGGAACTAGTTTAGTTTTAGTTTCAATTTCTTTAGATGGATTTGTCATTGTCGCAGGTGTCACACGTGTCAGGAGTGAGGCTCTCATACCCACCCATACTTGAAGGTGAAACAAGAAGAATTTAGAAGGGCAGATGATATTAGAAGAAATTCCACGTTGAAGAGAGTCTTAACACTGCATCAGAAAAGGAATGGGGGGGTTAGAATTAATTTTAAAAAGATAATAAATTGATATTAACACAAGACTATTTTTCATTTATTTTTCTTGAACTAAACTTTATAATTGTGCATATTTATCCATCCATCCATCCATCTTCTCTATTTATTTTTTATATATTGAAGTAATTAATACAATAAATTAAAAACTGAAACAACAAACAAAAATGGCATGCATACAGATAAAGTATCAAGATTAAATTTAAATTGAGGCAAATTCTTTCTACACATCCTATATATATATAAATATAAATATATATATATATATATATATATATATATATATATATATATATATATATATATAGACCCATTAAGAGTTTGAAAACCAATTATTGACTTCTAAGATTAATAGTTAATACGAAAAGGATGCTGTTATTATGGATAATCTGGATTTCTGAAAACATGCAGCCTGAGCTACACAATCCGTGACATCATTGCTCATTGAATTGGATGTGAGCCCCGCCCTTTAAGATGCGTCGATCATTCCGCCCAGAATAGTTTTCAGTGTCAGCCTATGGATTGGATGTTTTTTTCCCCTTTTTTTCCCTTTTTAGTGGATCTGATGTGATCCCTGTTCCAGCCAGCTGGGGAGAGCTGGGGGAGAGAGCTACGCATTTAAAGTCGGCCGAAAATCCCAGGGAGGAACTGGAACGAGCGGAGGGAGGGAGGCGGAAATCAGAGGCGATCCCTTTAAGAGCAAGTGGGACATAGCGGTGCGAGAAAAGGAGAGGAGGGGGAGAAGAAAGAGGAATTAAAAAAGAAAAGGAAGAAAGAGACGGGGAGGGAGGAGGGAGAGCGGGCGATAAAAAAAGAAAGATGACATCCTCGCTGCTGAACGGCCGAGGTGAGGAGCGAGGCTGCGGCCCGGAGAGAACGCCTCCAGCTGGGGTCAGGGCTTGACTCGACAGCGAGGCTTCGACTTACACCCAAGAGGCCTATCGAGGAACCCGGACAAAAAGACTCAGAAATTCTCCAAACTAAGCATGCCCTGCTGTGCTTGTAGATGCGGTTATTATCACCCATACTTGTTATGCAGCCTAAATTAATTTTTCACGTTACAGTTATTTCATCCTAATTTACTAGATCATGGCTTTAGTTAGGTTTTAGGCCAATGTTTGTAGTGATTTGGCACGTTAGTTATTACGGTTTGTGTTGTTTTCATGAAACTTGGAAAAACAAAGTGAGAGAGAAGAACGCTATTACAGTGGCCCAGTGCTCTGCAGCCTACGTTTAAACAACAGCTGCGTGCATGTAATTGACTGCAGCTACCTTAACGACTAAAACATATCTTTCCAGACGACTTTATTCACAAGTAAAGCCACGGAATTGCCGTTTCTACCGCTGAATGGGGAGTTTTTAGGCTTCCGTTTACAGTGGACGAGGGATATTTCAATGCAATTCTCTTGTAAACTCAATCAGAAGCTAACCCAATAATCTCCGTCGTTGTGGCGCAAAATGGATGCTGCTTGGAGCAATTTTCTCTTCCAGGTAGGTTTGAATAATAGTCGTGTTTTTTCTCTCCATCGCGCCATGCACAAATGCGTATTAATCAGATATTGTCATTTTGCATACGCCAGTGGTCTCAAAATGTCCGTGTTTTCTTAGCATCTCTGATAATGCACTGAGAGGCTGTGTTTATATTTATGATGGCCTTTTACTTGCCCCTCCAGAATACTCCCACCCAAAATCAAGGGGATGGGAGTCTCCAATCAGAGCTTATGCCAGCGCAGACGAGTTCTCCCCAAACCCCACCCACAGACCACATAGCGCAGCCTCCCTCCACTGTGGACACTGCTGCTCTCAACGAGGAACCCGTGCAAGGTGAGAGACACTCCCTGGGTCCAGCATCAATGGACCAAACTGCAGTCATAATTCCTTCAAAATCCATAATATTATAATTTCAGAACTACACAAAAATGCTTTTGAACCTTTTTTGTCAGTACATCTGTTACATGTTAAGTATAGTTATAATAAACAACTTTATATCTCTGAAAATTGTGTTGTGTTGGCTACATTTCTTGTTTAGCAATGACTGAACTCACAACCCAGTTACTATTTTCTGCTTAATTACATCATTTGTTGCATTGTTTGCAGTAAACATGGTATATTATAGGTCTAGCTAGACAATGGCAATGTACCACATTGTATAAATCGAAGGTGGTAATGTAGCTATCCTGTCTCCTTTTTGTCCTGATTTAGTGAAGCCTGTGTCCCGTCCAGCACGTGTCGCCCACATTTGTGCCATTTGCAACAAGCAGTTCAAGAACAACTACAACCTGCGGCGGCACCAGTCAGTGCACACTGGGGTACGCATGAAGGACAGGGCCAGAGAGCAGGCGGAGGGAGCAAAAGAGGCAGTGGTGGGCCAGGTGGCAGCGGTCGTCCCGTCGGTGGTAGCGGTGGGGGGCGAAGGGAGGACGGAGAGGACCACAGTGCCCCTGTCCCTGCTACACCTCTCTGTACCTCCCACACTCGACCCTCCCGACGTGCTGACGGGAGTCCAGCACCCCACTCTCATTAGTCAGGATGGTGAAGGGGTTGCCATTGCAAACGTAGTGGCCAATATAAATCCCCATGCTCCGCCTCCTGCTGCTGTCGTCATGGCCACGGGGACGACAGTACAGGTGGGTCAGGGCTTTGTCACAATGACTGTTGTCAACCCCAAAATCTCAAAGCATGTCTTTAAGCAGCCTGGCCCTGGGTAGTCAGTGTTTGTTAAAACCTGGTCAAAGGTTATGTAGTTTGTGCATGCCTCCTGCTTTGTCAATATAGGTACAACCAAAAGTTTTGAGAGAAGATTTCACTAAAAGCTTGCCTCGTTGAGTGACAGGACCTTAACATTTAATATTCTCCCCTATGCCGTCCTGCATGTTCTCTTTAATTCTGTTTAGTAAAACATTTGTCACTCCATGACCTCTTTGTCTTAGTGTACTATTTACATTTTCTTAAGTACTAAATAAACATGTTTTGTTATCATTTTTCAGCGTCCATCAAATGCAAACCCAACACCAGTGAAGAAGAACCATGCCTGTGAGACATGTGGAAAGGCATTCCGTGATGTGTACCATCTCAACCGCCATCGTCTGTCCCACTCTGATGAAAAGCCCTTCTCCTGTCCCATCTGCCAGCAGCGCTTTAAGAGGAAAGATCGCATGAGCCACCACGTGCGCTCACATCAAGGTGGCGTTGAAAAACCTTATGTCTGCCCTCAATGCAGTAAAGCATTCTCCAGGTAAGTCATTTGATTAAGGTGCTGATATTGCTATAAGTCCAAGGTGGCTCACAAAAAGACTTTTCCTATAGGCCTGACCACCTCAACAGTCATGTCCGGCAGGTGCACTCATCAGAACGGCCTTTCAAATGCGCGGTATGTCAAGTTACTTTTTCTTCATTTTAAGCAGACATGATAGTACTTCTTTTAAAAAAATTGCTAATAGTTTATAGATATATAATCCGTACAGTTTCAGGACCTTTAGGAAGGACTGCTCTAATTTGGGACAGTATAGCTTCTTGGTCCAGTACCTTCAGATTGAAAATTACTTCCAGATAACAGTGTTGATTTCATAAGCATTGACCAGAAGACTGCCTTTGAGAGTTTTTCTACCATGGACCACTCCTGGACAAATGAGGGATTGCACAAACTATAATTTGTAGCTACTGGATTTCCACATTCACATTTGTGTTCATTTTCAGACCTGTGAGTCAAGCTTTGCAACAAAGGATCGCTTGCGTGCACACATGATTCGTCACGAAGAGAAGGTGCCATGTCACATATGTGGAAAGCTCCTCTCTGCTGCCTACATCACAGATCACATGAGAGTGCACAATCAGTCTCAGCACCACGTCTGCCACCTGTGCAACCGCAGTAAATTCATATCCTTTTCTTTTTGTTCACAAATACATTTTAAACCCTTTACATTTACTTTTATCTATTGCTTTTCCCCACCAGGCTTCACAACACTGACTTATCTCCGTGTACATGCTCAAAAGCACCATGGTCAGGAGTGGAAGGACAGTCCTGGGGGTTTTGGTGGGACAACCTCAAGTGGAGTACTTGTATGCCACTTGTGTGGGGTCCACTGCAAGACACCAACCCAGCTTCAAGGGCACATGGGCACCCATAACAGTAACCAGGCTGCCCCTGTCTCCAGCGTGGCTTCCAGCTCAGTGTCTCTCAGCAACATGGTGACTGCCCACCCTGTGTATGTTACTGGTGGCACCGTTGTTGATCTGCTGGTCACAGACTGTTCAAGTATTGCTGTACCTCAGTCACAGAGTTAGCAGAACAGAGCTCTAAGGCCTGTACTACAAAGCTGGCTTAACTTTTCCTGGATACGTTTCTCTTACCCGGATAGACAAACCCAGACATGAGCATCTCTGGATAAGAGGTACTACAAAGCGGTTTTATAACACACTCTGTCAACCCGTGATTTTCTGAATGAAGCCGTTTGCGTTTACGGAACAGGGCTTGGAAGTAGCGCCAGCTGAACAGTTAGAGCAAAATAGAGAAGGGGAGAGCTGCGTACTTCATACATGAATTATTGTTAATAATACTTGTCAATCATGAGTAATTTAAAAATAAAATATTGGTATAAACAATGGATTTCTCTTTATAAATTTGTTCCCATTGATAAAAAAGAGATCACGTCACCAATGTATTTCCTTAAGTCTCCGCAGTCATCTCTACGCACAAATTGGCTGCTCGTTTGTCTCACAGCAGCTGGTTTCTCATTTCTGATTGGTTAATGGCAGTAGTGTAGTAGTACCTCTAAACCAGGGTTAAACTAGAAGTTACCTCACTCTCAAATCCAGCTTCATAGAACAGACCTAAGCAATATCATTGCCTGTTCCTAAGCTAAGGAAGAAGTTAAGAGAGTGATGACCTAGTTAGTTATCTGATGTTCACTTTGATAATGTTTGGCTCACGCTTAAGGGGAATTATGATGTTGTGATGCAAAATGAAATTCAACATCAGCAAAAAAAAATTATAAATGGGGCAGTGTAGCCGTGTTGCTCTGGGTATTATGGAAACCATTAAACAGTTACATTAACACTAACAACAATCTGAATTTATAGTAATAGTAATTAAGTGGTAAATTGAATCTCAAATGTGTTGTGCAAACAGAACAAACTAAGCATAATTATGGTATCATGATCACTGAAAAAACTGTTATGCCTTCACCCCTGATCCGTGCGTAGGCTGCTTTCAGGTCCAGAAAGTACTGTATATTTTCATGCTCTCTGGCCTTACCTCTATTTTGCAGTTAATTTACCCTTACAAATGGTGAGTGAGTGGTAGATTTAATAGAATTTAAGATGAGAAAAGGGGTTCATGGTGTAGGTTAATATAACCTGACTATAACGTTCTGAATGGGCTGTTTGTGTAAGGCTAGAGACATGAATAGCCAGTGGTCTTTATGCATTGTGGGATGTACATTTATTTTTTAAAGGTACAGAGATATTTGAAGGTTGTTTCAGGGGATTTAAGCACCTTAAAAAATGTATTGTTTTATTCAACACAGACTAGAAAACTAAACAAATCTGTGGATTCTGTGTTTTTTGCTCTGAGTCTTCCTCTCTAGATCTGGCCATTAAAAATAAATTTCTGTTTATCAGCCCTTTTGGTTCTGACATGGCAGCCTTGGCACCTGAAACTACCTTTGCATGCAAACAAGTTAACACAGCCATGCTACTTATTAGGGAAAAAAGCTGTCATGACAAAAATAGTGTTTTATGTACTTAAAATGACAGTTGTTAATTTGATTGTGCTTGTTGTTGCCATAGTCCCCTCCCCCCATCCCCTGTGTACAAGTCAAATAATTACAATTATGCATTAGATTTGGTATTATGCCCTTTATATAGGGTGTTCTCTTTTAAATGTTTTTAATCATGTGGTCATTTGTCAGATTTTATGTTTTGTATTGGGTTTTCCTGTGAGTTTGTTGTCAGAGAGACATAAAAAGGTAGTACTGAGTAAGACAGCACCATGTTGATAACAAGCCCTGGTTTTGTACTGGAGTGCATTTATTTAGCTGTGTTCATATTTTGTTTTTTATTTGCAGAGTTGTTGCTTTCTTTAAATTTTTTCTGATATCTTCCCTGTTAGATTTGTTGTATTTTGATTAACAGTCGTATAGTAATACTATATTAGGTTTGTATCAAGAAAAATAATACCTCTTTGATTCTGTACAGCTATCGCAAAACATCTTTCTGCCTTATTGTAATCTGCAACATTTGAATTTGTTAATGAAAGATCAACTTAGTCATGAATTCATTAAGAATATCAATGGGATGTACTGTATTTATATTTATATTTTTATATTTCTCAGCAGTATGCATGTCTAAAGGGTATAGTTAGAGAAAAAAATGCAACAATTAAAATAGTCATATATTACTTTGTAGATTAAGTAGATATTATGTTATTTTGTAATTTGGACAGTTTAAAGTAAAACAAAGAAATGACCAATGTTTATATTGTGGTGTTGTTTATTGTTGTAAGTGAATAGAAAACCGTAAATGTGGGTTTCAATTCTAGACCATTCAAAAGGATACTAGTTTAATCAACATCTCGTCGTTCTTCCAATACTCTGAAATTATTGTCAGGTACCTGAAAACAGCAATTAAGTCATTAATTATACAGCAGTATATAAAATCTAACAGAAGATATCCACACATTATGCCTGCATTTTTTTACTACTAATTTCTTAATAATTGATAGATTTAAAATCCAATACTTGGGATGTATACAGCTGTTAGGGTTCAGATGCAATTATAGCAGTCAAAGGTAAATGGGAGACAGGTTGTGTCTGAGGCCTCCATTTCTGTTCAAGACTGGGTTGTCAGTGTTGGTACAACCCATTGGTATCTATCTATCCATCTATATCTATCTATTATATATATATATATATAGAGAGAGAGAGAGAGAGAGAGGTATAGATATGAGAAAACATTAGGTGTAGCCAGGTCAGGTCCAGAGGTGTGAAAGCACCCATTAAGGACACAACGATAGTTTTTGCCACTGGTGCACCTGGAATTCTCAGTGGTCTCCCATCCAAGTACTAACCAGGGGCCTGGCCCTGCTTAGCTTCTGAGATCTGACAGGATCAGGCTTTGACAAGCCGGTATGGCCACGGACAAATAGAAACTGTAAACAAGTAGGTGTGTTGGTTTCAGAGTAGTTTCACTGTAGTTACCCCCTTCCTGCAGGCAGATGTAAGGCAGAGTCCACCAGCATTCTGACCAGAACTGAAGAAGCAGCTTGGATGAGCTGCGAAACGTATTCGCCCAAAATAAACTTTTGTCCAATTGACAAATTGAATATCTCCTTTGCCATGTATTCTACCTGGACGACTGAAGGATTTTACACACATATATCAGTCAAAATTTACACACATATATCAGTCAAAATAAGCAAACCTTTTCCAGAGGAAATACTTAACAATGTGGTCCAGTTAATCTAATAATTTACAGATTAGAATACTCGTGGGAATTTAGCCCTTAGAAAACAAAGTTTATTTCCAAAATGCAGTGCAGTGAGTGATGACATACGCTGCTGCTGAGGAGAGGAAGTAGCTGGCGCAGCAGAGCTCAGCCCAGTGTTGAGTCAACGGTGCAGCGCATCTCTGTTCAGACCAGTGCACAGACAGATGACATAGCATAGCGGTGCGGCTGGATCATTGCATAGGACTTGCAGACAGAACAACTTCTATATTGACTTATTTGATACCTATATGGTGTGGTTGATCCATCTTTCGTGCTCGCAGTGAGCTGTTTTTAGATTTTAATGCGACCTGCTGCATGCTAGCGTTAGCTCGTCTGTGCTACGCTGCAGATATTGAGGCGGTCACATAAACATGCGGAGCATCGAGGCAGAGAGCCCTGGGACATCTTTAACTACATCCTGTGGCTGGACTAGGGTTTCTACTTGTCGTTGACTACACTTCCCAGAGGCTCTCTGTAAGTTTGCTTTTAATATTTCGCCTTCAACGTCTGTAGATTAAATGCAGTGTTTTAGCAAGTTTGCCTGCTAACTGAACGGCTAGCTGCTAATGCTACATGCTATAAACAAATAGGCTAACCGTTTTTGCGTTTCTTGCGTTTGTTTTGTGACCTTATGGTACTGCCATTCTCTCTAAAGTAGATTTACGCGCTATTATTTTCTCAACACTTGGTATTGTTGTTGCTAATCGAAGGAGTTTGGCGCATGTTACTCTACCTTTGCAAAGGCAGACGCTGTTAGATCACTTTCCAGCAGGTGAACGATGACATTTACATTTGCCTGCCTTCTTTGGTAAAGCGTTTTGACCCTGCCCATTTAAACTTATCCAGTTTTTACAAAGGAATTTTCATCCAGCTGTGTTTGTGTGGAGGTGACGTTAGTCGTTTCTTTAATGCACAGTTTTATAGAGTACGTGGCATAAAAAAACGAATACAAAACCCTTACAAAAACTGCGTTGAGCATATGTCTTCTGTTCAAAACACCCAATTGTATGGTGCAGTTTGTCTCGAATAGAGTAAACACTGCAGTTTAACATGACAAGTATTAGGTGAACATTAGTGACAATACCTTTTACGCTATTACGAAACAATATTGATAAGATGTAGTTCAGCTCGTATTGCTATTTTAACATTCAGGTTTTTCATTGGTTACTAGTGCATGTACGCAAGTAAGGGGACACTAAATAAGGCCTACAGTGTTTTCATGTGGACACTGTATTGAAAACTACAAAGGACTCTATGACATCCTTTTTTGTGCTCAGGAGATAATTTGTCCTCCCCATCCAATTTCCATTTGTTTAGTATTTTACATTTTGACCGCATCTTGTCCAGTTTTATCTTATGGTGCCATATGTTTAGCTGAATGCATTTCTTGCTGACGTTGAGAGTGCGCTCAAACCCAGACAGATAGGAGTTGCCATTGAGCTATAATCAATGAGGCCTGTGTTTTTACTGGTCTTTCTCACAGAGACGACAGAGCGTTGGATCTTAAGAATCAGATTGCCCACTGAACTCGCTGCCTCGCCAATTGACCGCCTGGCAAAATGCTGACCGTTCTAGCTGCCGGCTCTGTGTTCTTCCCAGGACTTTTCCTTCTATCTAAACAATGCCTAAAGTCATTCCCTGCCCTGAGATGGAGCGAAAGAGATGCGGTCATTGTGTCAGCCAGGTAAGATACAACACTGAAATAGCCCAGGATCTGTTTAAACTTCAGCCTGCCCATTTCCAACCTCCTGTGTTTTTATTTCTGTTAAATGTATCTGTAGGTTGGTGTCGTCTGTCCAGGCAGTCATGGCTTCATCAGCTGGGTACATTATTGCTTCATCTTGTGAAGACATCATAGAGGACCAGTAAGCAGACCTTAATGAATGCTGTTTTATGTAACAACAACAATTAATTTGGAAAAGGCTGTCTTGAATGAAAGCATTTAATTTCTTGTTTCTTTACACAGGCACTGGTTGACAAGCACCTATATCATGTTTGCTGTTCCCTACTTTGTGTATGACATCTACGCCATGTTCATGTGCTACTGGTACAAGATCCAGGTCAAAGGGCATGAGGAGGCTACAGCCGTGCCACGGTCCATGAGTTCAGCATTGACCAGTTACCTGCGTCGGGAGTTCCTCATGGTGCTGCACCACGTTGTCATGGTCACCGTCTGCTTCCCTGTCTCTGTGGTAACAATCACTCTTCTGATGTTTGTGATTTTATGTTTGAAACTTTGCAGTATCTGGGGTAGGTATTTACATTTAAGTTTATTGTATGAATTCTGCTTCATTTGTTTTTCCTTGTTTGCTTTCTATCTTCTATAGTTTTGGCGGCAAGGAAGGGGAGATTACTTCCAGGGTATAATGTTCATGGCTGAACTCAGCACTCCATCTGTTTGCTTAGGAAAAATACTCATCCAGGTAAGTAACTGTGTTAAGTATTTTGTTTTTGCATGGGCATGACTTAGACTGGTGATTGTGTATGATACTTCTTCCTTTTCTTTTGTAATTGAATTAATTTAATTTTCCTTTTATGCAGCATTTTCATGTATACTTTAAACAAAGTGCAACAACATAACTGGTAAATACTATGTAGTATAGTTAGGGCAGTGTGTGTGTGAGGTGTGAGTGTTGCAGCTAAAAGTCATCCCTGCTTTATGTTTGTCCCCTCTGAGGCTCCCACAGCTGTTTGCCTCTGAATATAGCCACTATTATTTAGGCAGGATGCTCAGCAGATTCAATATCAGCCCCCCTCCTATCACCCTTTTGCTCTTGTCCCTGACAACAGCGTGTGGCAGTGAGATAAACTTTAATGGCATAAAAGCATCATAGTGTAGTCCCTTACAACTGTAGATGAAGACACAATGGCAAACGTGTGGCGACACAAGATAAAAAATGTAGGCAGTCAAGTTGATGTTTTTGAAATTTAAGTATTAGCACCTGCTCAAATTAAGATAGCTATAATCCCAATAATACAGTACTTTATATACTTGAAAACCTATATCCAACTTATTCCACTAAATATTGGAAATATTTAACTAGTTATATTTTTTTTTTTGCTTTTTTTACACTCTGAAGTGTGAAATTAATGTTACACGTCACTCTAAAGTGTTAAGTCTTCGTTCAAAAAAATTTTCTTCCAAAAAAGTTCTCCAAAAAATTGCTTCATGACAACGAGACAACGAGAAGACAAATGCCATAAATGCGCCAGGAATTGGTGCAGTATAGTATGCGGTTCATGTACTTTGTCGTTCTATCGTGCTTGATATAACTGTGTATGACAAATATGATTAACAATGTTGGCTCTCAACAATCTGTACTGCTTGCCTCTTTTCCTCCCTGTCTCTCTTTCTTGACTTCTTGGTTGTTTCTGCTCTCAGTATAAACAACAACATACTCTCCTGCACAAAGTGAATGGGGCACTAATGCTGATCACTTTTTTCATCTGTCGAGTCCTCCTCTTCCCTTACCTCTACTACGTTTATGGAAGGTACGTCTCGACACCTGCTTCTACCTCACAGTATGATTCAGACAGTTTAAAGGGCATGTCATAGCTTGTCAACAGTGGTTTCCATGAAACCAAAACATTTAATTCAATAACTTGTATTGTCCCTGTAGGTAATAGTACTATTTTGACCATTAGGCCGAGTTTGAGCTTTATATGTGGGCCATATTGTACAACAGTGTCTGGGAAAATACACTTTACACGTTTTCTTGTTTTATTTTGTTTAAAAGATGCCAGATTGGTAGTTGTTGCTATATAATGGATAGAAATGTTTTAACCCCACAACTTCTTGTACAGTGTTCAAAAGTACTACATAAAAAGCAGATAAATCCCTTTGCTAAGATTTATCCCTCTTAGCAGCTTGCTTGTCATGACTGTTGGGCCTGGTGTCTTTCTATTACCTTGTGTACTACACTTACTCATACCATTTTATCATGTAAATAGGATTTCATTTATCTGCTTCTGATGTTGGACTTCTCTTTTCAACAACATTGTGCACTAAGTGAAAGAACAAGGTAGCCCCTGTTAAACTGAACTGACTAGTACTGTACCGCCTGGTAGAAACAGGATTTTTCCTTTGTTCTGTTTTCTCCTGATCTGCAATTTTATCTAGAATTATTTTGCTTAGTATTGTATATTAGTAAATTATGTGCAGTTTGACAATGCTCTGTCCTGCCCGCTGGTTCCAGGTATGCATCCATCCCATTCTACATGGTGCCACTGTCAGTGCCGTGGCACTGTAACCTTGGTGCTGCTCTACTTATGGCGCCCCAGCTCTACTGGTTCTCGCTCATTTGCAGGGGCGCCCTGCGACTATTTACAGGAACCTCGCGCTCTCAGATACCTCCTGGGACATCGGCCGCACCAAAAGAACAACAGAAAACGGATGATACTGCTCTGCCTCAGCCAGCTAATGGCTACAGCACGCGCCCCACAGAGCCTGAGCTGACAACTCACTGAGAATGGGGGGTGGGTGGGGAGGGAGGGAAGAGGCGAATGTACCAATGAGTATGTAAAGGAAAGGAAGTTTGAAGGCACAGTTAGACTTGAAATAAGTAGCAATATAAAGCTACCAACTCTTGCCTCCTGAAGTCATTTTGGCCAGTAGTCACAGAATCTAAGGATTTGATTTCTGGCTTTTAGAGACTTCAGTTTGAAAGGATATAATAATCAAAAGGCATTGCACACTCAGTATTTAAAGATGTCATCAGGCACTGTGACAGACAGGAACATGCACTGACCTAAGAGGAATCCCCTGTATGTATAGCAAGCATAGGTGGCTATTTCCCTCATGTAGATCAAATGAATCCTCTCTGCCTGGTGGTGTAGAAAGAGTAGGATAATAGGAATGTATTATACTGTATGTTAGTACATTTGCTGTAGATGAAAGGCCTAATTCAAGTTAGTAATGAATCAGACCTTCAAAAAAGAAAAAAAAAACTGGCTAAGCAGTATTTTGACTTGTTAGTGTTTATTATCTGTATCCTCTATGTAGTCACTGTCACTCTAACAAAATGTAACCAACCTGCAGACTGACTCATCATTAGAAGGGAATATGTCATAAGACTGTATTCTGCTGCCTTATCCCTTTTCACATTTTCAATCATCTACTTTGTTTATATTTATTTAATATGTATTTATTTTATATCCTGAGAGGAGAAACAAAAGGATCCTCACACTGGAACATGTGATGGGTGTACATAGCTGATGTAAAATTGTCTATATTTCCATGTCAGTGTTATCTTTGTCTTGTTTATGCATTTTATGTTTGGACAAGTGCATTTCACATATTCAGTTTTCAAACTGCAGACAATTACACCACTTTGTTTCAGTGTAGATATTACTCCATTCCGATTACTGGCATTGCAATGTTTTGCACAAAAGCTAGTGATGCACAGTAGCACCAGTTTTCAGGTATGTTTTTAGGTTTAGTGTTGTGATAATTGAGTATTCATGTAATCTGCCTGAATTATTTTGAGTATTAGCATTGTTTGAGGACATGAATTATTCCATGTTGAAGGGAAACAAAATATAGGATAGTTTTCGATTGACATGCAGCACATTTGTTCATTGCCAATTATTTTAATGTAGCTCAATGAATTTAAAAACTACTGTATTTAAAGCCTTTAATACTGTATTAAGTGCTCAGATCACTGAGCCATGTTTTAGCCACATGTTTTGTGAATGCACTTGATTACTTGTTTTAGGTTCATTTAAAGCAGCTGCACTGTCGTGGACATGGGGGTAACCATCAAGACTGTGCCAAAACCTGGACCGCTGTGGGCATGTTGAATACAGAATATTCATTCCCCTCTTCCAAGGTTCATAACATACTGCTTTTGGCCAATCCAAAAAAAAAAAAAATCAACTGATGTACTATATATTCCACAAAATGCTTGTTATTTATTTGTAAGTATTTATTTATTTATTTGGTTTGTGGTTTGAATGCATATTTATGCATACATATATACTCTATGCTTCTGAGCCTTATGTGAAGGCTATATTGTTACTCAAACTTAGCAAAAATATACTTCTCCTGTCCTGACCATGCCTGTCTTTGTTTTTCTTCCATTTGTATCAAATATACAAATGTATCGAAGTTTTTACTTTAGGATTCACACAAGAACACTAGAGGGAGCTAAAGTTGACCATGGCTAGGAAAAAAATCATGAATTGATAGTTAAATAATTTTTTTTTTTTTTTTTATGATTTATTTATCTAAAGGAACAACTGCATTGTCATCATACAAAACACATAAAAAAAATGATTACATAAAAATTCAAGTCCGCTTAAATTATTTAGTATCTTCTCTGCCTTGGGGAGAAGATGGTGTTGGGGTTGCTGTCCCGCTCCCTCTCTTTTTCCCGTTCTTTCTGTGAGTTGGGAGATAGTGCTTCTTCTAGCTTTTTCTCGGATTTGAAGAGATCCCGTCCAGTGCGCAAAATCTGCTCTTCTATCTTTCTATGTCGCTTCATGTCTGATAACACTTTGTCCAATCTTGCTTCTCGTTTGACAGATGAGCGAGCTGATGATCCTAGTAATGCAAGAAAAAAATTATATTAACCATTGTCATTCTTACAAGACAGTAATGATTTTTAGATGACACTATTACAAAGACTTCTAATAGAAGTAGGGGGAAGGTAAAATTAATAATCTTTCATCATTTGTGAATTTTTATATTTATATTGAAAATACAGTAATCATTATGGTTTCCTCCCCCAATATGGTGCTGTGAATTAATCTAAAAACAACCAATAGAAGTAAAAAATGTGTGTGCAACCTGGAGTTCTCCGTCTGTTCATGAAGGCATTTTTTGGAGTTGCTTTTAACTGCTCTTCATCAAAGTCAAATTCAGTTGGAGTTGGGGGCCTGAAAAATGTGTTTTCAAACAGTTTAGATTCGAGTGACATGATGACTTCATAAAATTGTGAAATAAAACTGGATACAGACTTGCGTTCTCTCTCCTCCCTCTCTCTTTCCTTTGCCGCTTCATCCTCGTCATCTCGCTCGGGTGAAGGAGTTCGTTCAGGTGTTGGTGATCTTCTGGGAAGAGGCACAAAGTTCATGTCCAGCATTTCCCCCTTGGCAAGGAGCTCATACAGTCTCTTGATTTCCGCTGGAGGTGGAATCCAATTTTTAGGATCTCCCATTTCTTCATCGCTATAAGCAATTTCCCATTCCTCTGTGTCCTTAGTGGCTTGTACTGTATCTGTATTGTCCACTTGGGCATCATCCTTAAATGTCTCATCTAAAGCATCTGTTTCTTCATCTGAAGGGATAAAGAAGGTAGAATCTTAATGCAAATCAATATCAATAACTGAACCAACTAACTGGTGAATATGTTATTGCAATCATTGCCTCTACTACAATATTCTTTTGGAGAATAACCCTAACCCGTGCCCTGAATGCCAAAATGTACGGAGAGTGTGAGAGGTTTATTAATTGTTATATAGGTTGAGTGGACAAATGTACTGTCATACCTTTGTCTTTAGAGCGTGCCGCTTCCTCAAGAACTTCTGTCGTATCTGTGTCTGCATCTTCCTCTTCTTTAAATGCCTCCGATTGCTCGGTATCCTTTACGCCAAGAGCTTCAATGCCCTCTCTCACTGTCGAGTCAATAGCCTCAGCTTGCATCATTTCAGTGCAAGTGACCACTGTCAAAACCAGTAAAACACAATGAACAAAAAATCTCAGATATTTTATATTCATATATAAATAGTAGTCATCTATGGCTACTGGCGTAATCCTGTATGTAAAGAAACCATACCGATTTATACACCACTTTCAGGCTCTTTTATGCTTTTAGTAGTTTTAGCTAGCTAATGCATTAAAAGGCTTAAATAACCACCTGATCTCCGGCTTTACTTCCGTTTTAAAATGCAAAATAAAACTGATCAGTTTCATGCAATAATGCAAGAAAATGCATGAGGCTCGTTACAGATAAACGATATTGTAAAGACATAAACAAAGCGCCATTTTGAAAAGGGGGAAGAGCTGCAACGGCGACGTTGCGCGCTCGTCGTGCTCAACCAGGATGCAACATGGCCCTTGATGCATAGCTCATCCGGATACACTCCCACCAAGCCAAGAAAGCTACAGGGTGTATACTTTTGTGTTTACAGATCTGTGGTCATTTTAAGTTACTTCCGGGATACGTCCAAGCCCCTCATGGCAGAAAAGAAATATTAAGTTCAGTGGCAATGCATCAAACCATATGTGGATGTTAACCATCACTAAATTTAATTAAAAAAGATGATATATTAAGCCACAGTGATAGAGAAGAAATAAAGGGAAATAGGGCCTGGTCGTCTTACGCGGTCGTCAGCGGGATCTGATTGGTTGATCACTGTTTCCGGTCGCTGCGCTCCTCATTTGAAAAATCCACGGAACGCGTCGTCGTCGCCATTGTTAAACACGGAGTCTGCAATGTTTACACATTAGAATCTGTAACAAACAAGCAACCATTTCTGGAGTATAGCGGTAAGATCTTTGATTGGCGATATACATGTGAAACATCTGTAATGCTAGAAAATTAATAAGCTAATTCGCAGTTCCCAGCTCCAGCTATGGAAAACTAGGTTATAGGTTATAGCAAACAACGCATCGTTGTTTGTCTACGGCCTACATTTTACGCTTTTAGGCTTCAGTGTTCTTTTGCTGTATTACATAATCTGTTAGGCTACTTTTCACACAAACCAGGCCTGGGGTTTTAAGGAGTCAACCATGGCTCAGCGTGTGCCTGTATCAGAAGGAGGGTCCAAGAAAACATCCCGTGTGCGTGTAGCTGTCCGTCTGAGGCCTTACATGGCTAAACCCGATGAAAAAGATGAAGGGCTTTGTGTGAGAGGCATAGACTCTCAAAACCTTGAAATCATCAACTGGAGAAACGCCACAGAAACCGTCAAATATCAGTATGTTTTTAATGCCCAGCTGTTTGACTTGATTAATGCAGCATCAGTCTTAACCAGATGTGTTCTTTTTTCCTGCTTTGTTTAGTTTTGACGTTTTTCACGGAGAAAAGACAACACAACAAGAAGTCTTCCTCTCCTCAGTGAAACCAATTCTCCCATATATACTAAATGGACAGAATGCAAGTGTTTTTGCTTATGGGCCAACAGGAGCAGGTATAGTGATTTATTTATAAACATTAATTCAACAAGATTATGTTATTGAGCTACACTATACCTTTTATCAGGTTATTGTTTAAATTATCTGGTTCAGCATTTATGGATTTTCATTTGATATTTCTTTAAGAAATGAATTGATGCAAGAATAATGACCCCACATATTTTTTAAAAATCTAACGACAACCACTCATTAATTCCTATTGTTTAATTCTTATCAAAAGGCAAAACTCACACCATGCTGGGAACTGCAGAACAGCCAGGAGTGATTCCCAGGGCAGTCCGTGAGGTTTGCAAATTGGTCCAGTCAAAGAATGAGGAAGATGGGTGGGACTACAGTATTGGAATGTCTTATTTGGAGATTTACAATGAAAAAGTAAAAGAATTAACATTTGTAAAATATTAAGTATTTATTTCAACTTTGTTCCTGTCATATCTGAGTTTGTTGCATTTTACAAGGTACTGGACCTTTTATCACCAAACTCCCAAGACCTGCCAATAAGAGAAGACAAGGACAAGAATATCCTTATTCCGGGCCTCACTCACACCACCATCTTGTCCTTTGCTGATTTTGATAAACACTTTGTCCCTGCAACTCTTAATCGCACAACTGCATCAACAAAGCTAAACCAGCGCTCAAGTCGCAGTCATGCAATCCTCCTCATAAAGGTATGTCATAAAAGTCATGTTCTTTGAAAATACACTTGAGCGTGCATAGTTGGACTACAAGCAGCATCTTAACAGGTCATAGCCTTGTGCAGTAGGCTGGGATTTGGTAGCTGGTGCTAAAATTAATTATCCTTTGCAACAATCTCATCTGATAGATTGTATCTTTTTGGGACTATACTGGAGGAGAAACACTCTTTTTATAATACTAATGGTCTGCTGGTTCTTCTATTTATTTAACAAAATCAACACAATTTTAATGCATCCTTGTTACCTACACCTTTTTCAAATGATTAGGTGGTGAGAACGATGCGTGCACAACCTCAGCGACAGCAGACTGGAAAGTTGTACTTGGTGGACTTGGCTGGGTCAGAAGACAACCGTCGCACTGGCAATCAAGGCATTCGCCTCAAGGAAAGTGGTGCCATCAACTTGTCCCTCTTCACTCTGAGTAAAGTGGTGGACTCCCTGAACTCTGGCACATCAGGCCGTGTGCCGTACAGAGACAGTAAACTCACTCGACTCTTGCAGGACTCTCTGGGAGGTTCTGCACACTCTGTCATGATCACAAACATTGCCCCTGAATACAAATACTATTTTGACACTTTCAGTGCACTGAACTTTGCAGCCAAATCCAAGCTTATTGTTAACAAACCATTCACCAGAGAAACTGTGACTGTGCCCAATGTTCAAGGTGAGTATACAAATGAACAAATGCCAAGAATAGTGGATGGGACAAGATGATTTTTTTCAGAATATTTATTTCTCCGTCTTTACCTTTGGTATAGTTGGTAAGTGCTGGGAAGTGACATCTCTTTGCACAGTTGCATTTGAGATTCCTTTTAAAGATCTTTATGGAGCAAATGCTGTCCCAGGTTTAGATAATCAATGCAAAAATTTGTAAAAAAAAAAAAAAATCTGGAGCAACACATGCAGAACAGAAGCAACAACATTTTTTGTCAAGTCATTTAAATAATGTAAATGAAAGTGTAATTAATATAATGTACATTTTTTATTCATGTGTGAGGATTTACACCACAGAAATGATCTTTGTTGCTATATAGTCTTAAGTCAGTCAGTTTTAAATTATGAAACTGACAGTTTTCAATTGAAAAAACATGCCCACGCAGCCATTGTGATTTAGATATAGATATATAGATAGTCCCACTCTCACAAAGATTACTCATAAGGGCTGCATTTTGCGCTCACAATGTTTTTATCAATACTTTTAAGCGTCTATAAGGCAAATTCACTTTTATATTGATTGGCTCATGGGGAGCACTGAAATGCATTTAATTTTTACCAGTTACAGCCTGTAGGTGGCACTACGTGTAATACTGGGGGATTAGTGAAAATAGATGCCTGTGACCCTTATGGATGCTTACCATTTATGAATTTTTTTATGTGAGCGATGCTCTTCAGGCTGTTGCTGGAATTTAGCCACTACCACCTTTACTGTTCTTACCTACACTTTCACTTCCAAATCAGGGAGTGCTCCACATAATGAATGTTTAATTTCCCCTCTGTCCTCATCTCCAGTGAAGCGAACCAGAGAAGACCAGGAGGCAGTCAGTTCAGGCCCAGAGCCACAAAAGAAAAGGCAGAAGGAAAAGAAAAACGCAGAGCCCTCTTCATCTTCTGCGCATTTTCAAAGGTTAAATGTCATGGTGTAATGTGTCAATTTGTCCTGCTCTTAACATTATTTTGGACAGAAGCAGCAGTTTCAGTTGAGGAACATAAGATAACCTTTATTTGTTCCACAATGGTGAAATTTCAATGTTCCAAAACAGTTTGTGAACAGAAAGAAGAGAGATAGGCACTCAAAATGTTTATTCTTACGCACAATTGTTTGGTTACACATATTCTTGCCTCATAAAGGATACATCACTTTACCCCTTTTCTTTCCCTAGTCTTGCAGAGCCGTCAGTGATGGACAGACTTATAGCCCTGGAGAAGCTTATGATGAGCTGCCAGGACAAAGACAGACTCACTATGCTTAAAGATGTGGCCCAATCTCGCAAAGAGATCCAGGTAAAATTGAACTACCATAAAGAGATAATTTACTTCTAATCTAATTAAAAATCATGTACATGTATTGAAATTAAGGTACTGAAAATATGGATGTTTACTATAAAATAATGCCTTCATGGTATTCCCTTGCAATAAAGAGTAGGTATTAATGCACACTTGTATCCACAGGAGCTAAAGGAAAAACAAATAGAGTTTGAGAGTAAGGCCCTCCTTTTCAATCGACTGACGGGTGAAAACTCAGGAATAAGTCCACAGTCCAGCTTTAAGAACAATATAGCACCTTTACAAAGGAAACCTTTAGTGGACACCAAAGCAAATAAACAAAAGGCTGTGGTACAGCCTTTACAAGGTCAGTTGTCTTGCTTTATTACGGTAATTGTGAACCTGTGTGTAATAAGCTAAACTTTACTATTTTCTCAAAAGCTTATTACTCAGTGTTTTGTCATGCTGAATCAGAGGAGCTATAGATCGATATATTGACATAGATAATATGACTCACAATCACGATGATGTATCGAATAATGATGAGTTGGTTATTATTTTTTTACACTTCTCACCATCTTGGATACATTTCCTTATTGTTGTACCCAAATCTGGTGATGGGTCATACATTAGGCAGCCTGTGTACACCATAAGAAGAATTGCTGCAATAAACTAGTTCAACTAAAACATAAGTGTCTTTTCTTGCAGTGTCTCAACTTCAGCCTATTCAGCAGCTGGCTGTTGTCAGAAAGCAGTCTGTGTGTGTCAAGAAGAAAGAGCCAAAGCTTTCGGACCAGCTTGAGGTTTGCTGTCAAGTCTTGACCTTTTTATTATTAGTTTGTCAGTTTATATTTATTTATATTATTTATTTATATTTATATTTTTCTTTATTGTCAATTCTTTTTGATGCATTTTAAAATGTGAATTTTAACAGAATCCATAAATACAATTTTCCAATCTAATCGCTATCACAGTGCTTGTCAGAAGAATCACAATTCAACAGTTTTCCCTAATCGTTCAGCTCTAGTGCTAAGATGAACACAGTCGAAGCAGTGTAAACATGCGATGCATGCTAATCACCACTCTGTGGTAATTGTATTTACCGGTACCAATTCATCGGGTTGTTCCATTTCTATTCTTTGATTTTATAATATTGCTTTGGCTACTTCATTTCTTATGGATGTTTTACACACCTGCAATAAACTTGGCAAATTTGGCCATGTTGATGTTCAGAAGTCTATGTAACAGATTGCTAGATTTAGCAATAACAAACAATGAATTTTCTTTTGCCATGCAGCATTTTATTTAGTCAAAGTTGTCTGAAGATTCCCTTTTATTTTTGCATTTCTAAATTTAGTTACAGTTTAGTCAAAGGATATAGCTAACTATCATAATGTTTTCCATGTAGCCACTGGATGGAAAAGAGAACCTCATAGAGAAAGACTGGGAGTCCCTTCTGGACACAACAATCTTAGAACAGTCCCGAAAGAAAATCCTGCAGATTCTCAACAGTGGGTCTCTCAAGGAGCTAAAAAGTTTGCAGCAGATTGGGGACAAAAAGGCCAAGCTCATTTTGGGCTGGCGGGAGATCCATGGAGACTTCATAAAGGTAGGCTTTTGAGCATTGTGATTGCCCTTACAGCGTGATTTGTATCTTGTCTAAATCGTATGCATGCTGTCTTTCAGGTGGAAGACTTGGGAAAAGTTGAGGGTATGACTGAGAAGAGGTTTGCATCATTCATGAAGGTACCCCTAAAAACGTTTTTGTATAGACCCATCAAAACCTAAATAATAAATGTATTAAGTCATATCTTTCTTTTGCTTTTTCAGGCAAACATCGTGAGCGCCATGGGCAAATAAATAATTTTTCATGTTTTTAATTTGTATATTTTATTTTAACCTTTTTTTTTTTTTTTTTATCTTTTTCCTGAATTGTGCTGATATTTTGTTGTTACCACTGCTTCCTTTTGATGGCGCCCTATTGCTTTTAGTAAACATGCTGTGATACACATTTATTGTCTTTGGTTGTTCCTTTTGTCTGCTGTGTGCAAAACATTCCTGCAAGGAAACTATATCATTAATTTCAACGCATATTACATTAGAGACTGTGCAGTGCCAATTTGAATAATGCATGAATTTGTTAATATTATTGTAGTAGAGGATTAGGGCTTCACAACTGTGTATGATGCGTAAGTGCTTCTGAGGACAGCAGGTCGAGGAGATGCGCGCCCACCTTCCCCTTTATATGTCCAACCGCGCGCACGTCGTCTAGTAGATTTCACTTTTCATTTCGCGCACCCCTCCTCTCGCATACGCTCTGCCATCAGGAGACTCCCATCCGATTTACTGCCTGGAGAACGAAGCTCCACAAACAACCCGCGTCCTTCCACCAAACAAAGGGACATCCCGCATTTCTCTGCGTCTGCGAAAACATTGCGGCTGTCGTTGGTGATGAGTCGCTTTTGATCCACGATTTATGCACCTGAGAATTGCGCCATGAAAAAACTAGGGATGCTCCGACTGTGTTGAAAATCAGGATTAAAAGGTCAGTATTTCTGTAGTATTAGAATTTTTGTGCGCTTATAGATTTTCTTTCTGTCGCTTGGTTCTAATAGGCCTTTTCTGCTTACTGTGCGTTTTGAAAGGCTATGCCACGTTCAGTGGTTCAGCCGTGGACTAATTAACAAGCAGCAGACCGCTCCTTTGACTTTGCGCTTCCCCTTTTGTCCATAATATCCTATCCACGGACTATCTCACCATATTGTTTCGTGCACAACAACCAGCTTGCCGCCATATGCCAGTTATCCCTGTGTACACATGAAATAATAGTAGACTATGTACACACCTGCAGGGAGACACTGGCCACTTTTTGAAAAGCTGACTCGCCATCTCTCATGTCTTTGTTGTCATATCTGTGTAACGTGGCTTTTCTAAAACGTCTGGGGCAGATCATTGGCGATGACCCTATTGTCAGTCATAGATGTGTTGTGTTTACACTGGGCCTGACTGTTGAAGTGAAAAAATACACAAATTTAAAGGGTTAATTAAAGCCTGTTGTGTTCATTTATCACATATTATTTATTTATTTTTCCACATAGGTGCATCTAGACTCAAGTCCGGAGTAAAGCATAAGAGTTAAAAAAAAATATGATGTCTGTGAATATGATGCCATCCTCTGCCATTTGGCCTGGAGATGAGCAGCCGTCAATACTGGACCAGGAACCTGACTCCCTATCCAGCCAAGCCCCTATTTCTGTGCCATGCCCACCAGTTATAGGTGAACAATTTGTCAGTAGCACTAGCCTAGCCAACTCTCAGCCTCCCCGCAGCAAATCCAAAGGAGAGCTCGTCATAGTTATCAACGAGAAGCTCAAGAACGGTGAGTGACTGAGTTTGCTCTTATTAGAGTGGTGGGTAGTTTCACAGCAGCTGTTTGGTCTCATGCCTCGAGGAAAGGCAACTTATGGCACTCCTGTTTCTCACTGCCCTCTCTGTAGGTAATGGGATCCACCCTTCAGACAGCACGTCTTCAGTCATCTCTTCTCCTCCAAAGAGACAGCACTCCATCTCTTATCCCCATCAGGGCAAAACCCGCAAAGGCAGCAGAGCAGGATCTATTGGCTACACAGCTTTTTCACCCCGGCCGTCCCTGTCCCGCCACTCAAGCATCGCCACTAACCCCCCCTTGGATCGGACCAAGGTTAAAGACTACCTACTGCTCTCTGTGCTGGCCTGCTTTTGTCCTGTGTGGCCCATTAACATTGTGGGCTTTGTCTATTCTGTCATGGTAAGCATATTTTGCACCGTGTGGATTATTTTTAGACATCCACTGTATGTAGTGCATACGCATTGGACAAAAGCTGACGAATGCTCTTCTCCTCTTTAGTCTAAAAACAGCCTGGAGCAGGGAAACCTGGATGGGGCTGTACGCCTGGGACGGGTGGCCAAGATGCTCGCCATGGTGTCTCTAGTTGGAGGGACGGTCATTATCATCGCCTGCATTGTCAACTTGGCTAGTGAGTGTCCCAAATCAGACCTCTAAAACCACTATCTCCCTTTTCTCTCTAAATGTTCAATTAGTCTGCACTTTTCCCCCTGAATACTTGGATAACATGCTGAAGTCTAGATAGCTTTGCTTGCAAATGCCCTTTGAGGCCTTGACCCAAAAATCTTATACTGTCACTGTTAGATTGATCATAAAAGACACAAAGCATTGTTTGCACAATCTGACACCAGTGAATTGTAAAATCTGTGTTTGCACAAAAACATGCTAATTTATGTGCAGCACTTGACCCTAAGAGCTTTGTCAGTGAAAATCAGAATAGATACATCTCCTTTAGTATCTGACATTATTCTGGCACAGCTGTGAGTGACTGCATGCCACAATACTGTGTTTACATTCAGTGATCTGTGTCGTCTGCTGTCTTGTTCTGTCACTTCTCACTGTAAAAAATGTCCTCTGGTTCCTGTACCACTTGTTTGTGTATATAATGTATCGGTGTGAATGATGTCAAAGCTCACAAGACAAGTCTGTACTTTTGAATGTTACTAGTAAATAAAGGGATTTATGTAACAGAACAGTGATTATGTCAGTCACTTTAGTCAGATTGTTGGATAATTTGTATTTTAAATATAATATATATTAAATTTTAGTTTGAATCAGTGTTCTGTTGTTTTGAATGCACAGGCACAGCCTGTTGGGCTCATTAAGCTGGGAGATGTCCTCATTAACTTGATGAGTTGAAGAGCTTTGTGAAGATGACTTGTGCATACAGGCTCTGGGACTCTACAGTCCTTGTTTTCCTGCTTATATAACCGTCCTCTAGTGTTTATTAATACATCAATATTACACATTATATAGCTTTCACTAATGTGCTTCCTTTTCTTTTTTCATAGTAAATGTGAAAACCTGAGTTTCATTCCTCGATGAAACAGGATAAGACATCAGACCACCGGGCCCACACCTGCACTATCGTCTTACCGCCTAGTCATTACCTGGATGTGACAATTGTACACCTATTATTCACTGCTTACTAATATTTCTGTAACCTTTTATCAGTGCAGTCACTTTGCTAATGGATGAAAAACACATGCAAACACTCTGCTGCTGTGAGTCAAGAGGGTTCAATCTGCTTGTAGGTGTAGGAGGTGCAACCTTTCATAATCCCTGTCAAATGTTCGGACATTTGACCAACAGGACTATAACTATGGGGCGGAGAGGAAAAAAGGCCTCTAGCTTTAGTGCCACATGCAAACTCAAAATGTCTGCCAAGTCTCCTTCACTGCACCACCACCAGGATGCTCATGCTCTATGAAATCCCTTTAGTTACACAGGATGGCATTGGGATTTGTGTTGCAATGAACAGAAGAAAGTTCAATGTTTATAATTACAATGTCTGCTCCACTATTTTCTGAGAAAATGGCTACAGCAGAGGATGATAAAATGGCGGTCTAAGAAGGACTTGTAATGAACTCTGATGAATATAAAACTGAGAGGATTATAGAAATTCAAACAATCATAAGCTAAATTTCATAGTCACTTTCCGGTCACCTAATCAAATTTCTATTTCCGAGGAAAATGGTGCTTTCCTCCTCTCCTGGATACCACTGTGAACTGCAAGCCACTGTAGCAAGATATGGTCTTTGTGTAAAAACACTTACTCTTCATGTTATACCCTATCTTTTGATATATTTGTAAGAAAACATTTTGAAACTTAAGATTTTCAGTCAGTCATTTGTATAGTGATGCTCTTTCACCACTGTGTCTCAGTAAAAGATGGTGATATGGTACTTATATGGGCATCGTACTATTTGGTTAACAAATGAAATGACTTGTGTGCTGTCAATTATACTGTATCTCTGTGGCTGTAGCTTTAGTCTGGTGCAATAGCACTGTAACTTTGCAATTCTTAAAGATTTTCTTTATTATTTTTCTATCGGTATTTGAGAAAGGATTGTAATTAGCTGAATGTATTAATGATGTGAAGTCAGTATATGATTACTTTGGGGGGGAATCCATTTACAGTACTGTTTTATTTATAATTCCAAGGAAATTATGTAGTTGTCTCTTTTTTGCATAGTTTTCACTGTGATATGGAATTACTGGGACTCAAAGAATGGTTAATCAAATGCAAGACTTGTGTATTATGGAGTTTCAATGAAACACACAATCACAACCTAACACTTCAAGCCTGCATTTTGACAAATATTAATATGGATTTTTTTTCTTATGCTGGTACTAAACCCATTTCTCAGTTGTATGTAATATGGCTAATGTTAACCTTTAATATTGTGGATTCTAGTTGACATGATTTACCTTTTAAGTAGACACTGGTGGTTAGCCTTGAAAGTCACTGTATTGCCAGGCTATTATAATCTTTGTGATTATTGGCATGTTGTGGATTTTTTTTTTAATTCATGTATGACAATAGTAGTTGGATTAAAGTATGAAAATGTAAATTGGCACTTGGGAAACAATGCAGCACATTGACAATAAAGACACATGCATGTATGTTTACTTTTTATGTATGAAATTACAGGAATTTATAGCTTTATCATTAGATTGACTGACCCCTATTTTACCAGAGGAAGTGGGACTACAGTCTTGCATGTGAATTTGGGCCAGCGGTACATAGGCTCCACCTGAAGGAGTCATTCTGGCATCATGTCACAGGTCACAACCAGTTAGGCTGCCTGACACCCAATTACAGTCATGTAAGTGTCATTGAAAGACAGAGGGCAGCCTTATAAAGGTACATTTTATAAAGGTAAACCGAAAAAGTAAAGACCTACTGACTCTTAGCAGCTCTTGAGTCTCGACCCCTTGACCTCTCGTGCTGCTGGCCCTCGCTGTGTTCTGCTGTGGAAAGCCCGTGACTGATCACATTCTGGGTAAGTCTCTGACCTTCTTTTAACAACCTTCATTTTAACAAATATGAACATCCTTGAATGATCTTCATACATTTTTGACTTATGTAGGACAGTATGTAGACTATTTTATGTCACTGTACATTATATAGCACAAATCTGAACAAATAAATTATGAGGGTAGGCCTATATCAGCATCTATAGTCCTACTCCGGTTTCCTTGAATGTATTATTTACTTCATTTGGAGTTTAATTGAAACCCTTTTCCCATGGTAAATTGCAATACCACAACACCCCCCTAGGAAGCAGCGAAGGGTCGTGCCTTAACCTCTTGAGACCCTGTGGCCCCATACGAGGACATTACATTTTTGCCTCTTAGCACCATGATTTTCAATTATTTTAAACTTTCACCTGTAATCAACTAAAAACCTCTACAGCAGCTCCCGAAAGTAAAAAAAACTGCATGGTAAAGTTTAGATGCAAAATTTATGAATAAAACCAATGTATTTATGTACAATAATGTCTCTTCATGTATCTTAATGTATCTTCATTTGGCATTAAAATTTGACACATTTTATTGACCACAGCAGACGAGAGCCTCAGGAAATGTCATGTCCTCGTTTGAAGACATTGGGACTATGTTATATTATTGATTGTACATGTTGTTAGGTAAACTTGGGAATATTTAGATGAATTTACAGTTATAAATTGCTGGACGTTTCTGCTGCTATAGGGAAACTGCTGCCTGTCTCCACTTTTTGCACCTCTACTTTTTTGTAACGATTGAAAACCATAAAAAATTAAAACTGTGGACCACATTTTCAGGCCTTTTTGTGTGTTTTTAACCTCACTCACTGAACCCCAACCCGCTCACGGTCGACCTACGTCACATTTGGCAGGTTTAGGACTTGAAATAAACAGCTAATTGCTGTTTTTTTTTTTTTTTTTTTTGCAATTTATTTATACATTTTAATGTTTTTACATTTTTTAACCAATGGTGTCATACAGAAGACTTACTTAGTAGGTCCTACTTATCCCAAATAGCAAGAAGAAATGAAAAATGGACACCAGACAAAAGTTCGGGTCTCAGGAGGTTAATGGTGTCTCATGCACATTTGCCCAAAGTTACATATGAACAAATATCTCTCGTCTCCTAAAAAAGTGTTGTGCCTTTTTATTCTAATTCTACACACATAACAAACTTGTAGAACATAAACCAGGAACTGCTCTCTAGAGCTAATGAAAGTTAACAGTAGACCTACAGCATGGCCTCCACTCATTTATATTGTAGTTGGCAAGTTCCTCCACCAATAAAGTTACAAAGCAAAACTTTAAGGAAAACCGTAATTAAAAGTAATTTAGTTAAATTTTGTAATAAAAAAAATAGCATATACCTATTGTTAAAAAGGAAATTAATTAAAATATTTTTGATTTTGCTCATGACAGGGTAGACATTTTTACTATTTTCTTATGATTATATTGTAGTTATTGAAAAAAATTGCAACAACCCAAGCTTTAATACAATAAATAAATAAATAAATACATCTAAAATATAAAATATATGTATGCTTTTACAGTGCTGTACTTCATATTTCTATGTTAAAGGTGCATTGTGTAACCCATGGTGCAGGGTCTGTCAAATACTTTTCTCCATGGAGATGTTATTGCTTTGTCTGGAATGTTTCACAGTATGACATTTAACCTTTCTATCCTCATGGAGACCAAATTAGACCAGGTTACAGATCTGTGGATAGGAAACCCCAATCATAAGTCAGAATGCCTGCTTTTCTAGGTATTTTTGAGCTATAAAACCACCTATAATTGAATACATATAAGGGAGCTCTGTTTAGTGTCATACTGTGGAACATTCGAAGCCGAGCAATGACATATCCATAGAAGCAGGTGTCGGACTCCCAACAAAAAGTTCCATTGTGCACCTTTAACACAATCTTCTGTAGTCTACCGAGCTAGGTTCAGAATTGCTTCAGAGCAGCTGCTTCAAACCCCTCAGTGAGAGCAAGCAACACATATTTATCTTTTTCCAGTAGGTGTCATTTTTCTCATATCGCCTTCACTTCATAGACTTTCTATTTACTGTCTTGCTGAGGACAAAGACACATGCTGGTCTAGTTATTTATCAGTAAATAGAAACTCCAGCAGCCTTAATACAAAAACACAAAATGACAGCATGTAAAAGTCTAAAAGTGGTAATGTGGGTTTTCTCTTAATCTGCTCTGTGTTTTCTTTCCCTACAGGAGTTTTTGATAATAATTAATTATAATACAGTACATTTAAAAAAATTGGAATGATTGAGAACAATATAAATTCATTCTTACCAATGTCTCTGCTCCCCTTTAAAAAAAACTACTCACACACACATAACAGCAGTGTATCTCAGAGAATATATGGACTGTGGTTTACTACAACTTAATTTTAACTTTAAAAAGTTAAATTTGTCAAGTTTTTTTTGTAAAAGTGTTCTAAAATGCAATTGAAATTGTGTTAAAAAGGAACTAGTAACTAATATTTTGTACAATTTTGGCAGCAGTAGCCTACAGTTTTCAGTCACTACTCCACCAATGTTCAACTTCAGAAAGTCTAGGGCACAACAATATTACAGAAACAGGCATGTCACTCTGTAATCTTGATTAAATTTCCTTTTTTTTCTTTTTTTTACATGACAGTAGACTAAGTATGGAAGCAGCTCAACAAATTAGACCTTGCTTTTAAATAAATTAAATATATTCTACTTTTAATTGTTTTTATTTATTTAATAAATTCTTCAATAACAATGTCAATCAAAATATACATTATACTCCACTATAGGTTTAAGTAGAAACAGCAGTAAACATAGTGAATTCGTCTTTGTAAGTATTATTATTATATTATTGCTTGTATTTTAACGTATTTACCAACAATTCAGAAGTATATCTACACTATAGACTGTATATATGGTCTACACAGGTTATTTTAATGTGATGTTCTTATTTTTCTATCCTATAGATGGCAGTAGTGCTTCATTGGAAACACAGCGAAATGAGCACTATTCAGAAACCTATTTAGTTTTTATGGGGTATAGATGATCTAATCGTGCATATAGAAAAACAAGCTGACCAAATTTGAAATACAAGTTACTGTATATTTACATATATATAAACAGATAACGCCACAGGTTTTTCAGCATGCCTCTGTTAGCACAGAAAACTCAATGTTGCCTTTGTGCCATTCAAAACCACCTATATCCCCTCTTAAAGCCACAAACATGTCAACGTATCAACAAACATTTCAGTATTAAGTTGTCAGTTATAAAAGGGTTTCATTTCCTTACAAATGATGTAATGCCATTTACAAACACGCTTGAAGTAAACAGGGAAAGCACAATGATAACATCTCATCCCAAATTTGATTTTTTTTTTTTTACTGTCCTCAGACAATAGCAAACATGCAAAAAACACAAAGCATTAACACTGAGGATCCAATTGTCGTGTTGTGGTAGTGCAGTCTGAAAGTCCAATCTGATTTCTACATATAAAACAGTGTTAAGACCACTTGAAATATTTGGAAGCATTAGGCAAAACATTATTGCAAAGGAGAGGTATGTGTGCAGCAGACAGATGAGTGTTGAAATTGCAGTTGAATGAACAAAATAGACCAATTTAACGGGAACCACCATAAATGTGATAGAGATTTGGCTGAATAACTATGTAATGTCATTTTGGGGTCATCCATTAAAATTTTCCTTGTTGTCATCTGTGTTTGCAAAAGTGCAAAGAATGTTTGAATTAGCTGCAGATGTTATGTTTCTATGAATAGGATTATTAAAAGGTTTTGGTTTCAGTGGTGGTAATTCATTTGATCTGAAAATGTGCCCTCAGTGCAATGTTCTCTTCAACTCTGGTTTGACACAAAGTAGGCAGGATCTGAAAACCCCTTAAGTCATGCACACATTCCTCCTAGCATGCGATGGAAATGTCTCTGGTGTCAAGTGTCCTTCCCAGGGTCGAAGGTCAAGGGTCTGGACAGTAGACGAAAGGCCAGAGTTCATTCCTGCGTCGCAGATCCAGGCAGCTCATTGGTTAGTGTGTGCCATCGCTCCACCTTCTTCCCCTTGTTCTTCAGA
This sequence comes from Odontamblyopus rebecca, assembly GCA_030686955.1. Classification (NCBI taxonomy): domain Eukaryota; kingdom Metazoa; phylum Chordata; class Actinopteri; order Gobiiformes; family Gobiidae; genus Odontamblyopus; species Odontamblyopus rebecca. The sequence goes on along the minus strand of CM060671.1, from coordinate 20,119,755 downwards.
CAGTCTATCCAATGCTGCAGAGCCTCGCCCTGTGAATGGCACCCTAAGGATACACCACCTGAAACATTATCAGGAAGATATATGAAAATGTATATTTTATAAACCTATAGGTTATAGATTTATTTAACTTTATGAAAAGCAGCAATTGTTTCCAAAAGCCTCTAGACGTTATACTTATGAGGTATTGTTTATACTGTAGCATATTTTCAGACCAGTTGGTTAAAAAGCACTGATGCCCTCTTCAGTCCAGGCACCTGAAATCCTCACCACATTTGACTGACAGCTGCTATGTAAACATGACATCACAACAGTAAAAGCGTCTTTGAGTGTCCTGAATAGCGCTATATTAAACTGATGCATTATTATTATTATTAAAAAATTAAATCTGTATTTTGTATTCTATTGCAAAATATACATCCTATTTTTCCTGTTGCTCCATATCATGAGCAACAGTTTTATAAAATACATTTAGAGAAGAACATCCTGCTACCCACATGCACCCACAACCACATAAAAGCCTCCCACACCATCCCACCACATTTCTGACAATTGCCACCGACACAAAGGGAATTTCTAACAGGATAACAGGGATACATCTTCATCTGACAGTCGTCTCACATCAAATAGGCTTAATGCCTTCAAAGGAAAGGCATGAAGTCAGTGCTGTTTTATCTATTTACAGTAACTAGGTTCCTCCATTGTTACACAATATCGTATCTGTTTCACTCCAGTTAGTCAATTAGGTTTCAAGTGACAGGTTAGTCTACTCAGTCCACTAAAATGTATAACGTAATCATATTTACGATTTTGATAAAAATCGTACAAATTCAGCAGATATGACATACACAGTGGAGCTCACTGCACATAACTGTCTTCTGGGTTGTGATGGAATCTTTTTCCTGCACTGGTATTTTAGTACCACATTCCCTCACAAACTGCCACTTGACTGGTGTAATTAATATTTACCAGACCTTTTCATGAGATTGAGCAATAATTAGGAATACATGAAAACCTGTCATAGCTACTTTAACTCCAATTTGGCATGCTTCGAAAAACCTGTAATTACAAAAGTCCAATGTACTCTGAACTCATGTAAAAGTGAAGGGACTTTAGAGTCTGTCTTGTTACAGGTCCCTTATATTAGAACTATGACTGCAAGTTCATTAAATCTCAAATTATACAACTTTTTGGAAAATACGACTTAAATGACCCTCTTAAAATAACTTTCAGACATGTGTCATGGACTTTGCTTTCCATCATACACTTAACTAGCAAATCTTAAGACAGAGAGAATGTAATTACCCTCACCTATGAAATCATTGGACTTCCCGAGGTCATAGTCCCACACTGTGACTTCCAGTGTTTTTGTGGCCAACTCCGAGAAGGATATTTCATAGAAGAACTCCTGATGAAGAACAAATGGAGGAAGAGGTTAAAGATCAGCACATGACACCTGTTACTGTCTTACTAATGAGAAGAGAGTACATTTAATGTGCAGTTTAATTGGCTGTTTAAGGGTATCTTCAGATATTGTGCATGAGATGTACAGACTCAAGGGAATATCTGTGAGGGTCTAAATGAGGCGTCTCTGTCAAACAGTCACATGCTGCCGAAAGACTCCAGCGTACCTCATTAAACTCCGGGTTCAGGGTCTTTTTTATCACCGCTGTTTTGTGCTTGGACTTCTTATGGACGTCTGGCTTGAGATACCTGCAAAGGGAATGTCACACAGTCAATGGTAATACAAATAACTGAAGGACCAGATAGACATCCTCTGTATGTATATTATGCACTATTTCTGATGAGGGTTCTGTCACTATCTTGTCTTCATGGAGATGTCATTGCATTTCCTATTGTCTGGAATGTTCCACCATATGGCATTAAACTGATTTTTTACGATGTTGTTAAAAATACCGCGGAAAACACATCAATTCTTATTATGAGTCACTTGCCTCTCCACATAAGTTTACAAATGCCATACTATAAAGCAATAACATCTCCAAACAAGTGGCAGAGCTTCCGACAGAAAAGTTACATAATACTCTTTTATGAACTTCTTGCAAGTCTGCAATACATTCCTGAAAATGCAGTTTTGCTAGACTTGGTTATGACAGTCTTGGAGGTTATGTATGTTTATGACGCATTAAACTTATCAGTAATTCCCACGCCACCCATGCAGACTGAGAAACCCTCATCATGGTCTTTTGTTAAATTCTGCTTAAACCCAGCTGGATAAAACCAAGGCACATATTTGCTTTCCACCCACCACCCACAGCTCCAGGACCGTATGCTCCCACACACTCCCAAACACAACTGAGCATCTGGGAACCAATAAATAAATAAAAAAAATCTTGTGCCAAAGGCCAAATACGTGCACCCTAAAAGAAACGAGCTGCATACTGCGGATAAGTGGAGAAGGTATGGACAGGCTAAGAATAGCTCCATTTACTGTCTATTCTGAAGGGTTTAAAGGGATTATACAATAATATGCTAAAATTACAACTACATTAAATAGAAATGCTGATGAAATTATCTGTGTGGGGCCTTAATTTGATAAATTGATAAACACTATTTCCTAGTTGTAGTAAATATCCAGTATGCTACGTTTACTTTTCAGTAACTTCAGTCTCTCTTTTTTTGTAATTTTCTTTTTTATTATTTCTTGTATTTCTTATGTGTATATAAAATTACACATAAACTTAACCGTCCATGTCCATGGGGGGCTTATCTTTCCTAGAAAACATGACAGAATCTAAATGAAAAGTTCCGAGGCTGTCTATGCCAGGAAACTGTGGCCAAAACATGTCCACTGAGAGCGCAGGGATTTGCTCATGACTACATCTAGTGGTCAATGTGGCATTACACACCAAGCAAGACTGGCAGAGGAATTATTTCTCTTCAACCACCAGGCTTTCCATTTCCACTTGCTGTTTCCATATCCAATATCCTTGCAAGCAAACATTTTATGGAGAGAGCCAGACCTCTGTTGATTTTTTTGGTTGTTCCTTTCAGGGGTCACCATAAGGTCATTAGCCTCCATCAAAATCTATTTTCAGCATCTTCCATAACAGTTAGCATCATGTCCATCCATATAAAACTCATCTTTGGTCTTCCATTTGCTCCCCCTGCCTCTCTGCTCCCCTGCCTGGCTGCTCACATCTCAACACACATCTCAGTAGTCAGGCTGTTTCTTATATCCTGTGTGAATTTTTATCTTCAGAAAGTCACACATGACATTCCCCCTGATCTACTCCAGCTTCTCTCACAACATGAGCTGTCCAATTGCAGATATAGATTTAGGATTGCAGCTTGGCATTTCAAGCTATTGACACTTTTATTTGTCACACCTTTAGTATTTTTGTAAAAGATTAAAAAAGCAAAACAAACCATTTTTTTCTGGACTAGACTTCCATCCAAAAAAGTTAAGTATCTACTTCATATACTTTTGACTGTAAAAATAGTCTGAACTGTCAAAAAGGTGATAGGTCTTTTTTGTGGTAAATATTCATTGTCTATACATTTAATTTGTCTATACACTAGTGGGGTACATTTTCTTTAAATTTTTTTGTATAATGTTTATCATTTTAGCTGCACTGGGTAGCATAAGTATAAGATTGCAGATGCTTTCTTTACAATATGGTTAAAAAACTTTAAGTTTTACTATCCTGCAAAAATACACTTCAGTATAGTTTATTCATCCATTTTTCAGTAGCAACATATCACACTTCACATTTTGTAAAACAATACTCAAATACATTTCCTGTGTCCTTCATAGATGCACGCCCCCTGCAAGTTTTTCCTAACCACTGAGGACACCTTTGACAGGTTAGGGCATTAAAACCTTATTTGTCCGGTTTCTGTCAGGTTTCATCATTTAACTCTTGGACCTGTGTGATCTTCTAAGACAACAACAGGCTGCGGTCAAGCAGACTATTGCCTTTTTTCAGCCGTGCTTAATGAGGCAACAGAGGTCCTCTCTGCCCCTAACAATAGCATGCAGCTCTTATCTCGGCCCATGTGTCCGTAGCATTACATCACCTGTGAAGGCATCAATACACAGCCTGCAATGATGAATGGCCATCCCAAGTCAGAATGGGTCCCACTTGTGAAACAGCTGCCCTCATTTGTCTCAGTTACAGTCGGCCGTGGTCTGTCGCTCAAGCATCCAAGCCGATGATTCATGGGGTCAATAAGTGCTAGCGGCCATTACGGCTCAAACACAGGTGAAGATGTGCAGCGAGGGTAGCCCAGAGCACGCGAGAATGGGAGTGCAATAAGGACACTGGTACTCAATTAGAGCTATGGTGACCCTGTTTTAGAAGAGGAATTATCTGCATTGGCTGCAGCTAAGGATCTGATCCACTGTTTAAAAGATATTTTCAGGACCAAAAAGACCCAAAGATACGATGGCATGATGACAGACCAAATGGAAGAGAGTGCTGACCTCCAGCCAGGATTATTGCAGTACCCACATTGGGATGGCAGGGCTTTTCTAGTTCACTTCAGGTCAGATCATTTCCGTGCACTTTTTAAAAGGCCCTGTGCCAGTCTACTGTCTCACAAATGCAATGGCAGGTTTGCAGAGGTCCGTTCTGAGCATCCTACTTAGTCACCATGAAGAGTTTATGAGAGCTTTTCACAGCTCTCAGAGACCAAAGTGAAATGTTGCTGTCATGGTAAAGCTTAAAACAACTAGCATGCTTACGTGCACTTCCTGATTATCAGACAGTATGTAATGGACTTATTTTGACCTCAAGAGCTACTTACACAATATCTCTATATTGGGGCAAGATAACCTTTGCTCAGATATATGGGAAAAGCAAACAAGTTGTGCAGATGTGTAGAGCCCCACTAGCCACACCTGACTTGCTGACACTTACGTTTTGACATAAGGATCTGAAAATCCATTGACATCCATCGCCGCAAGGTGTGCACAACGCTTGACCCCAACACACAGCCCTCCACGGGCCCTGTCTCCTTTTGTGTCACCCTCTGTGGCTGGGGGAAGGTACTGCAGGCAGAGTAACAGGCGTCCTCTCTCCTCCAAACTCCTCTGCTGCTCTGTCTCCCACTGAAAAGAGAAAAGAACATTTGTAAATAATAATATTAGTGTTGTGTTGTTGACATTGGACAACAATTAAAGCTATATTTAAATGTCTTCCTGTATCACAATATATATATATATATATATATATATATATATATATATATATCTATATATATACACAAATACATAAATACACATACATACATATACACACATACATATACACACATACATACATATACACACATATACACACATATATAATATAATATAAAAACAATGCATATTTAGACAGTATTCCAGATCTCTAAAGGCTAAAACTGTAGATGTAAAAAAACAAATTCCTTTGCATAAAGTTTTATATGAAGCAAAACATTTTATATGAAGCAAAACAACATGCCATGTTGTTTGACCTGATGAATCAGTAATGTCAGGCAGCATCATTTATACTGTCTGTCACAGGCTTGTAGCAGCGCTGCTCAAAAGAGACAGTGATTCAGTCCCGGCCTTGTGTCTTGAATATGTACATTTAGACAGGCTGAGCAGCGCCTTGTGTCTCCCTGTCTCTCCATCTGCTCTGAGTTTGAGAAGCCTTTGTACTATAGAGAGACTTACACTACAATATGTCAAATGTTCACTATCCACGGTTTCACTGTGCAAACGTACTATTCTCAAGAAGCTTAAGAAAACAAAGGCACTGATCCTATCTCCAGTGTTGGGAAGTAACTGAATACATGTACCAAGGATACATATTGTGAATACTAATTTTGCGTAACTGTATTTTGTACAATTACTACATTTGGTGATATTCAGTTACAGTTAAAATCTGTGATTATTTATTCAAATGTATTGCAGTCGTGCTGTCTGTACAGTAATCAGCAGCTCTCATTTCTCGATCTGCTGCTGAGTTTTTATGTGAGCCACTTGCATCTAGATGAATTTCCCCTGGTGCGGCTTTGAACTTTGAACACTCCTCTTGAAGTAGAAGCTGGTAAATGATGGAGTTGCCCACTGGCGTTTGCTGTACCTTCTACTGCTGCAGCTATCTCTCTCTTACAGTCTAAATATTGTCAACACAGAAATATCATACATTATGTTCTGTTTCAGATGGCTAAGAACCTTTTGGGTGAGTCAGAGGCCTGACTTAAGTCATTACAAATAATCTTGAATTTCAGTTGTCAGTTTGGTTGTAAATAAACCAAAATAATGAGATTCTAATATCACAACTTGATCTCATAATCTGGTATTATCTGCTAAGAAAAGTTTTTCTAACAATGAGTCAGTTTTGACTATCGCTTTGTTACGCTTAGCCAGAGGGGATAACTGCAGAACAGCAGAGGTAATTTGATTTTCTTCCCACAGCAAACCCAAATGTACTGGGTAAGTATTTATCACATTGTGGGGACTAAGATCTGGTCCTCCTGATCTAATTCCTTTATTATGAGATCAACAACATGATTTAAGGCTACGATATGGGTTAATTTAGGTTAATATTATGGTTAGGTTAATTATGGTTAAAGTGGCGATGTTAGAATGTTGATACCTCATCAAAAACATACTCTGAGTTGTGCTTTGTTTCATTCACAAATGTCTGAGTAATCCTTGGTTATTAGTCTGTCTGCATCTCCAAAATTAAAATCCTCTGTTCCACCTTGTGATGCCATGGAGTGGTAGTTTTAAAGCTGCTGCCTTTTACATTTATCTCAATAGATTGGCTATTCCAGAGTTCAAACCATCCAATTGATCATAGTAAATGCATACAGAGTTTAAAAACACAGCTTAGCACGTCCAGTACCATATGACATCACAAGGTGGAGTGTTTTTGAGAGAAGAACTGCCTAAATATGCAGGGTTTGTGTGTTAAACATGTGTGAATGCAACAATACACAACTACAAGTATTTTTTTCACAAGGACATAACATTATGACATAGATCAAAAAATAGCATAATACCGGCCCTTTAAGGTTAGGATCAGTTTCAAGTAAATCAGTGTCCCCAAAATCCATCAAACCTCAAAATGAGCCGTAAGTAACTTCCAAAGCAACAGTCCTACATCCATCTATTTCCAGTTAGGTCTGTCGCCATAATTCCTATATTGACTTATCGTTCAATATATGAAAGCTGGAACAAAATATTTTAGGGCTCAATACAGTATTTATCATGTGTTCAGTGTCTTTGCAATAGTTAAGAGATTTTTATGTAATATAATGAAATTTGAGCAGAAATAAATAAAATAAATAACATGGCTAATTTTTGGTTTACTCTGCTATTTATTTGTTGCAGCTCATGCTTCTTAATGTTACTGTTTATTTAAAGTTACGATTACTGAGATTTTCCTTCTTTGTGTCAGTGGCATAGTTTCAATATTTTCGTTTATCTTAATATTTCTGTGTAGCAGTATATCATGCTTCAAAGTGTGTGATCGTGACAACCCTATTTCCAGTCCAATTGCTCCCCATACTATTGGACAATGCATTTTACCAAACCACAAACTGTTAGCGCAGCATTTAACAACAGGCGTGACAAGCGAGCAGATCAGAAGTGACAGATGAAAGAAAGCAGCGAAGGGTGAGGAGGAAGCCGATGTTCTCGTATAGCACCATGACTCACGCTCCTGGCCAGCAGCACGCACAGACATACATTTTATTTATAGGAGGATTGCACGTGTCCACTCCCTGGCAGCTCCTCATCACTGCAGGTGCTCCAGCAAAACAGATAGTCTAATGGTGTTTTACAAGAGGTTTTTAATGTTTTTCTCATTACTAGGTTTGGTGAGTAGTTTCAGTCAAGCAGCAGATTGTGAAAAAAAAAGTTGAAAAGAAAAGTACAAAATATAGGAGGTACCAGTGAGTTCTAAAACTGAAGTCTTCCACATATATCATCAATACAGAAAATTCCATCCAAAATACAATGACAATTTAAATGCAAGGACGACATTTTTCTTGATAGAGTAAACAGTAATTTAACACAGCAGAAGAGTTGTCATCTTTTTTAATTAGTCTAATAATAAATATTTAGCAATGTAGACAAGTTATGACCCTTGTTAATATTATGGCTGTGAGGTAACAGATATATTATTATTACCTCTACCTATATCATATCTGATGTCCAATCAGGTAGTGAAAATATAAATGCACGATCCATTTTTCAGTACTGATACCGATACTCTTTAAGGATCTGCCAATACCTGAATTAATCCATACTAACAAATGAAATTAGTAGTCTAAATTGTCATATACACTTTAAAATCATTGTTATGTGCCATCGCTCATTCCTGACTCCATCTGTGTGCTGTCATCTATATCTCTCAATCTCTCATTAAGTCTTATCTTCAGGGCAGCACTGGACCCGACCTAGGCAATCAATATACCACATGGCTCGGGCTACTCCACCAATCCTATTCTCTTTCTCAAACTGTTTTTCCGCAATGGACATTTTCTTTCCCTAATTCCCACACTTGCTTATATCTTGGCACACGGCGTTCTTGAGAATCATCATTACCCGCCAACAGCAAGGCAAACCATATGCCATCAGCAAGCAGGACAGTTTCAAACTCGCAATTAGCACGAATAGTTTTCAGCAGGTATCTGGTAATATACCAGCTCAGACCTTCATAGATCAATAGACTTCGACTCATTACGGAGGTGGGAATAAACAGGCATCAATGGGAAGCCAAGCGCACGCAGACTGACAAATGAAAAAGGTTCTGCTGAGATAAATTTGTGGGCGGTGGATGTGAAAAAGAAAATCAGGGAGACAAAAGAGGAAGCCTAGAGAGGAGAGGAGGCGGCATCAAACAACCTTGAAGTGGGACACAAACAGAAGCACAGCTGTTGGACTGGAGCTGAGAGCAAAGATTTGGGCCCTGGTTTGACCTTTAGCGTGAGAATGATGGAGGAGCAGTGGCAAAGTCATCTCAGGGAAATGTGAAGAATCCAAGAGCACTTGAACTGACAAGCTAGTGGTTATTTTTAATTCTGTCAATGTAGTTCTACATCCCATACACAAGAGCTTTTTAATCTGCATTGATTACCTCTAAATGGCAATGGTTCACCGTTTAACAGATGCTCACTTTCTGAGCAAATACCATAATAACATGAATATTTTGTATAATGCTCTCCCCCTTGCTTTAACATAATATGCTTTACATTTCCTGTATGTAGGCTTACAAATATCCAATTTTGTATAGGCCAACCTTATCAATAACTGGAATAGTTTTTGTCTCACGTGGCTGGTAGAAAAGAAATGTGTTTTTCTACTACTGTTGCATGTACTTTTCAGGTCATTGCTCATGTATCATTTACAAACAAAATGACATGTCTCTCACTCAAGATTAGCAATGTCTTTCAGTCCTTATTTTTTCCCTTTCTTTTTTCCTCCTATGTAGCCATATTTGTCTTGATGTGGAAAAAACATGCGTGTGTGTATTCTGCATCCTAGGCAGCCAACTATACATGAATATATTAAAAATGATGACAAAAGTAGAGATTACTTTTACTTGATTATCACATTAGATGCACACTAAAAGACTGCTCTTTGTTTAATGTGTTAATTTAGATTTAAAAAAAAAAAACTGAATAGGTAAAGATATGCAGATAAATCAGTGCATCATTATGAAACTTCCACTACTCTAATACCAACTGTCTGAGGAGCAGTAAACACATTTACTAGTACATTTGAAGTACTGGGATCCAAACTAAACAGGAGAGTTGGTCACCTCTCTCAAGTAGCAGGAGATCCCTCGAAGCGCAGAGCTCATGGCAGTTGGTGAGGGCAGCTGGAGGCACAACAAGAATATGTGAGAAAATTATTAACAGGATATGAAACGCAGAGAGGGACAGACCTGAACTGAGCAGACGGTGAAGCAAACTTTGGCTGAACATTGTGAGAATCTGAAGTAACTTTTGCTGACAAAATTGCAATCGCCATGATACATAACTACACTAGCATTAGTTTGGGATAGAATAACTCTAATAACTCCAAACACACAAACACTTTGTAAAGAGCCAAATGGAAAACCTTAGCATTGTTTCGATATAGTTCAGAATTGCATGTTATGTAATTTAACTGCCAATAATGCTAATGTACAATAATACCCATGCTATTAATCTTGATAAATGAACTGTTGATATGGCATAGAGTGGTATATTTGATCTCTCCCAGTCCCCACAGTAAACTAACAGCCCCAGGCTTCTCCCAGAGAACAAGAACACAGCATGGCATGGCCCCTTTCACCCACTCCTGCCCCCCACCCCTGCCCCCAGCTCTGCAGTGCTTTTATTTTTTAATCCATTTGTTTCTCAGTCCCCCTTGATCCCACTATCGACGCTTCCTCCTTTTATTCTTGTACTCTCAGAGCAGCCTTTCCCACATGTGACCCGCCTGACATTTAGCCGACACAAAAAGCTATTTCTAGACAGATATTCTGTTATGGTTTACCTCTTATTTATGCTTCAACAGACCTCACTATATACTATATACATGGTTATGTTTCTTTTTTTATTAAAAATAAAAACCTATAAGGTCCCCATTAATGCAGCTAAATAACTAAGAACATTCCTCATGGGGATAAAAAAGTGGTGATAAGAAAACATTGTTGACCTGTGCAAATGACCTTTTCTTTAAATAGACCCAAGTGTTTTCTTCTAACCTTCATAAATTTATTTTTAACAAAGAAAATATTTAGAAATGTTCCATTAATAACATAATTTTCATGTAATAAACTCTAATTAACCCAATTCGAAAGTCCCCTCAAGCTTTTACTTCCTATTTCTTTCCATTTTCCCATGGGAAAATATCTACAATGTAATCATTGGAAGCAATTGGCTGTGATTTTAGATTCGATATTAATCATACACTGATCCATTGATCCAAAATGTGCAGGTTTTAATGAGGCTTGTCAGTGTGACCAAAGGTTGTACTGTAAAGAATGATAATCCCAGTACTGTACTTTTCTACTGGGTCATTTTGAGTAACTTCAGTAGCTTGTGTTCTACTGGTCTAAAAGTTAAGTTTTCATAAAGTAAAGTCTTTAATTAATTTGGTGCTAAGCTTCTCATTTAGATTTAATGATGAGGCTGTTTCTGATGCTGGAATCTCACAGGAGGGGGGTGCTCCAGACAGATGTTAAAGTGTTTGGTCTGGTCAGGCTTCACACGGCGCAGAGCCACCCTCGACTCCCCAATGAACTCATTATGTGTCAGCTTGTCTTCGTCACACACAGACACCCTGGAGAAAGGGAGCAGAGGGGAGAGAGAGAGGGAAACAGGAAAATATGAATAAACATAAAACAAGAAGAGCAGGAACCATTACTGATGCAGGTAGAGAAACAATGTTTCACACCACAAATGTTCTCCCACTCAAGGATGCAATTATCATTCAGACAGCTGAATAGACTCATCTATTTTTAAACTTTGTGGTGATGGAGATTTAAGGGGTCTCACTAAAGTGGGACTAAAACCCAGACAGAGACTGAACTTGGAAATCTAGAAATCAATTAAGGCTAATGAAGTATCAAACTGTGTGTATATATTAACACACTTGTATTGACAATGCTTGTAATGCATTCAAATGTAGATTTTTAAAGCTACATTACATTAACATTTCAGCTTACTTCCCCAGAACCTTTCACTGTTCTAGAGTGGCTTGAAATCTCATCTATTCAACGTAGATTTGATTTAAGTTGGTCTTACCTAAACAATATCAGTTTTCCTACAGTGTGATGTACCTGCACAATGCTTTTAGTTAGCTCACTTTTCACAACTTTAACCATGGAAACCAAAATAATATTTAAATGCTAATAAACCTGAGCATCCGATCAGTACAGAGAAACTAATTCTAATAAAATTTAAATCAAGACATGTCATAAAGGCATTTTTAAACTTATAAGAGAGGGCTTTGATTTATTGTATTGTTTGCACATTAATAGGCTTGACTAAAGACCACCTCTTTTATCATTGCCTAGAGGTCCATGAAGCGTGTCCCGTTACCCTTTGTTAACAATAAAAATTTAATGTGTTTTGGTGATTAGGATAGGTACAATATTTGTCTTTATCTAAAAAGTAAATGTCATGAAGCTTTTTATTAAACTCCATTTAACACAAGTGAAATAAGGCTACAAATGACACACAAGATTTAATAGTGTCTGGTGAGAAAAAAATGAAAAGGCTAGCAGAAGAGCTTGACTGACGCAAATTCAGTAAATGAGTCAAATTGAATGGGGGGAATAACAGGAAGCATTTCATCAAGAATTGTATTGGCTATGCATTTCAAATTTCACACAAACACAAAATCCATCTAAGAACCCATTCTAAATCCGTGACTAAATCTGAGAAGTATTACAAGCATCTCAGGCACTACTCCACGTCTCTCTGTATAATAACATAATCATCATGACCCTTGTTCAGTGGAAACCATGCACAGCTAATACAGTGCTGCTCCTGACTCAATTAATTATATGCTATGCTGCAGTAACACAATAATGATGGAAGGCAACAGTTGACACAAACCTGACCTGAATTAGACAGACCACAACAGCCAGTATCTGTATGTGAGCATAGTAAACACCATCTACTAGGGCTGGGCGATATGGACCAAAAAATATATCTCGATATATTTTGCTATATCTCGATATACGATATATATCTCGATATCTTTACAGGAAAAATAACCCCCTCCCACACTACTGCAAAAACAACAAACAAATTTTATCTGATTAATATTCCTTTAGTACTGCACTTAAACACTCTGTGCCCCTTTTTGGACCCTCACCCACAGTTTAAAACCCTCTTCTTTAAGAGAACTTCCACTGGTACTTTAAAGAAAACTACTTCAAAGTGAAAAAAGATTTTTAAACCTGTATTTTGACATTCCGAACTGGAGTTACATTCTCTTGTTTTAAAGTGATGTTTAGTCTCTGCACATTTGCCAAATCAAACGCACATTGTGACAAATATGATCACACTCAGTATTCAGACCTTGAGTCAAGACCGAGTCCAAATGCGCTCGCTTTAGAGAAGGTCCAGTGGTGTGGGGGTGCCTAATGAGAGATGGGGCAGGTGTGGGTCCTGCTGCAGGGCGCTCCTCGTTTAAGGGGCGTGGGTGTGTTTTGAAGCGGAGTTTGTTCATGTGAGTGATATCGGCCACACGCGGAGCTCGTGTGCTGGAGTCGTGCGCGATCGCAGGTGTCATGTGGTTGCGCTGGCGGTGGGCAGGTGCATTTAGAAAGTTTAACTCGTTACGTTGCGTCTGTGCGCAGCTCCTTATTGTGGCTGCAGAAGCACTCGCACAGATGCTGTTTGTTTTTCCCGTTCACACAATGAAATATTTACTCGCGAGTGAAATGGGCGCACTGTAGAGCCCTGGTCCTAGTCTTGGTTTAGTCCGCGACCGAGCCCCAGGCTCTGCGGCCGCGTTTAGTCCTGGTTTAGTCCTAGTCCTGGTTTAGTCCGCGACCGAGCCCCGGGCTCTGCGGCCGCGTTTAGTCCTGGTTTAGTCCTAGTCCTGGTTTAGTCCGCGACCGAGCCCCGGGCTCTGCGGCCGCGTTTAGTCCTGGTTTAGTCCTCCTGGTTTAGTCCGCGACCGAGCCCCAGGCTCTGCGGCCGCGTTTAGTCCTGGTTTAGTCCTAGTCCTGGTTTAGTCCTAGTCCTGGTTTAGTCCGAGGACAGCTCCGGGCTCCACGGAGGAGCTCGGGGGACAAACGCGAGGAGGCGGAGGCGAGCGCGGCACAGAGAAGGCAAAATAAGCTAAGCGGCGAAACCAGAAGTATACGTAAGCATTATAGCGATATCTCGATATGTCAGAATTCATATCGAGTTTCAAAAATATCTCGATATATTTTAAATATCGAGATATCGCCCACCCCTACCATCTACTATTCCACCTCCTCTAGCAAAGCGAACTGTGCAAAAGTGCATTAGACTCAACCAATGTATATTTATGGGCTCGAGAAAACTTTTCTACAAACTGTAATAGACCAAAGATTTGTAAATGCATTTGTTATGGAGAAAGGAAAAAACACTGCATAAAGGGCCCATATTACGCTGTTTTTGGATCTATGTTATAATTTTGTGTCTTCATCACAAACATGCCTGAAGTTATGTTTTGTATCAACACACAAACCTGCATATTTAGGCTGAGATCTTCTCTCAAAAAGAAAACACTCTGTTCAACCTTGTGATGTCATGTGGTAATAAATACAGCAAGTGCACCATACACCTTCACTGGAATCATCTAGATAATTTCAGACCTGGAATTACCTGGAATCTCTTCTGAACTAAAGGTAAACAAAACAGCTGTTAACCGGAAAGCTACCACTACATGACATCCCAAGGTGAAACAGAGCATTTTGAGCTGTGGAGATGCAGACAGACTAACAATAAACAGTTACTACAATGTGTGAATGAAACGAAACACAACTCCAGGTATGTTTTTGATGAGTTAACAACATTATGGCTTAAAGCTCACAGAGTCAATTTAGCATAATACAAAACCTTTAAATCATAACAGCTGCCCATATCACATTGCATTTCTCATGGTACGCCAGTGTTTGCTTTGACACATGTGAATACTAATATGTTTATAGCAATAAAACAGAGCCCTATTATTCAAATAAGGACGTGAGTGTGAGCTAATGTCAAGAATCAGTACGCTAGGCTTTATGTGGGGCCTGTGAGCTATTGTTTTTCCTGTGATCTGTATGTAAATAAGAACAAGCAGCACGAAGAGATGGTGGGATGAAAAAAGCTATTTGTCACGGGAGAAATGGAGCCTCCTTCATGTGACTTGAACCTAATTTAAAAGTGCACATTGGTGGCAGAGCTAGGGCTGGCTACTCAAATGCACAGACGCAGAACAGTGCAAAGAGGGGCCAGAGAATTGATGTTGTCGCCATGGTTAAATCCAACTACTGCACAAATGACAGATAATATTAGACGCCTTTGGAAAAGCTTTCTATAATGTATTGCAGGTGGGAATTCTATATATGGTACAATTTGCCTTTAAACTGTCTGCATGCAGATGTTTTGACTTGGTTTACGGTTAATATCGCTGTAATTTTTTCTTTCTAGACCTATGCACATGGATTTTTTACTGTTAAAGAAATAAATGGTGATATTATTCACCACTTTTAGCCACACAATTCAGATGACACTGATTTGATGGAGCCTCCTGCTTGTCTCCATGGAGATTGCAAAATTTTATGCCATTATTTCTGTGGATCATTGTTCAGATAAGCCATAAATCTTTGGAGTAGAGTTTGGTATCTTCTAGTAACCAAATGTTGTGCTGGTACTGCGACATAGCTACTATTATTTCTCTTACTTTACAACTATATCACTGACAGTATGATTCTGCCTGGAGATCTTTTGTATAGTGACCCATACCCTCTTGCCTTTAAAGATGCATTGTGTAACTTCTCTGGTGGAGGGTTCGTCAGATGCTTTTCTCCATGGAGGTTTTATTGCTTTGTCTGGAAAGTTTCAGAATATGGCATTAAACCTTTCTGTCTTCACGGAGACCAAACCAGATCATGTTACTGGTCAGAGCCTGTTTTCATTGTATTTTTGAGTAGTAAAACCAGCTGTAATTGAATAAATGTAAGGTATAGCTGTTTAATGTCATACTATGGAACATTCCAGGCAGAGCAATGACATATTTATAGAAACAAGCAGGTCACAGAGCCCAACCAAAAAGTAACATAGTGCACCTTTAAGGGAGAATGTCTTCTTTAAGATTTTTAAAAACACAAAGGTTTTTGGTACAATTTATGAATGAGAATTTGAGGAGAAGACTACAAAACAGAACAGCAGCAAAAACAAAAGGCGCCATAGGAAAGAGGAAATGGACACGTCAGAGGGGCGATGGATGAGAGTGTGAACCAGCCTCGAGAGTGAGATTATCATAGGTCAATGAGTCAAGTGCGATACCCAGTGCTGTTAGAATGTGTTTCCTACTATAATGTCACAAATTATGTTTAGTCACATTCACTGGCATTTCAGGGCCACCAGTGTTGAGTATTTTATGTAACCATCTTAAATAAAGTTGTAAAAATATAATGTGTAGCTGAAGCAATTTTACAGCAATGGTGTGACTAAGGTTTGCTGCAGCCTCCACCTTTTTAGCCTTTACTTTTTTCATTTTCAACTCAAGGTCTTCTTATATTTTGAGCAGAGGCGCAGTAGTCAATTTCTTTTAAAAAAAATGTAACCACCGTGAAATAGAATAGTTTTATTTCAAATTAATCTGTCACACTTTCTATCAGATTGGATATAGGCTATACGGTTATCAAACTAATAACCAAATAGTGATCAATACTAAAATTGTCGAAAACAAGCAAGGCTATTCATTGAACAAGTATCAATACTGAAAGAAAAGAAAAGAAAAGGCACTTAAACTGGAAAACAATTTGACCATTTTATATCAGAAATCTGTATGGTAAAATAAAATAACTACTATTATAACTGTTCTGATTGTTTTTGTGGTATCAGAACGAGTACTGAGCCCTATCTAGAATTCAGTAATAAATATTTTATTTTTGTTCTAGAAAACAACAAAAAACAGTGTTTTGTTTCATCTCAGTGCGTAATGTCCATATCACCTTGTGATGTCATGAAGTGGTAGTTTTCAAGTTAACAGTTACTTTTTGTCCAGTACAGATTGGCAATTTCAGGTCTTAAATTATCCAAATGATTCGAATGAAGGTGAATGGAGTTTAAAACATGACATCACTAGGTGGAACAGAGTGTTTTCTATCTGAGAGAAGAACTTGTGTGTTAAACATGTGTGAATGAAACAAAACACAACTCTGGGAATGTTTTTGATGAGGAAACAGCATTATAACAGAGACTGAACTTTGAGTGCAATACAAAATAACAATTACAATACTAGTACCATCATAACAGCACTAATTTGAGCTCTCCTTTAGATGTCTGGATGCTTAATTGGAGACATTCACTTGAAAACAATGATAACAATTCCAGGGCATCTGCTGTATAATGTGCTGCTGATTTATTGGTGCAATCCTGAAAACAATCTCATTTTTTGACAGCGGTAAATCTCTCCATTAGACTACTCCATGGTCGGTCGCTGTGGAGAAAATTGAAACCTCTGCTTTACTTTGATGCATTCCCTCCGTTCCATCCCATATGTCACTAGGGAAGGGAAAGCTTTTCTCGAGGCAAGCCCCACATATACCCATAAACCCACACTGCACATTATTGATGATAGCCGTAGCGCTGTTGAATCATTCGCTAAAATAACATTCTATTTTAAACGTAACCGTAGTGACGTCGTCGTGTTTACACATTTCACTGATTTAACACTATCTCTCAGCCTGTGATGTAAGCCCATTGTGTATTTTTCCACTACCCTGGAGATATCAATTTCCTATTTAAAATCAGACACCAAAACTTTTCGAGACAATTCACAGCTTTTGTCACCTCTAGAGGGGGTCAGCAAGTTGAAACACCCCACAGTGCAACGCCTGACCCAAATATGTCAACGCGGTTCAAGTAGAAGTGAATCGTAGCAGATGTTTAAGTTTAAGAGAAGATAGTTGAGAGCTTTTGTTGTGTTGTAGGACATTAGAGGCATTTAAACTTCAAGATAAACTGGTGTGGGCGATAAGGCATCTTCTGTAAGGAAAAGTCTGCTTTGTCGTGGTCAAAAGGACAGGTAAACAGGACCAAAATAGCCTCATACAAACATTTACCCACCTTAGTGTTTTGCGGTACATGTCTTCTTCCGTGATCCCACAATAGGTCAGTGTCTCGTTCCAGACTGGATTCAGAGTGTTGCGGACAATCTTTGTTTTCAGTTTATTGGCCTATAAAAAACAAAGAACACAGACATTACTAAGTGCTTACTGGCTTTCATACAAGGAACTAAATGTACTGGTCCATGACTGACAATCGAGCAAACAATTCAATAACACCAACAAACAAACAAGCATTATGATGAGATTAATGGGGTGGACCAGCTTTCCCTCTTTCTTTTGGTTGTCCTACACAGCCATTTGTCCGCTGTGTCTCAGTTTAATTAATCTCACAGTTTTTCACTGTGCCACATGTACTTTGATAATGATAATTTGTGGTCTTACATTTTGGACCATGAGTCATGATTCAAGATTCAAGATTGTTTATTTGTCATATGCAGGTTCAACTCAAGGTCAACAGTGCAATGAAATGCTTAGGATGAGAAGAACCGTTGACTTGCTAAGATATTCAAGAAGTACTAATAGCTGCAATAAATAGTACTGTTAAAAAGTGTTTGCAAATACAAGGGAAAATAAGTAAACAATATAGTAAAAAAAATTATAAAATATAATAAAATACAGATATAATAAAAAATGTAATATACTATAATATGCAAAGGTGCAGGTAGGATTAAATAAGGTGTAGGTAGAGTATTTCATAAATGAGTTCCATATTGCACATAATTGTATTGCACGTGGGTTGTGGAGCAGGTTATTGCACAGATAACAGTTACAGTGAGGTAGTGATGTCCATGATACATTCATTTAGTGCAGCAGCAATAAGAGTATAATGCATCACAGACAGTAGTTTAGTGCAGTATTATTGAGATTTCAGTAGTCTGACAGAGTGGGGATATTAACTGTCTTTCAGTCTTTTTGTGCGTGCTGGGAGCCTCCGGTATCGTCTGGCAGAGGGCAGCAGACAGAAAAGGTACATCCCAGTCACACCTATTCCTTTCCCCTTTTTCATATTAACAACCACATTTCTATGCTGCTCTTACCAGCCCCTCTATCCCTCCTTTCTCCCTCCTTTCACATGGCCCTGAGAGTGGAGGAGGGCACCAATGGCTGCAGAGTCACATTTGGTGCCATAAAACTGAATAATTGTTAAAATGTTGGGAAATGTTATTATTTTACAATAGCTCCATGGTGAAAATCTTTAAGATTAGGGTTTGAGTTAGTGGTCGATAAACCAAATTGGATGTAGAGCTCTAGATGGTCCTCCACTCATCATGGTGCTCTCCATTAGCTGCAGCTAGACTTTTCCCCAAGAAATGTGTATTACACACTAATTAGGTAATTGTTTTGTATTTTTCAGTAAAAATCTGAGAAAAGCCATAGAAATTCCTGAAACAAGATGTTTTTGAGTTAACTGTTGTTAATAGAAATCACCTCATAAGACTGATTTTTTTTCTTTGTGTGTGCCTCCTCCATTTTTCTATGTTGTCAATGCATAATAAGAAGTTGGTCAAGGAGGTAGCACTTTTCAGTACAAATAGTTAGCCTACTTACTACTAAGCCATCTGTTGTAGTTTTTAACTCATCATTTATTTGGTGTTCGATAGAATATGCTGAATTAACTGTTGTGTACAGTTTAGTGGGGGGCTCTATTCAATCACTAACGTCAATGTGCTAATAATAAAAATGGAAACCTTGCAGGCTCCCGGCAGCAGATGCAGCTTGACGTAAGGATCAGCTAAACCATTAAAATCCATGGGCTTCAGACCCTTATGGAGAAAAAGACAAGAAAAGACAAAACAGTTAAGCAAAGAATGACAACAGCAGGAGAAATTGGTCAGAACACATTACACAACATTTTATGCAACGTTTAGTATTTTGTCTCTAAATTGAACATACCTTTGCTTTCAATACTGTGCAGTGTAATGAGCTTGTTGCACTTTCGTATAGCAGGTCAAACTCAAGTGTCCCCAAGGATGCTGGGAAGCAATTATGAGACAGTTAGTTTGGTAATTGCTTTTGTAGTGATTTTGTACTACCTGTGTGTGGGAAGAAGAGATACAAACGGAAAAACTACTAATGGACAGTTAGACATGCTCTCTGCAAAACTTCAATAACGATAAGTGACTACAACAGAAAATTACTGGAATAGGATATGCTAATATGCTAATGCAGTAACTCAAAAAGCTATGTCAGTGTAGCAAATGCACCTAGCTTTTTAATATTGCCACTATATTCTGAATTATTCATTCATCTGAAAAAACATTAATTAAAAAAAAACATATTGGCAAATAAACAAGAGCAGTAGTAGTACCGTATTTGTTTTTACCCGTGTATTGCGTCAGATCACTTTTAATACTTGTTAATAAAGTGATGATAAAAATGTAGAAAAATATAACAGATTTAGCTGAAGATAACAGACGGGACCTGCGGCTACTTATGCTAATGGTGTCAGAGATGCACATTGTGTGAGCCAAAGATCTGTCGGTCGAAGAAGCCAAGTATTTCTGGATGTGAGTTGAGACGTGTTTCAGTTATAGGTGATTTGTTTGTGTCTCAAGGCCGGGCTCAGGTGCATCTCATCACCATGACAACTACAACATTCCCTCAGATCCCTGCATCGTGAGGCTCTTATGTGCTTGATTATGAGGCTTGTGCTCATGGTGTAAAACAGTGGAGTGATGGAAATGTACCACTGCCTGCTAATCCAGGCTAAACAGCTGCAAGCCACACAGCTGATTACGGGTCTCTGGGAGGCTGCAGTGCTCCGAGCAGGATGCACATTCATTATGCTGCAGCCACTGCCTGCTCTACTCTGTCTGAAGCCAGAGCCTTTCTATCTTTGTAAACTTTGTGACATTTCCCATCTGGACTTCTGCAGGAGCTTCATTTGAATGGCACCAGGTGAAGCTTATGCTGATGACTCACTGTTATCGTCGCTGTCACAGCTGTCGATCTCGATGGAGGTGTCCATGCTGCTCATGGCAGACAGTGAGCCCCCACCTCCCGCTGCACCTGGTAACAGAGGCGATAACAGACCCCCACTAGTCCCGCCTCCTGTTCCTGAGGCCCCGCCTCCATGCCCCCCAGTGCAACCCGGGCTCAGAGTTGCGGGTGCAGCACCATGACTGGGCGACAGAGGCTCTGAAAAGGAGGAAGTGGGTGATAGCCGTGGAAAATAGGCTGAGATCTGCCGAATGGGGCGGATGGGGCCTGGGCAGACATCAATGGCCATGTGCTCCTGGATGGAGATGGCTAAGGACTTTCCTTTGCGTACAGTCATAGGGCTGCAACACAGAGAAACAAATATTTACTCCTAAACCAAAGGCTGTATTTCATTCCACCATATATAATAAGATTCTGAAGTAGAAAAAAAAGGGGGGACATGGATCTGTCCCATTACACACAACACACACATAAATGAAGTAGCCTACATGAAGTGCACAAGGACACAAGCTCTGGGACAGGTACTATTGCTTTAAAAAACAAAAAAGCAAAGACCTACTTTTCATCTTGAAAATGCAAATGCTCCAAATCAATATTCTTCTCTTTAAATGTGCATTCTTCATAGTAATTGTTCTAAGAATAAAAACTGTTTTTTTGTTGTTGAATATATTCAGAGAAGAAAATACTCAGTCCAGGGAGAAGAGGACTTTGAGACACTGCTTTCATTTTCTCTGCGTTCTTCAACAGAAAATACAGATTTAATGAGAGCCTGATGCACTGTTGTCCAGATATCATCACATCTAATTGAACTGTCTCATTGGCATATGGTGAAAAGCAGCACTTTTATCACTCACACACTGAAACTCCCTTCATCATAATTAAGGCTCTTTCAAGAAGAGATATTACCCACAAAATGACAAAATACCACAAAGGATGTGCACAAATGACCATTTCAATAGAGCATATCTGAACACAGTCAATTTTATCAGTAAGGAGAAGATATAATGGCAAATGGGGGTCTCCTGTGAATCTCATGATCCCTCAAGAAATAAAGTGGGTGAGCTACTGGAGCATGACTTATCTGAAGTGCTTAACAATCTCAGATGAGTCTGAGATGCAGTGGCAATTATAGGATAAATGTTAAGGGATGGAGAGGGAAATGAGAGGAGAATCCTCATAAACACAGTAAATTTTTCAGCCTTGCATTTCCACTTTAGTGCAGATTTTCTGATTTTCTACACATGTATTTAGCCCAAAACTAAAAGTCAGGTAATTGGTCACTGACAAACTAAAACTTTTTGGCCTGTTGGGAATCACAAAGTAATGTTTCATTTGGATGATGCATTTTGTGTTTTTGTTTGAGCATAGACCGTCCGTGATCAGAAAACTCCTGGATCGTGGATTTAGGGATTATTACAAATTATGAGTTCATCACAGGTCAGACAACAAGTAGATTTAATATTCCCATATCACCAAGTAATAAGGCATTTCCTTTGGCCTATGGCCACCACCTCTCTCTCACCGCCTCCTCTTTTTCCTGGTAGCCCTTTTCCATGGCTAGCTCCTTCTCTGCATTCCTTTGCTCATCTTTCTTGTCCCATCTCTATTACAGAACTAATCTTTGAGCACCATAAAATCAATTTGCCCTTTGTCAGATTAAAGCTTTTTAT
The DNA here is from genome assembly GCA_030686955.1 of Odontamblyopus rebecca. NCBI lineage: Eukaryota > Metazoa > Chordata > Actinopteri > Gobiiformes > Gobiidae > Odontamblyopus > Odontamblyopus rebecca. The sequence goes on along the minus strand of CM060671.1, from coordinate 20,097,383 downwards.
GTAAAAAGGCAAATCAATGTACAAAAACAAAATTGAAACAGCTAGTCAGAAAACCTATACAATATTTTAAACAGAAGCTTTCCCTTTAAAACGTATCCTCTTGGAATAGTTGTAACTCACCTATTTCTTAAAGCACTAAGCATTTCTCGTTCACTAATGGTTTTACCTGATTTTGGCACAAATGAAAGAGGAGGTATTACAAAAACATTGCTGCTTTGGTTTTCTAAGGACAGAACACCCTGTGAAGTTGTGATCCATACTAAACAATAGCTCTGATGGATGCTAACTGCTCATGCTGGTGTAATCAATAGACGCTGTGGCAATGTTTGCACTATAAGGTTGTTTGTTTGTTATGACTATCAGGTTTAGTCTTGTAAGTGATTGAGGCTGGGCTCAAACAAGTGGGGCAGTCTGCTTTTTTTGTATCGACTGAGCCATAAACAGATGGTTTTCATGTTGGACACAGTGGTACTGACCCACAGGAAGTGGGCGTCTCTAACTGTTGACCTTCATGTGGATTAAAGACAGTGAGGGTCGCCTGTCATGTTCACTCTGGTCTCTTGCTGTGAGCACAACTCCGATTCTCCTCCAGCTTTTCACTGGCACCACATGAAACAGACTTATCCAGAGCAGTGCACTGTGCACCAGCTGCAAACTTTACTCACTCAGCTGGTGAAAGGACTTTGACAGACCTCTGGATCAGTGAGAGCAACAGCGACAGCCATTTTGGGTCCATAGTGGACCCAGTTGCACATGACTTCTGAAGCCCTGAGCTGCTGGTCAGAGTTCATCACTAAGCAGTCAGAGTCTCTTTGGCCAAAATTCTGTGTGAATAACAATATTTCCCAGCACTATGGTCTGTAACCATACAGGTGTAAAGAAATCATATAGTTCATTTACTTAAAAATTCAGCTTTGGCAGAAGAGTCTGACCTAAAACACACATTATGTGGCTGAAATAAAACCTGGTGCTGTTTTATTTTTTTGCTGCATAAAAGTGCTTTAGTTAGTTTGTGTTTATTATTAATAGCAAATGTCACAGTTATCTGTCATTTCCTGCTGTTGTTGAGTGGGGTTACAATTGCTGAATATGTCAGCCCGGAGGAGGCAAAACATCAAGTTGTTAGTCATCTATTTTCTAAAAAAGTTATGTTTAGTGCCAGGGCCGGCCCCCCCATTAGGCAACATAGGCAAATGCTAAGGGCGCCGCTGCTCCACTAGGGGGCGCCGAGCGCAAAAATCGGCGATGGGGGATAAAATCCTCCACTGTCTAAAACATTGTCACTATGAACTGTTTGATTTCTTGTGAGTATCTGTACTCTGGCAGTATTTTTTTTTTTTTTTTTTGCAATCCAAGGGGCGCCACCTGAAATCTTGCCTAGGGTGTCAAAATGGTTAGGGCCGGGCCTGTTTAGTGCTTTAGAAAAGAGGAAAATAAAGAGATAATGTAAAATTTGGAAGTACAGTTTGCAAAATGTTAGTTAGAGAAGACAAAGAAGGCTCTGTCATTTTAGAAATTAATCAAGGTTGAAGAGATTTGGACAAACTGGTGTATGGGGCAATCTGTCCAATCTCTTTTGACAAAGTCTGATCAATAGAGAAAAGTGTTTCCCCTGAATAGTATGAATGAGTGGTTTAACTCTGTCCTGGCCTGGGTCTCGCCACTGTCCACTGTGTACTCAGCCCATGGACACAGTCAACCCTTGGAGAAAATATGGAAAATGAATGAACACTTCCCTATATGGTATTTCACAATTATAATAACGACTGATCAAGACCAGCAGAGCTTAAATGGAAAATGACTGTAAGCAGATGAAACATCCATATACTTTTATCTGTCTATAATGATCTTCTGACATATATTTGACCAAACCAGCATTCACATTTCACTACACCTTAGCATATTTACAAATCTCCACAAAAACACTTCACACAAACATCATAAGTAGTAGTTTGGTTTACCCTGGTTTTTCCCTGGCTGCGTGTTGCTTTGCTTGTTGATATAATGTGCACAGTCAGTCGCCTCTCAGGGCACATGTGGCCAAGAGCTGGTGCTACTCCATCCAGCACACAACCCCAGCTCTGCCCCCAGCAGAGAGTCCACAGAGCCCACAGACAGCCCAGGCAGAGGCCACCCAGCCGGGAAGAGACAGCTTCAGCAGCTCCTAGCGAGCTCATGATTGATCACCCTCATGCTGCCAGCTGGAGTTTTTCTCATCTCCTCCTTTCATCATTATCTTATGGCCACGATATGTGACACTCTATCCTCTGACTGCTCTTTAACAAATCTGACTGTGTTTATCTTAACATCTCCACAGCCTTTGAGCAAGATGAGCTACATAATTCATTTGTCCCATCTCTACATATACATGACATATACCACCAGCATACTGCCCTGTGGCTACAGGTTATGCAATCACATGGAGTCCAAGATATCATGTATTGCATAAACAAACGTAATTCAATAGGTTTGCCATTGGAGCTACCAAAAAATGTTGATCTTAGAAAACAAAATTGTCTTCTTAAGCCACACAACATAAACAACTCAATTAGAAATTTTTTTTATTTTTATTTTTTTTAATTTAATGTCAGGATTTCATGGAAGGCAATTCTGTCTGATGAATGAGTAATAAATAATTGTATGCAATTTGGACATGATTGATATCTCAATAACTATGGGCAATGATCTTGAGGTCTTTTTAAAAATAAACCTGTATTCAGTCATAAAGACTCACATTTCTTGGGCCCTTTCATTCCACATTTAGCTTGTTCAGATTAAATTAAAGTCACATTATGCACCTCCTCAGACCCTCTCCCACTCCCACAGTATATATCACCTGTAGTTTGTGAGCCCCCCTTGAGTGCCCAGTCCATTTCCCTCCACTGTCCTGTACTCGGGACCTGTAGCGGTCCACCAGAGCCTTACCTTTGTATAACGAGCTCCCCGGCTGACAGGCAGACGGTCTAGTGTGCATCTCCCTGTATAGTTACTCATTAGACGCGTGATAGTCAGTGCATCAATGGGTTAAGCTTGGTGACAGGGAGCCCATGTCAATTAGAGGCCAAGTTATTTTAAGATGTGTAGTGAGTAAACTTCATTGTGACGGTTATATGCCCCTGTGAGAGTCTGTGTGCATGTGCATGAAAGGCGTGAAAGCGAAGTGACAGGTCAGGTAGGAGGGTTATAAAAACATACTGACACATGTTGAACCTGCCTGTAGGGTGAAGATTGTTGCACACAGAAGGAAAGAACCCGCATAGCCTATTGGTTTGGGAGTTAAGTCAAATAATACACAAAAACTATAAAAATTACACAACAAAGACAGTAGGAATTAAATATAACAACTGTAAATTTGGCCTTACCTGAGTACTAGCAGTTACGGTTGAAACTCCTCATATAAAATAAGTGGTTTCCAGTGCGGACTGAAGAGCCAGACTAACTAACAGGTGGCGGGCGCACGGACAAGCGCAGAGTGGAGAGGATGGAGGAGGAGAGAGAGTGAGAGCGCAGGAGCAAGCAGAAAACGATGCAGCTCCGCGCGTTATCATTAAAAATTAAATGCTCAGATAGTTCAAGAGGAGATGAAAACGGGGGAGCAGAGGGCAGACAGCAGGAGGAGGAGGAGGGGATAGCAGTTATATCCCTTTGGCGCACACGGCTTGTGTTGTTTGACAGTGCACAGCTCTGCTGCCATCACCATCACCCCTCCTCGCTCTCTCCCTGCAACCGCCCACTGCACATATACAGACGAGTTACTGTCACTTTGGGGGATGCGTTGTATTAATTCCCTGGAGACTTAACATAACCTTTTGAAGATAAGGAAGAGAATACTATGCTCTTTGTTAATGTCATTGTATTATAATGACCACCTACAACGAATGCTTACTAAACACATGTTGCCCTCTTTCTTTGGGGCAACCAACTCTGACATTCATTCACTATATGCAATTTTATGTTTACCAATTTAGAAATAGGAAAAAAATGTAATCCATATCACATGAAGACTTCATATCCAATTAAATAATGATCAATCTTCTTGATGTGCAACAGGAAATTGTGAACCTATCCCTCTTGCACTAGATATATGGTAGAGTGCAATAAGCAAGCAGTTCGTATCTACAATGGCAGCTACTGTATAGTGTCAGTGTTGCTATAAGGGCAGGGAATGCAATATAGAATATGTTCTGAAAAGGAAGAGATTGGTATAAATCCAGTTAAAGTGTATGGACTTTCAAAACACTGAAGTTGAGGCGTTTTGAGCTCAGACAGATTGAATGTAGGATTGCTGAAACATGCAAATAAAACCACCGATGCTTTCACCTTCCAGGCCCTCTCCAGCTCTTCTTTGAGCCCCTGGTATTTCTCTAGTTTCTCGTGTTCCTTTTTCCTGACATTACCATTGCTCAGTATTGCAATGTCCACCACCACGGCTTTGTTCTCTCGCTTATCCAGAACCACTATCTCTGGTTGGTTTGCCATGACCATTCTGTCAGTCTGTATTTGGAAGTCCCACAGGATCTTGGCTCGGTCATTCTCTACAACCTTTGGAGGCGTTGCCCACCTTGATCCTGGGGTTTCCAGCCCGTACTCTGCACAGATGTTTCTGTACACTATGCCCGCTACTTGGTTATGTCGCTCCATGTACGCTTTCCCTGCCAGCATCTTACACCCTGCAGTTATGTGCTGGACTGTCTCAGGCACTTCTTTGCACAACCTACACCTTGGGTCTTGTCTGGTGTGGTAGATCTGGACCTCTATTGCTCGGGTGCTCAAGGCCTGCTCCTGTGCAGCCAGGATGAGTGCCTCTGTGTGTCCTTCAGACCAGCCCTCTCCAGCCATTGGTAGGATTTCTTGATATCAGCCACTTCAGTTATGTTCCGGTGGTACGCCCCGTGTAGGGGTTTGTCCTGCCATGATGGTCCCTCCAGCACCTCTTCCTCTGCTCCCCACTGTCTGAGACATTCTCTTAGCACGTCATCAGTCTGGGCCTTGTCACTGATGTACTTGTGGAGCTTAGATGTTTTTATATATATATATATATATATATATATATATATATATATATATATATATGTATATATGTATATGTATGTATGTATTTGTAATAGTATTTTCTATGTCTACTTTTACTTAAGTCAAATTTGGTATCATGTATTTGTACCTGTACTTTTTTTTGTAACTGTACTTTTACTTGAGTACATTTCAGTACTGTCCTGCCTCTTAAATCACTGGATAAGATCAAGGTCTTGATGCGATGAGATGTCCCACAAGCCCTCTCCATGTGTTACTTTTTGAAAACTGCCTGTTGTGCAAGGACTTATTTAAAAGACCATCTCATTAAACCTCTCCGGTGTTCGTCTTTTTATGTTAACTTCAAGTACACCCTGACTAGATCCTCTCTGTCTGGGATGCTCCAGTCAAGTCGCTGTAGTCCCCATCCCGCCATATAATTAGGCTAATGGCTTTTAAGTCATTGAAGGACAAGGGAACATGCTTTTCCCCTCTGGTGTGTCTATTGAACGGACAAAATTGGTATCCCCCTGTGTTCTTTTCTTCTGTTTTATACTTCTTTTCTTTCTTTGTTCTTGACTCAATGAAAGTCTGTCAATCAAAATGAGGAGCAGATAAGTCACTACTGAATGGTGCTTGGTATCTTTGTTCAGTGGTGTTCAAACTGTCCTTCCTGATCCCCAGCCCTCTCCCAAGGTCTGTGTCTTTGCTGTCACAGATACTCCCACAGTCATATATGTTCCAGGGCTATTAAGTTGGAGCAATCCCTCGACATGCATGACTGACTTAACATTAAACACGAAGTGCCTCCAGAGAAGAGCCTCCCCTCCCACGCCACAGATTACACCACATACATACGCATACAATATACTGCAATTTGAAACTCTGGCCACCTCAGTCAGACAGCTCCTCTTATTCATATCTTCACTCTCCCGGCACTCACAGCTGAAGAGAACTTCAAAATGTGCTCATTATAAATGCATAGAGGCTATGTGCACGCTCCAAGCCAATTATGTAGCGGAAAGAGCGTAGTAGTTGTGGTGCTGGGGCAGGAAAACAGCTGACCACTACAAGAGCCCTCCATGCCACTGAAAAGAACAAATATCTCCAGCCAAGACAATCAACCTTATTATGCACAGATGACAGACAGAAGGGCATTCTCCCAGTCAGTTCGAAGCATGGGTTCAGGCAGTCTAGACTAATCATTTGTATAAACATTTAGAATGGGCCAATATCTGTGTTCAAATGTTAAGGTTAATAATAACTGTGCACATTATATGCAACAGGACGCATGTTTACTTGATCCCAAATTGAGGGATGACGCACCAACAAAAGCAACCATCCATAAATAAATGCAATTTTATGACTGGATGGCACAATCTGTGACATATTACAGGTCAAAGGTGAAATAACTGTTGCTTTTTTAGTGTTGAGTGGTAAATGGTCACAAATAGTGCTTCTCTGTTGAGCACTCAAAGCACTTTACATCAAGGAACTATTCACCCATTCACACACACCGTACACTAGTGCCCACAAACAACACTAGACGCAAGGCGGATGGATGGTCTAGCTCAAGGACACAGCAACAGCTTTTCATATGATTTTATTGTATGCTTGACTAAAACAGTTATCTGTGATATACTTGTTTTTTTTTTTACCTCAGAAATGTGTACAAGTGTAGATCAACTGTACGTGATTTGTGCATAGGCTATACTGCAGTAAGCTGCCTTATGTTTGCTGTAATTACTTCAAAATGGGCCATGGTCACTGCATCGAGTGGGCATGACTGTTTTGCTGCAGTCATCAGTCAAAAGTACATTATGAGCATTTTTATTCCAAACACTTAAGACATATTGTCACGTCTCTGGCAAAAGCTCCATCATGGCTTAATGTGTATGCATTGTGCTCATTAATGGGTTCATTCTTTTTTTCTTTCTGGCAAGATGACTCAAAATGTTGTAGTATTGAGGTCAATAGAAAGAAAGAAATTGGTGCATAGAACTATATGGGTCAAACAAAGTTAAATATGTTTAACCAGTTCATTATGGGAGCATAAGATGTCTCAGACCATAAGGATAATTAACATTATAACACATATTTAGATATAAATGCTGTTTGGCTGTTTTCCACGTGTATGCTTGAATTGGAGGTACAACTATAGACTGTATATATAAATGGACGTAGCCAATCTGCTAGCCATGGCATTCCAAATGGGCATGGGCTTCCTTGGTCTTAAAATATTCATATTAACCCATTAAGATCTCCTTCTATATTTATCAATTTCTAAACCTAATATGGAACTCAGCTTCAAATTCGCCCCATCCTTGCTGACCTAGGTGAGTTTCATTTGACTGGACCTGAACACTGTGGTTGACACCACACTTCATTAGTCTGTTTCTTTATGCAGGCTATGGGTACAACATTTAAGCCATAACACAGCAATAAAGTATAGATGTCTACATCATCTTTATATTAAACAGCAAATAAGTTGATCCTAGTAAACCTTGTGCTTATTCACTGCATTTCATATAACTGTCAAAAGTATGTCAAGAGCACTGCTTCATCTATACCCGGATGCCTTTTCAGCTGTCTTTAGAACAATAATCGAGCTGCAGACTTCTCTGTTCTTTATCTAACAACAATGTGTCTACAAGGTTGCTGTGGAGTGAGGCTGAAAACATCTCTCATTCATTCTCTTGTACACTATGTTTTCAAATGGACACACTGCTTACCTGATCATGTTATGTTCCACTCGACCACAAAAGAAATTCTGTCCAATAGGTTAAGAAATAAAGGCTTTTGTGGACTACATTTTGTAATGACTAGGAAACAAGTAGCCTATCAATGGAACGTTAACACTGACCATTACAATTTTTGACTGGTAATGTTATTCAGATTTAGCAGTCTCTCAACAAGGGATCATTGACTTTAAAAGACTCTATGTCAAATCCATCTGCTGAATTTGTTTATCTACAAAATGGCCAAAACTACTGGCTCTGAATGTAAATGACATTTTTTACATTTTGTTCTAAATAATGCTTCTAGATCTGAGAGAATGTCTTAACACCTTAAAGTGTTTATACATGAATTAGATTAGTAAAATTTGTTTTGTCCCAGTACAGATATATAGTGTTTCAGTGGCCACAAACCATGAAATAATGCTGTGTGCTTTTAGCATGCTAGTTGTTATTAGCAGTGATGTAATGGTAAACTCTCATAAACTCATTATCATGACTAATGAGGATGCTAGGATGTGTAAAGAGGTTTGGACGTGGACCGCTGTTAAAATGAACTAGTCATGTTTTCACATTTTTAGGAAGGTAAAACACTGAGTACAGTGCCTTTAATTTAACTAAATCAATATAATCCCTCATTCCAATATCCAAGATGGAAGAGGCTGAAATCAAAACATTTCAGATGCCACCTAGTGAATATCAATCTTCATGGTGGCAGATAAAACATCTTAATTAAAAAATATGTGTGGAGAAGGGCCCCTAAAAGTTGTTCACAAAACAAGGATAAAAAGAAAAAGTTTAAACGCAACCTTAAATAAGATATTTGTTTAAATGTATTGCTTTATATTAATATGAAGCCTACAGTCGTAATTCTATATTGTCTAACATGTGAATCTAAAGAAAAAAAACAAAAACATTTCAAATTCTATTAAATGTAGTGTAAATTATTATTTGGGGACCCTGTGTGAGCTTCACATTGATAATTCAGCCATTTTGAATGACTGGATTAGAGAAATATTGCATTACATCAAACTGGACCAGTAATAAATGTATATTTAGTAATAATCCAGTGGATTACAAACAAAAAATGTAATGGTAATTTCCTGGAGATTAGCTGCAGCTGCTGTAGAGGTTTGGCGCCATCACATCCAGCTGCAAAAAACTATGTTTTTGGTTTTTTTTAACATGGGAACAATTCATTAATTTACAATGGCTACCCTACTCTGAATTACGGAACAGAAAATCCAGCTGTCAATATGAATTAATACAGATGGGAAGCAGCTAAAATGAATGTTGTTAAAATGCAAAAAAAATGTTGTAATACAGAGAGTTCTTGGGTTTAGTCTTTTTTGTTTGTTTGTTTTAGTCAATGTTTAAGTCAATTGAAAATACCAGGTTCAGCATTTGTGAATTTAACTTTTGGATATTTCATGGCAAAGTACAATGTCATAAATAGAAAAACTCACTCTTGCCCCATCTGGGAGTAGGGCATCATCACATTCTACAATCTGAAAACCATTCTGTGTTAGTGATTGTAAGACAGGAGCAGATTTTGGTCATTCAATTACTGACACAGTTGCGGACAGACGCAAACAGAGGCAGAAGTCTCAAAGTGTTAACACTTTTAAGTGAACGCTACAAGTACTTGCAACTTATTATGAAGAATATTGATAATAACAAACAATCACAATGGGAAGAAGAAACAACAAGAAAAGATCTAGCGTTTAGGTGATCACTGAAAACCATACACGCAAAACAATGGAGCTTTCAGACAAGTCTGCTTTCTGTGCAGGTTCCTCAACCTGAAATTTACATTTGTCCTGTCACAGTTGAGGAGACAAAACAGAGCATGACTCAGTAGAAAATGACAATGGAGCCAAAGATAAAGGATGGGAAACTCAGAAACCCCAAAAAAGGAGACGCAACAAGAAAAGGCTGGAGAACGCAGACCCAGCCCAGGCATCTCCACCTTCCACAGGACCTTCATCTAACCAAAGGCCCAAGAATGCATGTGGTTCTGTCTCCAAGAAACAGGGTGAGTCTAGACCCAATCCTGAACAACCAGAACCAGAAAAACACTGAAAACAGTGATATCCACATCCTAATTGGAGACAGGAGATTGCTTCCACCAACTCCAATGCTGATCACCAAAGATATGCCAAAAAGCGTCACAATGGAGAACAATGGAGCAGAGACGTCTCCAGCACCTGAAAAGAGGAGGAAGGATGAGCAGGCAACAGAGAGAAGAGCCAATGATGGCAGACCTAGTTGTTCAAACAAAACCATCAGAGTAACATCTCAAGCTCAAGTTCCTAAAAACTGCGGAAAAGAGTGGCAAGGGACCCCAACCAAGTAGGGAGGGATCAAAACACAACCAGGCAACACAAGCTTCACAGGAGAAAGAAAAGCCTAAGTTGGTGCCAGCTCCTATACCCACAAACAATGACTGGTTTAAGAAAACTGAAAAAAGATTTGTGAACAATCCACTCATGCAGGCTGCTACTGAGGTTATACATGATGGATAAAACTGGTTTAAACCTCCTCAGCCAATTGAGGTGTGTCCTCAGAGCCCACCAAAAAAACAAAGACCATCAAGATGTTTTCCAAGAAAGGCAAGTGTTGCAAGACATTTGAAAACAGGGAAGAGATACCATCTTCTGTGAGAAAACAAACGTATCAGTTTCTGAATGTTCGGGCCCCCACACCAAAGCCAGAGATTATTGAGGTGTTTCCTTCACAACCACCAAAACAGCAGTGACCACCCAGGAATCTTCCAAGAAAAGCAGGTGACCACCACACTCCAGCAGAACGTGGAGAATAGAAACAAGCTCCAAAGCTTGAAGTTATTGAGGTGTATAAGATAAGATAAGATATCCTTTATTTGTCCCACAATGGGGAAATTTCAGTGTTGCAACGCACAGTAAAGAGAACAGCAAGAAACAGTAGCAGCAATAGAAGTACAGTTAAGTTAAAAATAGACAAACACTATAAAGATCTAATCCTTCAGACCCACCAAAAAAACAGACCACGAGACGTCTTTCAAGAAGGGCAAGAGATTATGAGACCATGTTAGTCCATCACCCAATATTCAGACACCTCATTCAATCCATGTCCCACAACTAAAGAATGGGATTCCTTCCATCTGCCTGAGTGAAAATGAACAGGGTCCTGACAATGCTGCCAAAGATGGATGTCTCACTGCAGACACACAAACTCCTGAAAAGAAAACCTGTGGCAAGAGTAGTAGAAAAACTTTGAGGTTGAAAGCCCTCCTTATCCATCAATAATCCCACAACACCAGGCCCAATATGGTCAAAAATGAACCACCGAATTCTGAGCCAGAAGACACCAAACCAAGTGCTTGGTTCTAGGCTGA